>OY720457.1:19427500-19632500 GCA_963082715.1 Harpalus rubripes
CAAATAGGTTATTTATAAACAAAATAATATAAATTTAACACCATAATAAGATCAACATTTTCAAATAAAACGAAAATTGTTACAATTTGGTACATGAATTTGATACAATTTTAAGGCTGCCTGGTAGTCAAATATCCGAAACAAATATTAACTGCCCATGTTTGTCCATTTTGAACTTCGAACATGAATGAAAATGCATATCTTTAAAATTTTGAATGTTCTTCTAATCGCGGCGGTTCCTAAAACCTTAGTTTTAGTAATTACAAGAACACAAAAACCAGATTTGATAAGAAAGGTAATAAAGGTAAAGTCACTCTAGTGATATTAACAGTAACAATAATTCTACATTCTACCCACTCAAACCCCTTCGCGACCCATATTTGGGTCGCGACCCTTAGGTTAAGAAACGCTGGTATAACTATTATAACATTAAACACGTAAAAATTTGATTTATAACAATAACACAATAATAAGAATATACTCTCCGCTTGTTTGTTTCATAGCTTATATACAATGACTGCTGGATTTCTGAAGCATTCTACATTCAATGTGATATTATTGCCTAGTTAGTTACATAAAATTTAAGTGTCTTAGATAAGAAAGTGAAAATATAACTATAAATTAATGAGTATTAATGAATAAAAATATTGTTTAAATGTTAATTCGCTCACAAACCCAAAATTTATTGGTATTACTTGACTGTTAGTATGATTGTTGTAGGGATGGTGTGAATAATTGGAGATGCAGTCCTGGTAAACAGTGTTTATTAAATAGTAATTTAATTAACTTTCCTACGTTTCGATTCCAAATGAATCATCATTAGGGATAGTTAGGGGTACTTGGGGGTGCTAAGCACCCCCAAATTTTGAATTAGCATCCCCAAACAAAATTTCTATAAATTTTAATAATTTCATTTTAGACATCTATTCATATTGACTGTTATATTAAATATTATCAGATATTTTGAAAGCTGAAATAAGTATTCTAAGGAACATGATGAGCAGTCAAGAATCAAATAATATTAAAAGTATACTTCATCAAGGTACATTTGGTATTTATTATAAACTTTATAAAATTATTATTCTCTGTTATGAGGAGAATTAAAACCTGGCTGAGCACTACTATGACACAAAATCGCTTTACTAATTTAGTAGTAGGTAGATAAGATAATGAAAATGAACTTTCAAAAAAAATAAAAAAATAAATAAATATTACCTAAAATAATTTGAAGGATTTATTCTTCTGAATGGAAACAAAAAATTAGCTTCGCGTCGTGTTCCAAACATCCTTTTCACAAACTAAAATGTCATTTTAACACATATTATAAATAACTATTTTGTTACTAATAATAGGGGGTCTCGTGGCCGCGTGCCTGAGTGTCAGGTCGAGAATATGGGGAACCGTGTTCGGTCCCGACCTCGCCAAATATTTCGAATTTTTAATGGCACAACATTGACCCCTGTGGTGCACTCTCCACGCCAGCAATGAGTGCCTGTGAGGTGACGTCTGCGAAGCGTTCACACGGTGCAAATATTTCTTCATTACCAATATCTGTGTACAAAGCAGATTGGCACACCCAGCAATGGGTAATAAGCCGTGATGATATATTTATTTAACTACTTTTTTTATTTTGTAAACGAACTTTTTTTTCATTTAAGGTAAGGGACTTTAGCACACCCTAATTTTAAAGCCTAACTTCGCCTATGGTGGAGAGTGGAGGATCCACACACGATGATGCCTTTGTAACACCAATAATTTTTTTATTTAGATCCCTCTTCCAAATGTTAATTACATAAATTGACTGGGTTGAACGTAATAAAAATATGTCCCTTTAATTGCATCCTTTCAGGTTATTTTTAAAAAGAGTTTTGTATACAACAAAGAAATGCTTGATTACAATAAAAAGAATTTGATTCCAATAAAAAATTGATTATAATAATTGTTATTATGTTTTTATTGTAAATGTGTGTTTCAAGGCTGCAGGAAATTTAATGAAAATATGACACTGTGATTATATCCCTTCATAGATTTTTAAGAGAAGATTATAATTACAACAAATAAAAGCTTGATTATTCTGATATTGATTATAGTAAAGAGAACTTGATTCCAATAAAGAAAATAGATTATCCCCCGGTATTATCAACTGACATTTAATTTTAAATGTGCATTATCGAACAAAAGCAAATCGAATTGATATGTTATACGAGATTTCTAATATTGCAAATCAGAATTTCGATGTACTTATTTTTGATAAATGGGCATTTAAAATTTATGTCTGTTGATAATACCGGGGGTATGATAATACTTGTTAATGTATGTTTTTATACTAACTCGGACATACATAACGGGTGTCTCCTGAAATTTATTATATGGGCAATAGATTTTTTTACCTTCCGTCACCTTTAGGTAAGGAAGGTATTGTCTTTGGTCAAAAAATTCGATGATGAGTTTTTAATCAATAAGCACGTTTTAGGGTCCCTAGAATACGAATTTACTATTTTTACGATGATGTCTGTATGTGTGTGTGTGTGTGTGTATGTGTGGATGTGTGTGTAACAAAATTTTCGTCTGCGATAACTCTAATACTTCAGTTACAAAAATTATAATTTTTTCGTGTACTTCTTCATTACATCCATATGAAGAGCTGATTAGATTTTGGTTACAATTGGTCAACCGGAAGTACCATCATTTGAAGATTTTAACAGTTTTTCTTGAAAAAACTATGTTAAATATGATTTTTCACATTTGATGTTATTATAAATATTAGAGAATGTTTTATTCTCTATACGATTTGACTGCATTTTATACTTAATATTAAATGGATATAGAGTTAAAAAATTATAAAGAAATTAAATTTCATAAAGTAGCCATAGCTTTGGAAACAGCTACTATATTAAGAAAATTCTGATTGAAAGATGTCAGTGTCAAGTGAAATTGACATAGTGTGTTTGTCTTATAATTTTTACTGGAAATATAGGATCTTTTGCTTTCTGTATGGAATTTGTATAAAATACATACAACTGCTTTAAGGTAATATATGAGAAATAATAATAATAATAATAATAATAAATCTTTTATTTCTGCAGATACATTACACTGTATATAGAAAACGTCACAAAATAATAATTTTCTGTATGAAATTTGCATAAAATACATGCAACTGCCGGAAGGTAATGTACAAGAAATAGAATATTTAATTTAGCAAGGAATTTTCCGTATGAAATTTGTACAAAATACATAGAACTGACGGAAGGTAATGTGCTGGCCACATCAGATTTTTTATTTTGCTGTGCTGTAGTTAGTTACAGGGACTCGAACCGAATTTTTTTTAGATTCAATTACGTTTAACGGTTTTTGCATTAATAAAAATTCGGTTTCAGTTATTGGTAACGGTTTTTTTGAAAATATTATATCGGTTTTCGTTTCGATTAAATAAATAAATAAATTTCGTTTCAGTTACGATTTCGGTTATTTTCGGTTTCGGTTAAAATGAAAAATTAATTTAATTTTTAATTTACATAAAATACATTTCGTTCCTATTTCGTAATGTGATAACATTTTAATTCCTCGTTTTACTAACAACTAGTAATAGTAGATATATTCGGCTAGGTCGGAATTCAAAATTTGAAAATAATTTGTAAGTAATTTAAAATAGAATAGAATTTAATTTTTAGATGTGAAATAAAAATGAATATTGCGGTTCAAAATGTAACTGTAAGTTAAAGTTTTCACATAAAGTTCTTAAGTTTATTTTTGCAACATAAATAAATAAATAAAATAAATATATCACGGCATATTACCCATTGCTGGGTTTGCCAATCTGCTTTGTACACAGATTTCGGTAATGATGATGACATATTTGTACCGTGCCGGCGTTTACCAGGCGTCACCTCACGGGCACTCATTGCTGGCATGGAGAGTGCACAACAGGGGTCAATTTTATCCCATAAATTCATTTCGTAAATTATAAATATTTTAATTTTGTTTTAATAATCATTTTAGTCTAATAGTAATTTGTGAACTACATGTGTGATTGATTGAAAAAGATCTTAAATAAATGACTATTTTTTTATTATAATTAGAAAAAAATTAAAACTGGAGTAAAAAGCTTTCAATTTTTTTAAAATAAAAAACTACTTTCTTATGAATTCGAAGGCATGCAAAGTATTTCTTCAAAAAAGATGCGGCGTAATAAAAAATATCTTTTTTAATTTACGGTTTTAGTTCCGATATTATATCTGTTCGGCCACGGTTTCCGTTACAGAATAAATTTATATTTCGTATCGGTTTTCGGTTTCCATATTTGAAGAAAAAAATATAGTTTTCGGTTACGGTTTCATAAAAAGTGAAATATCGGTGCGGTTTTCGGTTACGGTTCGGGTCCCTGTTAGTTATTTATTAATTTTGGACAAAAATGTTTCAAATAAAGGTTGCAGATAATAAAATTCTACACCTAAATCACTAATCACATTTTATTTTACACGTTTAGTACCGATCGAATTTGAAATATTGTAGAGATTTTCTTCTTACATTTAATTTGTTACAAGACATGTTTATTTCTTGTGTAAATCCATGTTTATAATAAACACGAGCTAATGGTAAAATAAAAAATGTCATTCATGTGTCAGTTTTCAAAGCATCTATACCACCTCTAGAAAACTAATAGTGCCAAAAACAGTGCGTTTATGGATCTTCTTAACGTCTTTTCAGTGCGTTTATAGACTCATAAAGACATCTATAATAAAACTAACATGAACAAGAGCAGTTGACGTTCGTTTTTCTCAAAAATAAGTTATTAGATTATGATGTTCTTCCACTCACCGATTTGTTCAGGCAGTTAAAATGTGGTATAGGTAACCAGCATTGCAGATATGTAATGCTTTTCAAATGGAAAACAAATAAAAAATAATCGTTCCCTAAGAGAAAAATAAATAAATATAAAACAAACCATTTACTAAGTAAAAAATCTGATGTGGCCAGCACATTACCTTCCGTCAGTTCTATGCATTTTGTACAAATTTCATACAGATATCTTATAAGAGATACTGTATATTTCCCGTAAAATTATTACACACATACTATGTCAATTGCACTTGACACTGAGATTTGTCAATCAGAATTTTCTTGATATATAGTAGATGTTTCCATGTTTATAGCACAGCTGGCTGCTTTATGAAATTTAATTTCTTCAAATTTTTTTAACTCTTTATCCATTGAATATGAAGTATAGAATGTAATTAAATCATATAGAGAATAAAATATTATTTAATATTATATTTATAATAACATTAAATGTGAAAAAATAATATTTAACCGCGTTTTTTCAAGAAAAACTATTAAAATCTTCAAATTGGGATACTTCCGGTCGACCAATTATAACCAATATCAGCTCTTCATATGGACGTAAAGAAAAGGTATTCGCAAAAATTATAATTTTTGGGAAGTTATGCGATCCGAAAGAATTGTTATATACACACACATACCTACGGACATCGTAAAAATAGTAAAATCGTATTTTAGGGACCCTAAAACGTGCTTATTCATTAAAAACTCATCATCGAATTTTTTGACCAAAGACAATGCCTTCCTTACCTAAAGGTGGCGGAAGGTAAAAAATGGCCATCTCATAAAACAGAGTTTAATTTAACGATCACAAAATATGCAGAAACATGCGGCTGTGTCAATGTGGTGCGGCTTTATAACCTGCATATTGCTAAAGTTGAGCAGGAGGATCAGAGCACGGCAGGAAATTACAGTCGTTACTGCAATCTCAAGACCGCGACGTCGAGCTTAATTTCGCGTAAAATTAAAACACTTCTAAGATTCACGGCTTCATTAAGCGTTCAACACTGATACTGACGGAGTGAAACTTTAATTCATATCCTTTGTTTAATAAACAAAAGAACACAATTTCCACATTCCCAACTTCACGTACAAGTGTTTTTAATTTTTATAATTCTTTTTACCCAAGTTGAATTAATTTTTACCTTTAATAAAACTAAAATTTATAGTATATTATTTTTTGCAACAAAAAATCATTTACGATATCTTCATATGTGTATTTCAATTACTATTTCACTCATAAATTTATAAGCCAATCCAAATTCAGGATTCTACCTAGTTACCAAGTTTCATTTCGACAAAACACAGTCACAAAATTTTTATCGCATCCTTTAAGCCAATAAGATGTATTTTTACAAGTGAGTTTTGATAAGCGAAATTTTTTTGACGTTTTAGAAACATACCTGTCAAAGTGTTTATATTTTCAGTGTTATCAGTTTTTATTAAAAACAAGTCAATTCGGACAGGAATCTATATAAAACGTTGAAAAAGCAAACTTAAATATAACACCTCAAAACACAACAAAAATTAGATAATTTTTGTCAAGAAAAAAAATTCATAGATGATTACCTGACTTTTATTTTGGAAATAGTCATCCGAATACCATTCGTGGTTAAATTTTATCCTGGAAAAATTTTCCGATTGCTTTACTCGAGCCCTTTGCCAATTTATCTCGCGACATTGATCAAAAATCACTCGTTTGACAACTCGTAATTTTTTTGTCAATGCCACTCAATAAATTGCTAGGCAACCGGCTCTCGTAACAATCTGAAATTTTTTCCAGCAAAAATTTACCACTTATATTATATATGACATAATGACCATGACAAAGTTCACGATTATTGAAAAAATAAAATAGTATTTAATATAAGTACAAAAAATGAATGCAAAATAGAAAGGAAAAAAGTTTTGAATGCATGCAGCCATGAGAAAATAACTACACATTCTAAATAAGTGAATCGTTGAAAAGTCGTATTCAAAACAGACCAAGCGTCCTGCTAAATTGCGAAATAACCGTCATTAAGTAATCACCTCTTACAGGAAATCCACAGACCATTTCATCAGGGACTAATGCTTCAAATTCAAACCCACTACGCACTCACACATGAAAAATATAAGATTTTTGGAGTTTTATAGTTTATTGAAGTCTATGTTAAAATTAATTATTATTCACATTGTGTGAATATACAGATACTGGCTAAATACACGTCAATTATTTATATACATTACTGCTGTCAAACATAGTTTCAAATTGACAAAACATCACAACTCTAAAAGAAATATTACTGTAGCATGATACAAACATAGAAATACATATTTCATATGAAAATTAAGAACATACCTACGCGCTTAAGATAAGAAATTCTAGAAATAACGACTAACAAAAAATACGATTAGTCCGTAGCTGTTTCTTCCAAAACAGAACCTCCAATCAAAGGCCGTCAGTTCTCAGTTTTACCTAGAAACATTTCAAAATAACAATTAATATCATTCAGCCTTTAGCAAAATCGAAACTAACAAGCAAACGGTTAGTTGAATTTAATAAAAGAGGGTAAAAAAAAACAGCTACAGCTTTGCCATGATTTTACCACGGTTTAGTTTTGAGCATATCTTTATTACGTTCAAGCAGTTCCTCTTTCTTTTCTTTTTTCACTTTATTTAAAAATTTGTCCATTTCCTCAATGTTAGTTTCGGGGGGTATTTCACGGTCAGGGTCAGGATTAGAATCATTTTTCTCACCTCCTTCGGCTGCAGCTTCTTTCTCAGCCCACTTGCCATCGAAGGACTGACGGTCAACGAATTTGTCGCTGGAGTAATCATCTCGGTCCTCGCCTTCACTCAACGGTCCCTCGTGCCGCACTTGTTCTTCACCCTCGCCGTTGTCCAGGTATTTGTTAATCTTTTCCTTCTCTTCATTTACCTTCTTCATAGTGTCATTGTCGTTTTCCCGACTGACAGATCTGTCGCGGGACTGGTCTCGGCTGCGGCTTCTGTCGTATCTGCGGTCACGGAAATCACGGAAGTTGCCTCCACGGAAGCGACCACGCGGTCTTCGCCCGCGGTTGTTGAATGGACGGCCGCGGCCACGATAATCACGGTAATTACGATCGAAATCACGACCATCTCTATTGTAGCCTCCTCTTCCTCTATTGTACCCTCGATTATTTTTGAATGACTGGAATCTTGGTTTATAGTACGTTCCTCTATCGTTATATCTTCCGCGGAATCCGCCGCGTCTGTCATGAATTCTTCTTCGGTCGCCTGAATAGCTCCTAGAGCGAGAGCGACTGCGAGAATAATAACTTCTCGAACCAGAACGGGAACGAGATCGACTGTAGTATGATCTTGATCTAGATCGATAGCTCCTAGACCTAGAGCGACCACGAGATCTGGAAGCGGCGGATGATCTTGACGATGAACGACTATATTTTCCACGACTACGGGAGCGAGACTTTCTTTTTGGAGACCGGGATCCAGACCTCGGGCGACCTGGTGGTTCTGGCGGTTTATTGTTACGTCCAGCGTAGGAACTCTTTGGCGGAGCACCAGGGGGCAAGGGAGGCAAATCATCATCTGGCATTTTCTTTGCGGAAGGTGACAGAAGTCTAAAGCTTCCAAATTTATCCAGCACTACTTGTCCAGGTGTGATGATAGGTTGTTTTGTGATTGGTATTAGTTTAGGTTTAGTTTTGGGAGGTTCTGGAGGCTGATCTTTCTTGGGTAGGGGTTCCTTCAACGCCATTGCCTTGCGAACACTTATACCTTTTTCTTCGGGAGGTGGCAGAGGCGGTTGTTTAACTGGTTTATCATCGTGGTTATCTCGCCGCTGATCATCTCCCCAATCTTCGCGCTCAACCCGTTTTTTGAATCGTGAACCGCCTTGCACATTACTTATGTGCATTTTCCATTTGGTTGGTACGCCGCTGGCGGAAGCAGACGCAGTAGCTTCAGCAACAGCTTGACGGGCCTTCTGTTCACGAGTTGGTGATGGTGAATCTAATATAATTCGTTTTGGACTCTCGGAACCACTACCACTTAAATAAAATTTAATATGAGTACATATTCAAGAATATAAATCATTATTTTATTACCGTTTGCATTCCTTTTCTGTAATTGCGTAATAATCCCGTAATTTCGATTCCAAATCTTCTAGGTCGGGAAGTACTTGATGATCTAATAATCTGTAACAACATTTTAAGAATAATTATTAAGTGTCCATATTAGTAGAATTCTGAATAACTTACCCAGCATTCTGTAAAGCAAGATAGTCACTGACATCCATGTTCAGACTACGTTTTTTGTGCTTATCTTTTACTCCAAGTTCTTTCTTTAGCGCATCTCTCAATTTCTTATTTTCAATCTGTTCTTCTAAATCATGTAAATCGAAATCTTTATGCCTCAATTTCTTTTCCTTGCGCTTACGTTTACTCTCTTTCTTGGTTTTCTTATCACGCTTCTTCTTCTTCTTTTTTTCATAATTCTTTTTATCTTTCTTCCAGCGTGCAGTTTCTTCCAAAAATTTGCGTACTTTTTCCTCATAGTCGGAATCTCCTTTAGTCTGCTCTAAGAAATTACGAACCTTAAGTTCGTATTCAGTATCCTCGTTACTTTTGGGAGCTTCAACTTGCTGCTCGAAACCGAACTGGAATGAAGAATTAGGTTTATTAAACTGATAGCTTGAGGGAGTTTCATGAGAGGGATCCATCATAGCCATGCGTTTGCTTAATGGAGACAGCGAACGCTGTTTCTCGCGTCGATGTCTACGTTTCTTCTTCCTCTTAAATTCAGAATCGCTGGATCCGGAGCTGGAATCAGAACTGCTGGAGGAAGAGCTACTAGAACTATGACTACTTCCTGAAGAACTACTCGATGAAGAAGAACTAGAATGGTGCCGTTTTTTGCGCTTCTTTTTCTCTTTCTTCTTTTTCTTTTCTTTTTTCTCTTGTTCTTCGGGTTTCATTAATTTGATCAAATTGTCTTTCACTTCAAAAGATGATTTGCTAGTATTTAACTGAGGCAATAATAATTCTCCAGGTTCTATAAGATTCTTGGGCGCATTCGTTTTATTCTTCAAGAAATCCAAGGAATTCTGCGCTTCTTCATGGAATGGGATAATGGCCAAACAGCTCTGATAAGCCTTTCTAGCTTCATCAAGTTTATTTTCATCTTCGTAACTGCGACCTAAAGCAACAAGAGTTTCACCCATGTATTTTCGAGCATTCGCATGATTAGGATTCAATTTCAAAGCGGTTTCAAAGTCCTCGATAGCTTTTTGGAAATTTCCACTGTTTGCATACAAAGCTCCACGTGCTACTAATCCTTCTACATTCTTCGGGTCAATGGTGAGAGCTTTATTTAAACATTGGAAAGCTTCTGTATGTCTTCCTGCTTTAAAATGGTCAATACCGTCGGCTACACTTCTAAACGCCCACTTGCTGGCCTGTACTTGACGTAATTCATTTGCATATTCTTGTTCTGGGAATCTTCCTCTGTTTTAACAAAAAAAAAACAATTAATTAAACACAAAATATATTAAGACAAAATGTATAATTACTTCAATCCATTCATCAAAGAGCAGTGATCCACTGAGATTCCCATTTGTTTGGACAAATATGCAATGTTGTTGGGATTGTTAAATCCAACACTCTTCTCGAGAACTGCATCGTAGTTTTCGCCTTTATTGTCCAGAGCTTTCCTGTTAACATGACGTTAATATATAATTTTAGCTGCATGTTACGTATGAAAATTGGAGCAATCTATAAAATACTTGAATAATTACAATATCTCAAATCACTCAAAGAATATAATCAATGAGTGATCATCGTTAACAACCATAACATGAAAAATGAATTTATGACTGCTCCCCTTACAAATATCACCAAAATTCCTGAACCCTGTAAATGTATACATACCAAAGGTAAAAAATATTGTTTACATAAAGACACTGTGTACTGCACAATACAGCGCTTGCTTTATATGCTTCGTTTATGGAACTCTGAGGAAATATGTAAATATTCTTCAAAATATTTGCATCTGGTAATATTGTCAATATAAAGAGATTCCAAATATATTATTAATACCCTGTTATCTTTTTTTATTATTTTTATATTTTATTTTGGCGGGCACTGCGAAAAATATCTTGTGTCATCAGAAGTTCAATGTTTGCATTTGTCTTATTGAAATCTTCACATAAAAACGTGAAGCAAGATCAAATTAAAAAGACAAAAAAGTGTGTTCAATAATTATCGTTAGTTACGTTTACATGACAAGACTGAATTTGAATCTACAAAGTCTCACCTGTCACAATGGCCGATAAACACATAAATATTGGCAACAAGTGGAAATTATGTTAATTATGTCTCTGTAAACATTATAAACTCTGTGCTACAAAACTCTGGTGCAAAGAAACATGATCGGGTTAAACAACTTCAAGAGACTGTCACTTTATCCCTCCAACTGGTACAAATTATTTATAACGTCTATGCTGTAATGTAACAATTTCAGTTAACAACAACACTTTCTCCAATTGCAATTTCATGCACGGCAACATGTCTCTCTTTATCAATGCTTTCTGCTTTGTCTTCAATATTCCTATCATAACTCAATAAAAATCAATTCACCCGATCCGAACTTGCTCAATCAATGATCAGACTGTTTAGTGCTACAATTGTGGCGGCTCAGAAATCACAAACTTTAACTGTAACAAAAATCTTACCAATATTTTTGTGCAACGGAATGAATGAAATTAGCAATAGTGCTCCGTTAGTGCTTTCAACTTTCAACGAGTAATCCGTAATTTTGTCCACACTAGAGTAAAAAAATTAACTAGCGACAAACGGGATTACTTGTTACTTACTTGTATTCCAGAGGGAAGTCTTCAGCGGTTATTAATCCCAATGCTGGTCGTAGTTCTGGGTCTCCGGGTTGGCGAGTGGTTCCCTTCATACCACACACCATTTTGTCTGTATCGGGAATCACTTCCAACACTTCACAGCACACTGAATCATTCATCATGTAGCTGCGACTAACACCTTTTCTATCCACTGCTGGGATTATGTTCGCCACTGGGCAAAATGCCTACATCAACAAAATAACAAATATTAACAGTCTTTATTTACCAACAATCACAACACATGCAAACCAAAATAATACAAAATCTATTTACCAAATTTCCATTTACATAAGTCAAAATAAAATTTAGCCTACAAAAGAAGTGTTAAATAAGACTACAGTAATAAATTCTCTACAGAAAATAGAAACAAGACGAGAATAGTATTATGTCTAGAAATCAACTGCATATTTTTGTTATTCAGGTGTCTAGGATAACTTATCCAAGTCGGGGATATCGAAAATATAAGAGATATGAAGTCGGTTAAATCGGATAAAAGTTTCCCCATTAGGAGACCATTTTAATGTATTTAGTTATTTGCGAAAAAATGTGTAGGTCACTTATATACAGACGAAAATGTAAATTTTGCAGTTTTTTATTTTTGCAAAGTGTGAAATAAAACTGGATGTTAATATGCACATCTTTTAGGCAGTTTTTTATGTTCTTTCGAAGAACGATGCTCATTTTTTTATCACTGTTGGATATATATATATATATATATATATATATATATATATATATATATATATATATATATAAACACCATATTGGAAAGTTACACTATTGAAGAGATATTTTTTTGCTTTCCAACGATGTATATCATGTCTATTTTCATTTGTTTCAAACTGAAAAAATGCAACAATTATTAAATTTATAGGTTCTCGGTTCTTGCGATGAAACAAATATGTCATGAAAACCAAATTATTATTTATTATGTGTATATATATATATATATATATATATATATATATATATATATATATATATATATATATATATATATATATATATATATATATTGAATAAATGTTGCATTTTTGCGGTTTGAAACAAATGAATGTCTATATTAAATAGTTTGAAAGCTAAAAAAATATCTTTTCAATGGTGTAACTTTCCAATATGGCGTCCATATAAAAATTTAAACTGACAGGTAGTAACTCGAAATCGAACAGATAAAAAAAAAATCAGCATCGCCATTCGAAAGAATACAAAAAAATGCCCTAAAAATGTGCACATGAAAATCCATTTTTTCATACTTGAAAGATATTTGCAAAAATAAAAAACTGCAAAATTTACATTTTCTCCTATATCTAGTAACACATACATTTTTTAGCAAATAACAAAACACCATCATGGTGTGCTAATGGGGCAACTTTTGTCTAATTTAACCGACTTCGAATCTCTTATAGCAGTGTTGCCAATTTAAGGGGTTTTTCCCTTTTTAAGGGAGTTTTTACAAAGAAAATGGACAAGGGAAATTTTTCTGTTCTTCATGGGAAAAAAGGGTATTTTTACAAGAATAGAGTGGTTACTACTAACTCGCTAATTAATTTCGATGTGTTTTAGAAAATACAGAAGAAAAAAATTGCGCAGACCAAAATTCGTTCGGGCGAGTCCAACTTGTGAAAGTAGAGATGTTACGATGTTGTGACAAGTAGCAGCTGTTTATAACGTAAGTTATAGATATAATCAAAATTAATAACATTTAAATATTATTCAATAGTACAACTTCTACTGCGCCGATTTGTTTGTTCTCTAAACGCACGGACTCTATTACTCTATACTTATTCCCAAACAAAATATATTCCATTTTATGTTTCTTCTTATTTTGAAGTTACATAATAATGTAATGTTTTTACATTTCAAAATAAATATGTACTATACCTACATTCAGTATTGCAGAGCATAGGGAATAGTTTTGACCTCTCTGATTGGCTGAAATTGGAGACAAGAGACAAGTTTACCCAATGTAATTTCGGCTACTTCAAGTTTGCGCTGTTGCCAGCTCCATCTACTGGATGGCTTAAATGGAACATAGTATAAGTAGAAATAAATTTTTGTTTATATTATCTGAAAAAGAAATTCTACTAAATATGGACTTTCTTTTAAGCAAAAAGGGAGAATGGTATTTTTTTGATAAAATAAAGGGAATTTTTGCTTCAGAAAATTTGCAACACTGTCTTACAGTTCTCGAGATTCCCATGTTGGTCAAGTTTTCCTGGACACCCTGTATATTAACTTTTAAGCATGATATTTAAACAGTTATTATTGCAACTGTCACTCATATCTAACCATGTATAAATCAAGCGTATACATAAAGTACGATTCGTATACTTGAGATAAGCATGTCACCTTTCTGTTTACATTCTCATTTAATTACATATACATAGTTTAAATCTTACCTTGACATTTATATCTGCTACGTATCTGACAGTATTCCCTCCACTAGTTGTACAAAGAACTTTCAACATCATCCCAGACGTAGTTTTGCTCACAATTGTTCCCAGTAATAAATCTCCAATTTTAATGTGCTGTTAAATTTGAAAATAGTTAGAATTATTTCCATATTTAACGAAATAATTTCTTACCTCAAAAAAATATCTCAGTCTATTTTGTTTATCAACACTCAGGAATGTTTCAAATGGTGGCATAATAGCAAAGATGTCTTCTGTGGTCTGCGGTTCAGTTCTAGTTACACCGTCCAAGGTATTAGGAGAAAATAGCATATTAGCTTTCTTAGCTATAAATTGATGCATTTTCAATCTCTTGCCCCTATCTTGAAACGACAGGTGCTTTTGCCGTTGAGCATATTCCAGAAAATCTAAATCTTTTATATTATGCCGTGCAAAATCATTTTCACCACGTTCTGCTTCCCATATTTTCTGAAGTTGTTGCCCATGAAAATTCATACACCTCGTAATCAAATCGCCGCTTAACGACTCCATGGCGGAGCCTTGTAGATAACGACAGTTTCAGATTCTTCTATATTTGTAACCTAATATACAAAATATATTTACAAATTGTTTCTTCATTTAATTTTTTGAAAATTACTCACGTTATAATATGTGAATTATCAATTTCTACAGATTTATTGATCAAACACAGCCCGGATATAATACCAATTTAACGTGAGAATGTAAACGTATGACAAACATCAAGACCTTGAATAAATTGATTTCGTGCATAGTAACAAAGGATAGCTCTTTATTTATTTTCCATGATAATTATATTTGTATCAGTTCAAAATCCATAAATATAAAATGATTAATAAAATACAAAAACAACAATATTAACCAAGTTGATAATTTTGCTATCGCTTGATGAATACACGTAGTAATGGCGACCCACGCCACAATACCTCATGTAACTTTTTGACATATTTCATCATTTACATCAAGTCTTGTACATTTTTTATGTTATCTTCTTAAAGAACAAAAATTCAATAACATGGATACGTATATTACAACAAGAACACAAATAATATAACAATTTTTAAGTATAAAGAAATAACTTACCTCACGGTTCAAAGAAAATCTTTAACGCCCAGTCACGCCGGTTCACGCGCACTCACTACTAGTACCCTGCCATCTGCGACAAATAACGTAACTATATTTGAGCGCCAATGAGAAAATAGTGCGCTTAAAATAATAATTTTAAAAATCGAAATATTTTACAATTTTATTCATATGTAATAAAATGACGTTAAATTAGACAGCATTATTTTACTATTGTTTTTTATCAATCAATCAAATGTTATGATAGGCCAACAACAGTAAATCATGTTAATTTGAGAAAATAAATCATACAAATAAAATAAAAAACATGTTATCGCTTATTTACCTACAGCTATTTTCGCCAATTTGTTTATTCGCAGATTTTTATAATAACTATACTGTCAAGGATAACGTGTCAAAAATTTCAAGTGGTTTATTTTTAATAATTATGTTTTGTTTTATGTGAAAAATAATGGTTTGCAGATTTTTAATTTTTGCAAATAATGTCAGTAAGAAACAGAAGGTTAATAATAAAGCATTTTTTCCGCGGGACAGTATTTTCCTCCCTTTTGAATGGTATGGTGATCCGTAAATTTTTATCTCTGTTAAAATTTAAATGAAATTTTGAGATTTAAATGAAATTAAAATTTAATTAGTGAGTCTTTAAAATGACCTGCCTCGATATCTCCCTTGTCGGGCATGGAATTTATTCGTCTATACTCTATTCCATTTAGGCCATGCAGCAGATGGTGCTAACATCAGTACCAGTTTTAAGCGCACACAGTGCACAGCCTTACGGATAAATGTGTGTTTAATTTTTTGTGTAGTTGTTGCAACTGTAGTAGATGTCGGCAGTGTAGAGTGCTGATCACATTGGACCAAACAATTATTGCGCATTGACAGTATTTAGCTGGGGCTCACTCAAATTTTACACTTTTACTTTCAGTTGCCTGGGGCGGGGCACCCTGGGTTCTGGGGTTTTGTTCGCAAACCAAGAACTCTGAGACTCTGCTCTGGCTCGCTCTGGCTGTCAGATCACGCAAACAAATTTCTGACCATATATATCAAAATATATCTTATAGGTCTTTCCATCTGAAGAGACACCTTGCCTGCGTGTAGAGGCGGTGCTTATATGATATACTACACAACCTAAAGCGGTGCGAGCACTGAAGTACCTATATTACAATCCACCCGTTAAATACACTGTATATACGCTATTTCATTCATAAATGAACAGTTTTTAGTTTATTATTTTCTAAATGTAAACGTTATTAAAATATTAATAAATTTAAATTATGTTATTGACAGTATTATTTAAATATTCATGAAGATGCAAAAAAGTTGAAATATATTTTATTAAATCGATAAATTACATATTACAAACAAACAAGAAACAATAACAAAAACAAATATACCACGAAAACATACAAACAAACAAACAAGTAACAAAACGAGTAGGTCAAATGTCAAAATGCAGAACTGAGCGCGATGTGAATCCAAGCATTTAGCGTTTACATTGTAATATCTCACGAACTATTAAAAATAATTTATTCAAATTTTACGCACTTAAAACATTAAGTATATAGCATCTCTCCGTTTTATACAAAATTGCACAATGTTTATGGTAACTGAATTAAGTAAAATATTATTATTGGTAAAATGAAAAATTCGTTTGTGAAAAAGTAGGTATAGTAAATTTCATCCCGTTATGAATTTCCAATTCCACACTTATTTTTAATTACGAAAACAATTTAATATACATATTGTTTATATGATAAGCTACCTACTGTACGAATTACGAAAGAACGCTGCATCGGTTACACGGCGCGCATACTTATGTACGGAATGATAATATTTGAATGAGAGGATGTATGATTTAAAGAAAAAAATGCATTTTGTTGTATTCAAAATACATCTACCGGATGTAATTTTTAAAACGGGTCTGTTTTTCTATGTTATAGCCCTCTATAACATAGAAAAACAGTATTTTAGCTGCTAAAAGTTTTTATATTTATAAAAAAGCACCAAGCACGTTACATATATTATTCATATAAAGAAACAAAATAAAGAGAAAATCTCATTTACCATGAAACTAACTTTTATTTAGCATAAGCTATACATTACATAAAAAAAAAGAAATTTGTAGATACACAATAACTATACAATATACAATATTATATTAATTCCATATAACCTACTTACTTAAATAATATTCTCTTAATTTAGCTTTAAATTTGTTTAATTTTAAATTGACTAACAAAACATTGTCATTCTTACTAACATGAAGAAAATCCAAAATAATAAAAATTATAGTAATTAAAATGCAAATAAACGTTAATTAATGAGCTTCCTTGGGTCAAAATCTGTTTTGTTACTATCAGTTTCATAGTTAATGACAGTTTTTCTGAATTTCGCAAATTTTTAAATTTATTTTATGGCTTTATATGAAATAGAAATGTGTTGTGTGTGGTATCAAAAAAAATATATTAATTTTTTTCTCTATAATATGCACCAATTCTTTTTCCTATAAATTAATATAGAAACTTTTGGCAACTAAAAAACTGTTTTTCTATGTTATAGCCCTATGACTTGTTTTAAAAATTACATTTTGTACTATGCATAATACAAAACAAATACCAAACAGTATTATAGCCTAATGACATCTTTGGGGTGATACCGTCATTAAAAGATTAAATATAACTTAGAAGCCGAGAAGGTATGAGATCCCTTTGATCTTTTATTAGCTACTTGGTATCATTTGTGGCTTTATTTATTTCTAAAGTTTTCATAATGTTAATTTTTAATCGTATCATTACGGTAGCCAACATATTTAGGTATTCAATTGTAATTATTGTATGTTTGTTAGTTTGTTTTCTGTAAGATATTTTAGAATCGGTTTTTACTTTATGTTCTTCGAATCTTAAGAACATATAAATTACGACCCGTTTGTCCGATATAGCTGTAATTACAGTTTATTTTGTATATAATGTCACTATTATTTAAAATGGGTTTGTTACCAAGTTTGTTGTAAGTTACAAATGGCAAAATTATTGTAAAATTGTGCAAAATTATTTTCAGATTGTTAATATTTCTCTTCTCTACTGGCCTGCATTCGCAATCGAAATTAACGATAGAGGCGCTGATTTTCGAAACAAGATGGCCGCCATACGATGGATTTGACATATGACAGTTCACATTGTTCACTGTGTTTCGTTGACTGTGTATACAAACCGAGTTTAAAAACTTATTTATATGAAGGTGATAAGTTAAAATATTTAATTAGTAATTACTACACTACAAACTTAGCTGTCACTTATTTAATATGGCGCTTGTACGATTGCTTTTCGTAGTACTGATTTGCGCCACTAGAGGGTATTTTTTTATCTACGATTTCGAATAGAGTTTGTTAAAGATTAAGTTCATTTGTTTTTGTATATGTTATTAAATAAATGGTTCTTATATCCGTTGCATAAAATGAAATAGTATCTGTATGGTTGGCAGAGAAGGCCAAAATATATTTTATATTAACAACTTATATATTTAGTTATTTTTTTAAATGTGTTCGGTTCGTGTAACGCATCTCTTCAGCAGTTTAAAATACTGCACAGGCATTTGTAGTGTTTGATGAGGCTTGGGTTTGACCTTGTTGCCATACAAAGGAAGTAATTATTGGCAGTGCAATGATCTCACTAATCCCATTGCTTTCCTCAAAACTACTATCCACAGCCCTTCAGCGCAGGGTGCACCATCTCGTGTATTTAAAAGTAATTACTTACACTGAGCACGGACTATAGCATTGGGCTGTGCATCTGGTGCCCGTGGTTTTAAGTAGCCGAAATGGGGATTTATACAATTCAAACTTTTTGGGCGCCATCTAGCGAGTAAAAAAGTACTTAATAAGTAGTTATGTAGTGAGCAAGATTTAGCACTACAGTTTGACATTTATCATGTGATCCAGCACGTGATCACAACAACTGTTCTTTGAAAGGAAACGTAAACATTTTTATATATTTAAGTATATGATCTACTCAGCGCATACCTTGCAATTAATTCATGTTTATTTTCACTTTTCTTCAAACCCCGGCATTCTAACCATCTTTACAACTGTAAGACTGAATGATTTCAATGTTTTTAAACACAAATCGTGCCACCGGTACATCATTTGTGTTAAACTCATTATTTATTTGTGAACTTGTTTTTTTTAGAGATATTTCAAATTCCAAAGAACACTACACTTTAGTACAAGAGATAATTAATAACAGAAACTACACAAAATAACATAACCAAACTTTGCTGACTAAATAACAAACAAATTGTAGGATCAACGAGGCGAAGTGCTGAAGGGGAGAGCATGCAATTGAGTCGGCCGTGGTATATCACCTCGCTTTTTCTAAAAATATGTTGTCCTTTTCTAAATTGTGTGGAGGGAGGTTTGCCGCCAATCCGCCGCGGGTGATGTCAAATTTATAAGTCCCCATTACATTGGCCGCGTTCAGCAAGGCACAGCGCTGGCAGCACTGATCGCCGAAGTTTGCCAAACGCAATGAATGGACGAATGTGATTAGTCCAGCAACTGTATTCGGCAAATTTCGGTGCTCAGCGCTGTACCATGCTAAACGCGGCCATTGGGTAAACTTGTCTCTTATCTCCAATTTCAGCCAATCAGAGTTCAAAACTATGCCCTATTCTCTACAATACTGAATGGCTTACATGGAACAATGTATATCAACTCAAGGAGCATAACGTAAAATCCGGGATTTGTTAACTACTAGATATAATAAATGAGAACGCATTCACGGTCCGAAATTCGGCGAAATTTGTAGCACTAAAATTTGAAGAACTTAATTTGACCGTTCACAGCTCGAATTTTATGCCGTAGTGTCAAAATTTATTTAAACGTTTTTGAAAATTAATCATTTGTTTGTCAGTGCCTTTATTAACTCGTTAAACAATCATGTCAATAAAATAGTAACGCTTCCCTAGCGGTTTCTACCCGTTATTATGTAGATTGTCGGATAAAATTAAAATTCCAAAAGTTATTTTATTTTTTGGTTTGGTTAGAATTATATATCATATTGAATATATGTAATAAATCATATATTTAGTCCTTTGCACTACCTCGATTATGATTTTAAATAAATACTGTGTTGCTAAATCAAAGAACATTTCACCAATGCAAAAGTAACAAAAGTTGTCTTTTGTTACTTTTGCATTGGTGAAGTATTGAGTAGATATTAGGAAATAAATAATACACATTTAGATTCAGGAAGGAAGACAGTATTTATTTTTTTAGAAATTATATTATTGATAGAAAATCTGTCAACATCTATATTTAGCGTAGAACACTTTACTTACAAAGTCATAATCAAAGTTGTTGTGGTTATTTCAATAGTTACTCATTTGTTTTTCATTTGATGTTTGTTGTATTATTATCTAAACGAAATAGTGCAAAGGTTTAAATAATGTATTTATTACATAAATTTAAAATAAAACTGTCTATGCTATGTATAATTATAACCAAAAAATAAAATAACTTTTACAATTTTAATTTTATACGACAATCTAATAACGGGTAGAAATCGCAAGAGAAGGGTTGTTATTTTACTGACATGGTTTTTAATAATTTTTAACGATTTAATGAATGCATTGACAAACAAATGATTAATTTTAAGAAACGTTTATTTTTTACCTCCTGCTACCCTTGGTAAGGGAGGTATAGGGATCGTGATAAAAATCGCATATCGAGATTTTAGTAAATGACCACGTTTTAAGGTCCCTAGAATCCAATTTTAACATTTTCACGATGATTTCTGTGTGTATGTGTGTGTGTGGATCCTCCACTCTAACTCAAATACCATAATTCAGAAAATTTTGAAACCTTGTATTTCGAACTTTTTCTGTAATGGAAAGAGCCCATTAGATCTTGGTGTAAATCGGATAACCGGAAGTGACACTTTACTAGAAACTCAAAATATTTTTTCTTCGAAAAATACCTTTAAATGTTATTTTTTCGAAATTAATATTATTATAAAAATTAAAGATTATTAAATTTTCTACAGATTTGCATTAACACTTTTTCTACATATTATATGGATAAATTAAAAAAATTATCTATAATTTAAATCCCGGGTCCTGCGCTTTAAACAAACAATACTCCTTGGCTTATTCAAATGTATACTGACAGATAAATGTAACTGTTAAAGAACTAATCATTGTAAATTAATAATAGTAACGCTTTAAAAAGAAAAATGTAAATAGAACAATAGGAGAGGAAATCAATACAGTTTCCAGTATATGTAAATATGTAGATGTATTTAGATTAATAAAAATTAACGATTCGCCACAAAGTTTAAGCTAATTCTTATTTTTGGATTAGTGAATTCTATTTTATCCAGGTATTTAAAATTTAATCTTCATTTTATTATCAAAAATGTAGTTACTTGGATTAGATTAGACTATATTTTAAGAAATAAACTGCCAAAATTGGAGTAAAATTCGCTAATCCAAAATAAGTAAATAAATATATCATCACGGCTTACTACCCATTGCTAGGTGTGCCAATCTGCTTTGTGCACAGATATCGGTAATGATAAAAAAAATTGCACCGTACGGGCGCTTAACCAGGCGTCACCTCATGGGCACTCATTGCTAGGGTGGAGAGTGCACCACATGGGTCAATTTTGTGCCACTTAAAATTGGAAATATTTGGCGTTGGTCGGGATTGAACCTAGTTCCCCAGATTCGCGACCTGACACTCAGGCACGCGGCTACGAGACCTCATGGGGTCTCAAAAATAAAGATTAACTGATTTTAGGTGGCACTACGGCACAAATTTCGAGATTTCGCCGAATTTCTGTTTTGAATAATTTACAGTAAATGTGTGACATATGAAGCAAACTACGCCATAAAAAAATAATACAATACATATTGTTTGTCATTTTCTTTTACTATAAAATTATTTTCAGATTGAAAGTGAGCAATAATCAGTTTTATTTGACGAGGACTTTTTATATTACAGAAATTTAAAGAAGAGCAGATTTTATAGATCAGTATCTATACTTTATCTTGATATTGTTACACAATCTTATTTTTATACATTTATATACAAAAAAATAATGGGGACTTTGGGACTTGTGATTTTAGTATTTGGCTGTTGCCGTCTACTGAATAGGGGATTCCGATTAAGCGAATTTTAAGCGCCCCGTCGCGGTATTTTTATGAACTTTGTGGACATACAGGTAACTGTCATCGTGCTGTCAAGTTGATGGCTTTGTGAAATTTGTTTTATATTAAAAATATGGGTATTAGGTGCGCGTATGGACTCTGTAGGAGTAATTACAGGAATAAATATAAAAAATATATGAGAGGAATTAATTTTATGCCATTTTCCAAGCCGATCTCATCTCTCATGATTTATGCGTAACTACATCTTACTAAATGGTTTCGTAGAAGTAGTGGTATATGTGTCCGTGGTTAAATAGGTTTAATATGTTATGAGATGGAAAATAGCCCCACTTTATATTTACATCAACTACCACCGCAGATACCCATTTACCACCATCAATGCAGGGTAATATATTATCACTGCATCCCGTATTCATACAATTTTGATATCTGACAACGTTGAAACATTTTGAGTTAGTATAAAACAGTAAATACCCAGTAACTAACCGGAACTAAAACCTTAAATAAGATCGCTCTTTTTCCGTCTTTTTTCAGACCACGACACTAACCATCTTTTTTAAGTCATTTACAGAATGATTTTCAATATTTTTCTTTTTTAACTTCGCCCCTGGCACTAACTCTGCACTAAAAAAAATCATTTTCATCACTAACCGAACACATGTCAATAGAAAATGTCTATTTGTCCACATAGTTCAAGATTTCACCGCAAATGGCGCACTTTGTGACGTCACGATCGCAATCCCCTATTCTAAAGTAACGGAAGTAACCTTTTAGACAAAGACGACAAGCTCGAAGAAAGACACAACAAAGCACTACCATGACCTCCAAGATAGAACCTAAAACAGTGTTTTAAATGTGTTGTTTCGGCACTTTATTTTTATAGAATTTACTATCAGCTATCAACTTTTCTTTCACCTTTTATAGGAAACGAAAGACAACTAATAGACCATTTCAAAAATTTAATGCGCATGTGCAAACTTTAGACAAAGATAACAAAAGTTAGTGCCGTATACCCATCTTTGTTTACGATATGACAGATGACAGTTCGATTATTTTTGGTGGTTAGTAATTGTTTCTTCATTGGAAAAGTAATTAATAATAATAATTATGACGGGTACTATACGTTGCGTACCGGATTGTAATAATAATTGAAAAAAAAAACATTTGTTTTCATTCTTTTTCTCAAAATATGAACGGAAGAAAAGAGTGGAATAAAAAGACAGGAATGGATACCAAAAAAATTATAAAATATCTGGAAATTAAATTTATTTTAATATTACTGGAAAGAAATCATCGCAAGATAAATATCCTAAATATTT
Organism: Harpalus rubripes; assembly: GCA_963082715.1. Taxonomy (NCBI): domain Eukaryota; kingdom Metazoa; phylum Arthropoda; class Insecta; order Coleoptera; family Carabidae; genus Harpalus; species Harpalus rubripes. The sequence continues at coordinate 19,451,230 of OY720457.1, forward strand.
TCCTGATGGTCGAATAATTTAAAATAAAAAAAAATATCAAATCTAACATAATTTATAAATAACTGATGAGAATATACTCCATTTATTTCGCTAAATTTTAATTTTCAGCATAAATATTTTACTTTTTATTTAAATTATTTTTGACATTTCTCGTAGGCCGCCATTTAACGGCACTAAGTTTTTAGTTCAAAAAACAAATACGTAGAGGTCGCGGACATTTTTGAAATGGTCTATTGTTTTATTTACACTAAATCCAGAATGCCAACCATAAACAACAATTTTTATTTCCCATTTTTACAATTTTGGAGTCCATAATTATTAGCAAATTTGTCTTTAATTGGAAGAAGTTTTTACAAAGAAACAAGAAAAATATTATTAATTTTTTTTATCAAAATAAGAAGAAATGATCTTGAAAATATTGCTTTTTTAAAAAAGCAAATGATTTAAAAGGTTATGTGATAAGACAGTTTAAAACTAATAAAGTATTAATGCGTATAACAATAAAGGGGAAAAAACAAATAAGAAATGGAATGTAATTTGATGTACATAATATGAAACAATGTAAAAAACTCACGAAAACATTCAAAACAAACCAAAACTATACTACGCGCAACTCCGGACTCGCGATATGATTTCACTTCACCATCGGCTAGTTATAAATGTCGCCACTAGGTGGCTACAGGTTAACTTTTGTTACTAATAAAGACAAACTCCACGATTTTCGGGCTAATGCGGCTTTATAGTAGTGCAGAATTTTTTTTTTTAATCCATTAAAATAACTCTTGTACTTAGTACGCCTTTATATGCAATGCGTATATTAGGTCATTTTTAGAGATAAAACAGAGTAACTTGGCAAAAGACCTTTTAAATTTCAAGAGATAGAAGATTTATGTACAATGGAAATCTGCTCATTGGCAACGAAAATGACCGATAGAGGCAGCACCGATTTTACAAAATGGCCGGAGAGAAAGGTAATTGTCAAAACACGCAATAAAGTTAATATATTTTTTAAATTAAATTGATTTGAAGTGCAGTATTGTTTAAAGGGAAGTATGACAACCGTAAACACAACAGTTTGATTACTATTCTGGCAAGTTCGTAATTTTGCCACCAGACGGCTTCTTCGCCAATAGTAAGAACAATTGGCGGAAGTCATGGATACGCGCTTGTCATGGTGTTTGTTTCTAAAATATTTAGAAGTAAATGTGAGAAAAGTCTCAGAAAAATTTAAAAAACTTGTCAAAAGATGTTACAAAAGCTTTTTAAACTCCTGGATTTTTACCTCATGCTAAAAATCACATATCCAGATTTTAGTGAATAAGCACGTTTTAAGGTGTGTGTGTGTTGTGTGTGCGTGCGTGCGTGTGTGTGTGTGTGTGTGTGTGTGTGTGTGTGTGTGTGTGTGTGTGTGTGTGGATGTTGGATCCACGATTTCTCAAATACTATACGACTTAAGACATTTTTAACTACGGATTCCTCAATCTAACAACAAAACGTTTTTAGTTTTGAAATCGCCGTGTATACAGTGTCAAAACGGTTTTGAGTTATCTCAAACCAAAACTAAAATTCAATACTACGCATGCGTACAGAGCATAACGTGTCTGCCGCTTTGTGTTACTAATCTACAAATAAACTGACAGTTGTGTAGTTTTAGTGCATAGTGGTACGGAGTATAAAAAATAATTGGAATAATGCCAAAACGAAGTATTTGGAGTGAAGAGAATTTGTCACTTACAGCAGCTAAATGTGCATGCGCCGAAACTGTTTTCAAATCAATTTTTAAACTTGTTTTGAAAACTGCATGTAAACGTAGTAATAAATGGGAAGAGTTGATTAAGTTTTGGTAACAATTGGACAACCGGAAGTAGTAGTTACAAGAAAAAAATCATCTAAATATTATTTATCGATAATTTATGTAAATATTTATATTAAAGAACGTTAAATTCTTTATTCGATAAATATAAATTCATTATTATTTCTTCTATAGATTTAGAGATAGAAATGCATATAAAATAATTTGATGTAAAAAATCTCAGATCTACCTACTTCAAGGCAAGAAATTCATTTGTTTGTAATTGACACATAAATGTCACTGTCAAAAATATTTGTATGCCACTGTCAAAAATATTTGTACATCATTATGAAGATTATGAAAATAAAAAAAATCAACAACGCAAAAGAATATACGTAAAAAAAGAATATAAAAGAAAAGGAAAGTAGAAAAAGAAAATTTCAGGATATTGAATATAAAGAAAATGTATGCATTGTACATAATTTATATTAAAATATATGTGAGAATTTGTAGCGAAACATGCATATATGTATTTGTATTTAAAAATATTTTTTTATGCGTACAACCAGGTAAAATATCTGGAGAGAGGTTATGTGCTGGCCACATCAGATTTTTATTGAAGCTATAATGTCTAACGACGCAAATTTTCACCTAGAATACAGGTATTTTAATGACTGCAATAATTTCGGCGTTTCTTTTGACAGCACAACTGGCAGTTGTTGGCGCCATTTTACTTACTATTTGCAACCATAGAAAAAGATAGTCGTTAAATAAAAAGGGTCTATTCTGCGGAAAACTAAAAAAAAACATCATATGTGCGAATAAAATACAATAACTCTTGCACTCTGATTTTTTTATTATTTCAAATGAATTTTATTAAATTTTGAAGCAATTCGTATTATTAAAATGTCTTAATTGTTTTTAGTTTGACTGCATTTAAGTATTAATGGCAACATGACGTCACGGCGACATCTATAGCTATACTCTATTCCATTTAAGCCATTCAGTAGATGGAGCTGGCAATAGCGCAAACTTGAAGTAGCCGAAATTACATTGGATAAACTTGTCTCTCGTCTCCAATTTCATCCAATCAGAGAGGTCAAAACTATTCCCTATGCTCTGCAATACTGAATGGAACAAGGTATACTAGATAAATTACAGCTGACTCGTCAACTATTTTGGAGCCACTCAAATTATTCAATATCAGTCTTACAATATTATTAATCATAGAAATTATCTATAATAACGGGTTGTTCTGCTCCAAATTGTGCAAATCATTTGAAAAATGGTTATGATTTTTACAGGTACCTATGCAATACATACATTTTTCTCTAACCTAAAAAATCTTAACGAAGCGTATTTCTTTGTTTTATTATTTTAAATAAATATAATATGGCAAATATGGAAATTATATTTAATTATGAAAAATAGTTACTACATAAACTTATAAGAAATTCACTTTTATTTTATAATTTACTGCATTCATATTGGCACCAATATGGCGGACGAGTCAGTTATGTATAATCTAGTAGCTGTAGCGACATCTATTGCTATATCCTTCTCTTGCACACGCTCTGTAGTATGCAGCGAGAGAAAGATAGCACTAATGTGATGTCACAGTGGCCCTGACAACAAACCACAAATATCTCGCAAAGTAATTAATAAAAAATCTGATGTGGCCAGCACATTACCTTCCGTCAGTTATATGAGGTATGTACGAAAATTCTACCGGTGAACTGTTACCGGTAAACAGCTTTTTATCAGGTTAAAGCTACCGGAATCGATATTTTAAGAACGCAAGTGGTAAACAGGGTAGATCCATAACCTATGAAAAAATATGAAAATTTAAAACAGGTTAGAAATTTGACGTAGTTAACAAACTGAGCAGAGTCCTACTTTGAACACATTTCCACTTTTAACGCGCGCGCTTCGCTTTGCATCACTACCTTTTTTTGAGATTAGATTCTTCATGAATCCGGTAAATTGATCTGGTAGATATTGAACAATTTTCGAACACGGTAACTTTTTACCACTCGTGTTTTCGAACACAGTCAGTAGATGCGGTATCAACCGGTAGAATTTTCGTAAATGCGAATGTATTTTCTATAAAATCCATACAGAAAGTTCCTTGCAAAAGATTCTAAATTTCTTGTATATACATTACTTTTCGACAGTTGTATGTATTTTATACAAATTCCATACAGAAAGTTTCGAGCAAAAAGATTTTATATTTCGAGTAAAATTATAACAAAAATATACTGCGAATATGTCAATTACATTACACTTGACACTGATATCTTTCAATCAGAATTTTCTTAATATAGTAGCTGTTTCTAGCATAGCTAGTTAATTAATGAATTTTAATTTCTTTATAATTTTATAACTCTATATCCATTTAATATGAAGTATAAAATGCAGTCAAATCGTATAGAGAATACAATGTTCTTTAATATTTATAATAACATTAAATATGAAAAAATGATATTTAACATCGTTTTTTCAAAAAAAAACTGTTAAAATCTTCAAATGAGGGTACTTCCAGTTGACCAATTATAACCAAAATCTAATGAGCTCTTCATATGGATGCAACGAAGAGGAATATGAAAGAATTATAATTTTTGGAATTGTAGTATTAGTTATCGTAGACGAAAATTTTGTTACACACACACACACACACACACACACACACACACACACACACACACACACGCACGCACGCACGCACGCACGCGCACACACACACACACACACACACACACACACACACACACACATGCACACGCACACGCACACGCACACGCACGCACGCACGCACCTAAAGGTGACGGAAGGTAAAAACATGTTTTTTCACCTTAATCGCTATTACTTGAAGTATAAAGTGTATATTTTATTATTTTTTGTTATAGTGACAAACAATTCTCCCCGAGCTCCTTAAGTACAAAAATAAATTCTCTGAATAAATTTATGCTGTATTTCTAACGACAAGGGAATTATTGAAGAATGTCATTTGAGAGACTCATGCTGTGTAGATTACACATTTGTCAATATTATGATAGGTCAAGAACAGTAATTCAAGTTAATTTGAGAAAATGAATCATAATTATAAATGAATCATAATTATAAAATAATAAAAAAATAACAAATATGTTATCACTTATTTAGGTACCTATTGCCAGTGGCGTACCTAAGTGAAATAGTGCCTAGGGCAATGGTCGTAATTGCGCCCCCTGTCAACAATGTAAAATCAAGATTACTTCTTTCTCGCTTTAGTGTAGCGAGAAACAAAATAACTATCAATATACGGGTGTTCCGCGACTCGACCGACAAACTTATACCATGTATTCCGGAGGTCATTACGTTTAAAAAATGTTATATGACCTATAGGTGAATTCCTCATTGTTTCGGTCTTTGATCTTGTTGTTTAGAGAGTCGATGTGCGGAAACATAAGTATATTCGGCGACGGAGAGTGGTACAACGAGATCTAACAAAACACATCCACGAATTTGGTCTGCATGATTTTTACATCTGCATCTTCCTTGCCTTCACTGATGCAAAGGCACTAATAACGTGTTCGAAATCGGTTTTTTCTATTTCTTCCCATTCAACGCTCAGAATAGCAAGATCATTTAATCGATCTTGACCCATGGAGGCTCTCAGATAATTTAAGATCAGTTTTAATTTGTTGAAAGATCTTTCACAGCTAGCGATGGAAAGTCAACATTATTTGCATGGCTATTCGAAGATTTTTCGCCATTGTCGTTTTTCGGTTTCAACATCCTAGTCCAATTTCCAGAGCTTTAGTCACTAAAGTTTCTCTTTCATTGCGAAAATAATCTCTTAAACCTTTCAAATCTAAGGCGGCATCATGAAAGTTCATATTTATATCTTGCAGTCTTTTCTGAACTTTGTCAATAGGAATGAGTATTCTCGTCCAAAATCCAAGTAGTCAGAAAATCGAGTGTCAACATACGGTTGTACAATTGCCTAGCATCACTTCTTGTTTCTCTCGTTTAATTTGCATCATCCATTATAGTCTCGAGAACTTGGAGTATGCCATCAAGGTAATTGTTTACGGGCTTCACAGCTTACACTTTTGCACTCCATATTGTTTTAGATTCAGATGTAATAACTATGGGCATAGCGTTTTTGAGTATTTTCCAACGTTGAGTAGACGATGAAAAAACAGATAGAGAGCTTCAACAGTTCCGAAAAATGTCAATACGCACAGTAATCAACAGTTTTTACACTTCAAATTCTGACACCCAAGTTACATACGGATACCAAGGGATCTAAGCGGCGCCCCCTTCCCCCTTAGTTCTGGCGCCCAGGGCACCTACCCTGTTTGCCCCGCCCTAGGTACGCCACTGCCTATTGCTGTTTGTGCCAATTTGTTTATTCGCAGATTTTAATAATATCTATACTGGATGTCAAGGACAACGTCTCCAACAACATTTCAAGTGGTTAATTTTTACCTCCCGCCAACCTATACACCTATACACATAGGTAAGGGAGGTAATGTTTTCGGTCCAAAAATTCGATAGTGAGTTTTCAGTAAATAAGCACGAATTAGGGTCCCCACAACACCTTTTTACTATTTTTACAATGATGTCTGTCTGTGTGTGATGATTTTTTCTGTCACAATAACATAATCAAACTTCTGTCTGTGTGTGATGATTCTTTCTTTCATAATAACATAATCAAACTTCCAAAAATTTATATTTACCAAATTTCAGCTTTCTGCATTCATATAAAGAGTTGATTAGATTTTGGGTAAAATTTGACAACCGAAAGTGCTACTTTACTTAAAGAGCCCATAACAATTTTTAATAAAAAACTATATTAAAATATAATCGAAAACTTTTTAAATTTTAGTATTTAAGACTTTTATATCGGTGAATATAACATATTGATAAACCGGAAGTAATACTTTACTTGAAGCTCTGAACCAGTTTTTCGTGAAAATATAAATTATGATGTAACCCAAAACATCTCAAATTTGGTATATAAAACTCGTATATGATTGAGAAGAACATATTAGATTTTGACTATATATGTATATAATAAACCGGAAGTGGTACTTTACTTGGAACTCTTAACAGATTTTTGAGGAAAAATATAATAAAATATAATCCAAAATTACGTATTACAGTCTTTTCTATTTTCTGGAACAATAAATTAGATTCTGTTTACAAAACAATCAACTGAAAGTGGTATTTTACTTAAACTCATTGCTATTTTAAACATGGAATTGGCGGGAGGTCATGCGCTGACCGTATCAGATTTTTTATTAATTAATCGAATGTTATGTTAAGCCAAGAACAATAATTAATTTGAGAAAATAAATCAAGAAAATAATAAAAAATATATTATCACTTACCTACAGCTATTTTTGTCAATTTGTTTTTTTTTTCGCGATTTTTAATAATAACATTGCTAAGATTACTTTAGCCAATACTGATAGGTCAAGAACAGTAAATCAAGTTAATTTGAGAAAATTAATCATAATAATTATGAGATAATATAAAAAATATATGTTATCACTTATTTACCTATAGTTGTTTTTGCCAATTTGTTTATTCGCAAATGTTAATAATAACTATGCTGGATGTCAAGGATAACGTCTCCAACAATATTCCAAGTTTTTCATTTTTAGTGATATATTTGTTATTCTTATGAAAAAATATTTTTTGAAAATATTTACTTTTGCATAACATCCAAGTCTGATACAATATTGAACTTTGATTTTATACTATTTTATATCATTCGATAAAATTAAAATTTAGTGTCATATTATTAAGGCAATTTTACGTCTGAAAAGACTCTTTTTCTTTCAAAGATGTAAAATTTGTTTGTTTCATCTCCCCTCTGTAATAGAGGTATAGATAGTCTGTGATAGAGATCAAACTAAAAATTGTATTTCGAGATTTTAGGAAATAAGTAGATTTTAAAGTGCCTAGAATAGAATCAAATTTCAACATTTTCAGGAAGATGTCTGTGAGTGTGTGTTCATTCAATATCAGCATACTCTCTCTCTCTCTAACAGACCAAGCCACAAATCATCTACAAGCAATAGGGAGTGAAAACCGTACTTGCTAAGAAAAAAAAATTGATGTGGCCAGCACATAACCTCTCGCCAGATATTTTTTTTCGTTTTCTTTATATTCGTCATTTTTTTCGCAAATTCCTTTTATATTCTTGTTTACATATATTCTTTTCCGTTGTGCATTTTTTAATAATTTTCATAATGATGTACAAATATTTTTGACAGTGGCATACACATATTTTTGACAGTGACATTTATGTGTCAATTACAAACATTTGAATTTCTTGCCTTGAAGTAGTTTGATCTGAGAATTTTTACATCAAATTATTTTATATGCATTTCTTTATCTCTAAATCTATAGAATATATAATAATGAATTTATATTTTTAGAATAAAGAATTTAACGTTCTTTAATATAAGAATTTACATAAATTTTCGATAAATAATATTTAGATGATCTTTTTTTGTTGTAACTACTACTTCCGGTTGTCCAATTGTTACCAAAGCTTAATCAACTCTTCCCATTCTTGTTAGTTTGAGGAGTCCGTAGTTACAATGTCTTAAGTATTTGAGAAAACACACCCACCCCATTCTAGGGACCTTAAAACGTGCTTATTCATTAAAAACTCACCGCCGAATTTTTTGATCAAAGACAATACCTTCCTTACCTAAAGGTCACGGAAGGTAAAAACATGTTTTTTCACACACACACACACACACACACGCACACGCACACGCACACGCACACGCACACGCACACGCACACGCACACGCACACGCACACGCACACGCACACGCACACGCACACGCACACGCACACGCACACGCACACGCACACGCACACGCACACGCACACGCACACGCACACGCACACGCACACGCACACGCACACGCACACGCACACGCACACGCACACGCACACGCACACGCACACGCACACGCACACGCACACGCACTCGCACTCGCACACGCACACGCACACGCACACGCACACGCACACGCACACGCACACGCACACGCACACGCACAGGCACGCGCACGCGCACGCACACGCACACGCACACACACACGCACGCACGCACGCACACACACACACACACACACACACACACACACACACACACACACACACACACACACACACGGACATTATCGTAAAAATGTTATAATCGGATTCTAGGGACCTTAAAACGTGCTTATTCACTGAAATCCGGATATGCGATTTTTAGCATGAATTCAATACCTCTCTTAGCAAGAGGTAAAAATCCAGGAGTTTTGCAAATTGGCAGATTAGTACGGTTTTATATCCGGAATAAAATATTAAATTCGCGACCTTGAGGCGCTGCCGCTCGCTCCACCATATTCGAAAAATGGCGGACGATCTGTTTCTTAAAAATATCTCCTTTCCATTGTTTCCTAGACAAAAAAGAGTAATTATAAAAATTATATCTCGCAATTTTTTGCACAAAAAAGAAATCTTTCAATATTTACCTAGGATGTCAAAGAATCATGTTAAAAAATAATTAACCAAAATAATAATTTATGAAAGAACAAATTTAGTTAATAATTACTTTTACAATTTCAATCATGAAATTTCTTATTAATAGGTACTTATATATTTGAAATTTGTATACTTGTCAAGGATCCTTGAAGGTATTAATCAAACGATGTCGTATGTACACTACTTAGGGTTGCCAGATTTATAATTTCACAATATTTTATTGTTCCAAATTATTGTAATCCATTTTTTAATTGTCACAGTTAAAATGATTTTATTCAGAATTCATATATTGGACAGACGACTATTTACCGAACTATACGGGAATGTGAAGAAGGTGTAGTATGTATTAGTGTACCAAAAAATGGGCAACCCGAACTTTTACCCCCAAATCGAACCAGAAGAGTCATTCAAACTGCTGATGACAAAGTCAGAACATCATCGCACAAATAGCTCGATAATTTAGAATTTTAAGATGATTGGTAGAAGAACTTTGATCAAAAATGATTTAAATTTTTTTAAAGAAATAATGTCTTCAAACAGTCTGCGGCCCAGCCCGCCCAGCTTTTTGCGAATCTGCAGATGCTGCAGCTGCAAAACATTAAGGCGCCAACATTTTATAGAAAATAGAGAGAGTATAATCCCTCAAATGTTCCTCAGGCGTGATTGATTGAAGACTTTTGGATGTTCTTAGCCGAAAAGTATATAATAACGGCAGGGAATATCAAAAGAACGACAGTTACAGACAAGAATATTTCTAACGATCCGGGAATTAAATTTAAACGTCGTCCAGAGACAAATGAGACAAGGTATTAAAAAACTGCGTCGCATTGAAGATAATGGTAAAATTAGATTTCTTATCTTCTTAGTTTATAGGAGCAACCCCTTATGTCAATGTTTCAATAAAAATATTCTTTCTATATGACGAAGTGGTCTAACATGTTCTCAAAATTTTTGTTACATACGATAGAAGTTAGAACTCCTTGAATTAAAAGATAATGGTGTGTTGAAGTCACTATAAATACGAAAATTTTATTCAAATTTTTGTATTACTGAATGATTCTGACTACTCAAAAAATTAAAAATAAACAGACATTATCAAAAATGAAACATGTAAAATCAAGAAATCATACGCGAATAACTGACTTCCATCTCGAATTTTTTACCTCCCGTCATACCGTAGGTAAGGGAGGTAATGTAATCGTGCCAAAATGCGAGTTTTCAGTAAATAAGCACGAATTACGGTCCCCACAACACGTTTTTACTATTTTTACGATGATAGTGATACTTTATTTGAAGCTCTGAACAGATTTTCGTGAAAAATAAATTGATACAATCCAAAACTTTTAAATTTGGTATTTAAGACTTTTATATTAATGAGAACGACATATTAGATGTTTTCTAAAATTGATAAACCGGAAGTACAACTTTACAGGAAGCTATAAACAGATTTTCTTTTCTATATTAAAACATGATCCAAAACTTCTCAAATTTGGTATTTAAAACACGTGTATAATTTGAAACAACATTAGATTTTGACTATAACTATATGATAAACCGGAAGTGGTACTTAAATTGGAGCTCTTAACAGATTTTCGAGGAAAACATAATAAAATATAATCCAAAATTTGGTATTACAGACTTTTCTATTTATTGGAACAACAAATTAGATTTTGTTTACGAACGATCATCCGAAAGTGATACTTTACTTAAAGTTCATTGCTTTTTCAAACATGGAATTGACGGGAGGTCATGTGTTGGCCACATCAGATTTTTTTACATATAGGTAAGGTACACGGATTACCTCAACTACAGATAGGACACACAATGTATTTTTCGAAATACGAAATAGTGACATCTACAGATTGCTTCCTTGAACTAACGCACATTGTGATGGTTTGGTCGGCTTGGTAGTCTGTGACATAGGTGACATGTCATTGTACTCGTATACATAGATTAAAATTTTGAATATTAAAAATAAAAGAGATAATAAGAGAATTGAATATAGATACATACATATATTTTAAGTAATCACAAAACAATAACTATTCATTTCTAAATAAATTTAAAATTACTTGTCACATAGACATACACTCCTATTTTAATATTTGTCTATATGTAAGAAAAGGGTATTGGAAATGGTATGACATTTCATCATTAAATATAAAAGTAAACGTCTATCTGCTTCTTTGCACTGCACTTTATATCAAACAGCACAACGAATGTACATCAGCTTATTGAATTTCAAGTCTATATTACGTCAAAAATAAACACAGTTAATACACTTGCAAACTGGAGATTCACGAAATAAATCACTACTGGAACTATAACTAAAACCATAAACATACAAATTGAATTATCAAATAATTAAAGATGTTAAAATGTACGTTCAATGACATGTGTGATGACTTACAGACTTATATGACTTTACAATACAAAATATTGCAAAATGTTTTGATCTCAAAGGTGACTTAATCCATTTTTTCAAAATTTAAGCCCTGCCGCGCCTCTACAGTTTGCTTCCTGGAACTATGATACTGTTTTGGCACATTCATTTAGCTGTCCGGTGCCTGGTAAGGTAGATAGATGCATCGCATTTAAAACCTCAAATTATTATTTTAAATTTGTAGGTATAGCATTATTCACGAAAGATGGCTATTGAAGGTCATTTAAGAACTGTCTGATATAATATTACTTGCAAATAACTTCACTGCATTTCGTACCCATAGGCGTACAACGCCTTTATGGATACATTTTAACTGACAAAATAAATGTACTCTGAAAATATTGTTTCATTTTAAATAATGCCTTTCTCAAAGTTTTATCTTCTTCACCTACGTTTTTGCATATAACAAAAATATAGACTTGGCGTACACCATAAATTAATAATTTAATTTAAATGTCAACGTCACTGGATAAACATTAGTACAAATGGCAGTGTAATAGATAATTACATGTCTACGACAAACATCACTGCTATTTTTAGGCCCGGACCACACTATGCGTTTTAGCGGGAGCGGTAAAACCGCATCCGGTTAAACGGGATGGATCATACAGCGTCCACATATATCCCGCTAAACAGGACGGCAGCATTGACAACCCGATTTGAACACTCTCTGACTAATGTCTGATCAGTACGGAGCCCAAATAGTATACGTTGTCTATTAAAAAATAAAACCAGACTCTTGTGAACGCTCGCATTATTTCCAATGAGTTGTAGTTGTCATGTGGCAAATTGACCGTCCGGTCAAACCGCAACATGCTGCGGTAGTATCCGGCAACCGGACCGCAACCGCATCAGTGTGGACGCATTCATTTAAAGTTGTTTTCCCGGTCAACCGGTCCCGCCAAAACGCATAGAGTGGCCCGGGCCTACGTGTGTTAGAAAGTAATGGCACTATTTACGTATATTTGTCACACCACATTAATTAAATAGACATACGTCAACTAATCTTTCTAATACAAAATGTTGGTAAACTACTCCTATTGGCGACTAAAATTAACATGAATCCCTCAAGCAACTCTTGAAAATGGTATTCTGTCATTCAACTAAGTGCATTGGGTTCCTTGCCGGTTTCTTGTTTGTTTTAAAGTACGAGTAAATTACTTTGCAATATGAGCAAAGAACGAAAAAATATTAAAAACGTCAATTGCTGCGTTTATGGCTGTCATTTTCGGGGTAGTAAGAAATTATCTGTCCGATTCCATGCGTTCCCAAAAATTGGTGAGAGGAAGATTGACATCCAAAATAAATTTGGTAAAATGGAGTTTATCGACAAAAAAGAGGGCTGGATTAGAAAAATACGAACCGGAAAACAAGTGACTTTATATGTTGCATGCAATATATTTCTTACACTTGTAATTAAAACAATTTGAAAGAAATATTTGACATTAGTTCCATATTAATTTTCTTAACTAAGTAAAGTAAATACATATTTATTTAACATCCATCAATAATTTATGATACTATTTTACTCCCTTGTACAAAATATTAAGACAGCTGCAATGTATTTGCACTGGCCACTATTGCCAACTTTACAAGAGCATAGGAAACTCTTAATTTGTAAATAATCAATTGTAAATTTAAAGTTCTTCTAATCTCATGAGAATGTGACGTTAGAGCACTTGTTTAAACACAGCCCAAAATGTTTTCAGTCTATAGCACTATGTTCATTAACGCCACATAAAAAAACCCACGATTCAACAATTCTCCCCCTTCTATAAAACTTCGAGAAGAATTTGTTGCGTCCAAGTAAGTAAACACTCCGGAAGAAATAAGTCTAAGATAAAAGATAACTTCCTTCGAATGTCATGTGGAAATAATTGAGAAAATAGATTTAGATTAATTGTATTATTTTGTAGTGTGATTATAATTTAAGTTCGTACACAAAATTATTACTAACACTATTTATAAAAAGTTGAATAAATTTGTTAGTATACTTCAAAATAAATGTTGGTTATACAATGTTTTTGTATGCGGTCTTATAGCACAATGCCATTTTCAGAGCACGTGTTTGCTACAACACTAGTGCCGCCAGCCGCCATCGGTAGTTTTAGTCGCCAATTCAAAATGCAGTGTATTCTTTCTTCAAACAAATGACCTTGATTAGTCATCTTTCGTGAATAATGGTATACTACACATATATATTATGTAATAGCATATTAAGTATTAAGATCGGTAAGGATAGTTTACCGATCGACGACAATTGTTTGGCGGAGGAGCGCAACGACGCCTCCAATTTTGTCTGAGATTAGTAATTCCTTAACGTTCGTGATAATATTTTTTGGACGATCGATGCAGAAAATTTAAAAAAAAATCTGATGTGGCCAACACTATACCTCCCGCCATTTCCATATTTACTTATGCTGGAAACTGTATTAAGTACTATACCATATAACTATGGTTCTATTTACTAATTTCTTTTTAAAACGTTACTATTATTAATTTGAAATGATTAGTTATTTGACAAGACAGTGACATTTATCTATCAGTTACGTATATTTGAGATAAACTGTGTAACCAAGAAGTTGTATTTGTTTAAAGCGTAGGCTCCGAAATTTAAATTATAGATAATTATATAAATTTATCCATAAAATATATAGACAAGTATTAATGCAAACCTGTAGAAAATATAATAATTAATTTCTATAATAACATAAATCTCGAAAAAATAACATTTAAAGGTATTTTTCGAAGAAAAACTATTTTGAGCTTCAAGTGCCATTTCTGATTATCTGATTTACACCAAAATCTAATGGCTTCTTTCCATATTAAAATAAGATAGAAATACAAGATTTTTTTTGAATTAGAATGGGGGATCCACACACGCATACACACAGACATCATCGTGAAAATGTTAAAATTGGATTCTAGGGACCTTATAACGCGGTCATTTAACAAAATCTTGATTGTGATTTTTATCACGATCCCTAACCTCCGGGGAGGTAAAAATAAGATTTGAAAATTATTTTGACATGTTATAAAATTTTAGTTGTCATTTTGAAAGTAAGCTATAAGCTATGATCGTTGTTTTTATTTACTAACCGTCTTTCCTCGAACGGTAAGCACACGGTACCGTTCAGTAATTTGTAAATAAAACCTACTGTCTTGGAAACCCTACCGGTAAACATTTAAAAAAAACCGATCATGCAAAAAAAATAAATAAAATAAATATATCACCACGGCATGTTATCCATTGCTGGGTGTACCAATCTGCTTTGTACACAGATTTCGGTAATGATGATGACATTTGTTCCGTGCGGGCGTTTACCAGGCATCACTTCACGGGCAAGAAAGATAAGTATAATTTAAGTTTCTTTGCATTTATAATGCAATGAGATTTCTAATAAGAATTATTATCCGGCTCGCTACATATTTTAAAATTTCGTAATGACCCGCTTCTCAAAAAGGTTAGTGACCCCTATGTTAAATAATTTATAATCTATTTTTATCTCGGTCACGAACCTCATGATCTTATTCTATTTAAGTTATTGAAATTATTTCTTCAATAGTCACATATTACTTTTTGTATTAATAATAATAATCTTATTAATTATTCTCTATCTGTTTACCACCGATAAATATATTACATGAAATTAATATTGTATTTTCATCATTAATTGTGTATTTTTAGTTTATATCATTATTAATTATTATTAATTATCGGAAAAGGACCTGCATATCAAAGGATGTCGAAGGTTATACATCACTTTCCTTTATATACCCAGCCAGAGAAAAATTTCTCAGTGTAGTTCCGATGGCAAAAATGATACTATACCTCGGTAAGTCTTCATTGTTATTTATATTTACTGTTTGGCCCGTTCCGTACAATGGTGCAGTGAACCCGGGCCCGGGCGTTACAATCTAGGGGCGGTATAATCTAATGTTGTTTTTTTTACCTCCCGCCATAGGTAAGGGATGTAATGTTTTCGGTTCAAAAATTTGATAGTGAGTTTTCAGAGACACGAATCGGGGAATTGTCGAATTTTTTATTTATTTACACGTTAAAATATTTTTAAATCTAAAGCGTTTTTAATTTTATTTTCTGTAATTTTAAAAAATACCGGGCAAAAAAATGTAACTTTTGCAATATTTTCATCGTACATAACATCAACTACGTGCGAATTAGGTGCCGACATACGTGCCCAAAACGTGCTTCATAAAAAGAGACAGAAGCGAAACACGGTCACCTGTTTATGTTTACATTTGACACTTGACAATTTAATTTATGTGTTTATCGTATTTTCTAGGTTTTACGTTTACATATTTAAAATCACATCATTTACATTGCTCGTAGCGGACAACTACAACGAACCAAAGATGCTACATACGTCATCGTAATGCGGGCGATTTAACTAACGATAAATTTAATATCGTTTGTATAAAAAAAATCTGGTGTGTCCAACACAATACCTCCCGCCATTTACAGCCCGATTCACAAAAAAGATTAAGTTAATCCTTATTTTTGTATTAGCGAATATTACTCTAAATTTGACAGTTTATTTCTTAAAATATAGTAACTACCTTTTTTTAAACCCCTCAATAGGATTAAATCCCAATTACAGAGTGGGTTCACATTCACACGTATCCATGCCTTAGTTGGATTCGAACCCAGAGCCCCGAGGGCACTCATGACATGAGGCGTTGCTCTAACCATTGACCCACCGGAGCTATAATAAAATGAAGATTAAATTTTAAATACCGGGATAGAATAGAATTGACTTATCCAAAAATGAGGATTAGCTTCAACTATTTTGTGAATCGTTGATTTTTATTAATCTAAATACGTACCTGCAAATTTACTTATGCTGGAAACTGCATTGAATTCCTTTTCTATTGTTCTACTTATTTTTTTCTTTTTAAAAAGTTACTAATATTATTTTGAAATGATTAGTTCTTTGATAGTGACATTTATCTGTCAGTTACATACATTTTTTGAATAAATGCGTTTTGTTTATTTAAAGCGTGGGCTCTGGGATTTAAATTATAGATAATTTTATAAATTTATCCATAAAATATATAGAAAAAGTATTAATTCAAATCTATAGAAAATTTAATAATCTTTAATTTTTATAATAACATTAATCTCGAAAAAGTAACATTTGAAGGTATTTTTCGAAGAAAAACTATTTTGAGCTTCTAGTAAAGTGCCATTTACGGTTATCCGATTTTCAGCAAAATCTAATGGCCTCTTTCCATTACAGAAAAAGTTCTAAATACAAGGTTTCAAAATTTTCTGAATGATAGTGGAGGATCCACACATACATACACACACATATACACACATACACACATATATCACACAGACATCATTGTGAAAATATTAAAATTGGATTTTAAGGACCTTAAAACGTGGTCATTTACCAAAAACTCGATATGCGATTTTTAGCACGATCCCTATACCTCCCTTTCCAAGGGTAGCGGGAGGTAAAAAACGCTATATTTTATTACTTTTATTGAATTAATAATATTGCATGTATAGTATTGCAGTAATGTGAAAAAATCATTACATCTCAACATGACTAAACTCCCCCCGTACGGCCCCCACAACACGTTTTTACTATTTTTACAATGATGTCTGTCTGTCGGTGCGTGACGATTTTTTCTTTATAGATAACTCATATCAAACTACAAAAAATTTCTATTCTTCAAATTTAACCTCTACATTCATATAAAAAGTGGTTTAGATTTTGGATAAAATTGGACAACCGGAAGTGGTACTTTACTTGAAGCCCGTAATAGTTTTTAATGAGAAACTATATTATAATATAATCCTCAACTTTTAAATTTTGGTATTTAATACCTTTATATCAATGGAAACAACATATTAGATTCTGGAAAAAATTGATAAACCGGAAGTGATATTTTACTTTTCGTGAAAAATATATTGATATAATCCAAAACTTCTTAAATTTGGTATTTAACACTCGTATATAATTAAGAACAAGATTTTGACTATATATGATAAACCGGATGTGGTACTTTACTTGAAACTCTAAAAGATTTTAAAAAAATGATCCACACCTTCTCAAATTTGGTATTTAACACTCGTATATGAATGGAAACAACATATTAGATTTTGAATATATGATAAACCGAACGTGGTACTTAACTTGGAGCTCTTAACAAATTTTCGAGGAAAACAATCAAATATAATCTAAAATGTCGTATTACAGATTTTTCTATTTATCGGAACAACAAAAAATATGTTTTTTTTTTTATTTTAATATACCTACATTCCTTTTAATCTGGAGAATGTTAAAATGATTCGTATAACATGTTATTAAATTGTAGGTAATTCTAGAAATTTCATTAATAATAAAAAGGTGACCAAAATTTTTTGCACTCAGGCGGCGCAAACTCACGGATCGGCCCTAACTCAAAGTATAACTTTAAAGTCCTACAATCTTAAAGTTTCATCTTTATTCAGAATCCTTGATTCTCAAATAATGTATTTTTTATCAATTATAGAGAATAAGTAAACGAAACTAGAAAAATTCAAATTCAACCTGTAAATCTGACATTTTTTATTTATAGACAAACTAGCGTTGATAGGATTTCCGACGATTTGCGAACGGCCGTTACACCAACGCAACTTAAATTTTAAGCGTTCATTAAATTGACAATATTGTATCGAAATAAAAGTCAAATGAATTATTATCCATCGCTGTCAAATTTCGATTTGCATTTTTATGTTTAAGGGTCGATTAAAAT
Organism: Harpalus rubripes; assembly: GCA_963082715.1. Taxonomy (NCBI): domain Eukaryota; kingdom Metazoa; phylum Arthropoda; class Insecta; order Coleoptera; family Carabidae; genus Harpalus; species Harpalus rubripes. Next base: position 19,469,778 of record OY720457.1, read on the forward strand.
TTAAGTCTTGTTCGTGCAACTGGGCATAGCCTACTTGCATAAAAGTCTACATAGGGCATGTTACATATTGCCGGAAATTTCTTTTCATAATTTAACAAATTTAGAAACCAGTATGAAATTTTGGATGTACATCAGACAGAAAAGTGTCTTTAAGGTACAATTAAGTTGTACCGCCAAGGCCTTAATTACTTGCGTGTAACTTAAAATTTCACTTTTCGTCCTAAATACACAAAATACTATAAAAATACTAACATAAAGATTCTTCTTCAACAGTCCTCTTATCGGCACTAGCGTTCACAAACGCTATCCCTCTTCTACCCCAGGGACAAGAATTAATTTATAACTACAATGCAAGAATTCGTGCCGGAGTTTTCGAGCCTGCTTCTTTCGCTTCTCAGTTTAATTTAGACGGTAAACTACACATACAACGTGAAAGCCAAAATTCGATTCTTCTTCGGTTCTCTGATTTAACATTCAGACTTTACAACGGAGAATTAAATCATCAAAGAGAATTTGAATCTCAAGCCCTACCTTTGCCTCAAGAAACAGCCGATCTTCAAAAAGTTTTCCGTATTGAACAGGAAGGTGGAAAACTGAGACAGCTCAGCGTTGAAGCTGGAGAACCAGAATATATCAGAAACATCAAGAGGGCCATTGCATCTCTTCTGCAGTTAGATCTGCAGAATTTGCAACTCGATAATGCAGTTCCCAGCAGACGTGCTTTCATAAGCGAGGAACCTAGCATCTACGGCCTCGGTTTAGAAGAATACAATGTCGAATTCCAAGAAAATCAAATTCTTGTTCAGAAAATGCGTGATGTTAAGTCTTCCCGAAACTGGTACGCATATTCTGGTTTGAATGTTGAACCCGTCTCCACCAGTGGACTTAGAAACAGTCCTGTTTCTGCTAGTAGTCACAGGTTGTTCACACTCGTTAAGAACCAAAATGGAGGTTTGGATATACAGAGGCTAGATGCCCATGGTGGTATTTATCTCCACTTGCTCAGAGGAGCAATTGAATCTCAATATGTTTCAGTAAACCAAACACTGAACTTAATTGAAAGAGTGTCAATTCAAACTCCCCTTCGTATCAACAATGAGCAGCGTGTTGAACAACTTGAATTCAGATTAGACACTGTAACAGATTCTGGTGCTTTGGTAGCTTTCGGGAGACATGGAGCGAATCAAGAAGACGTAGTAAGACGAATTCAGCAAGGTCTCAATGATGTTGTCAGTTACTTGGAAACTAATCAGCTCAATCTCGAAGCTCCTGATGTACTCAAGAGTCAATCCATCAACCGCCTGCACCACCTGTTGGCTGTTCTAGAACTTAACACATTGGAACAACTTTTAACACGATTGCAAGAGAACAATGGAGTACGTGAAAGGCAAATTTTAAGGATTTTCTTACAAATGCTTCCTCAAGTTGGCACAAGAGCTTCAGTCATTCTCATTAGAAATCTTGTTCAGAGGAAACAGCTCGAGGAAGATCTTATCGTTGATTTGTTGAACAAAATGCCACTGAATCTGCGTATGCCAAGTGAAAAATTATTACAAGAAGTCGAAGTATTGGCAGATTTAGGCAATGAATTCAGCCTTAATATCCGTAGGGCTGGTGTACTTAGTTTCGCATCTTTAATTCACAAAGTCTTTGCTCACAGAACAAATCAACGAAACCAACACTTGGGAAGAATTCAATTACAAGAAAATCTTATTAATCCTGATGGCAACTTAAGACGAAATGAAGAAATCAGCGGAACCGAACAAGAAAGAAGGGCCAATTTAAGTCGGGAACAAAATAACCTATTGAATAAATACATTAGGAAATTCTTATCCCGTGTTGAAATTGCTCAAGATTATCCAACGCAATTATTGAACATGCAAGCTCTTTACAACATCCAAATTGGAGTCAACAGACAACTAGAAAGATTAGTAAGAGGAGAAGGTGTTAACCGCCATATTCAATTCCTGGCTATGTGTGCATCTATGGCTGAAGATGTAAAAGATCCTGAAAGAGTTTTCCAACTCTACTGGCCGATTTTCACCAACAGGCAAGCGCATTTAGAACTCAGAGCAAGTGCTTTGTATGTTATATTATCTACCCAAGTTACTATGAATAGACTTTGGAATATCTACTGGTTCCTGCAAACAGAACAGAACCCAGAATTGTATAACTTTGTGTGGACTACCTTACAATCTCTTGCTCAATCAAAGAATCCAGTTCTTCGTGAATTGAGAATCAATTCGGCTCAAATTTTGAGATACATTCGGCGCCCAGTGAAGAAATATCTGTCAGGAAACTACATTTTTGATTATGAAGATCCAAGGTATGAATTCGGCGCTATGGTTCAGGCTATGACTATTTCAACTAGAACTTCAAAGTCTTTGTACATTGATATTACAAACAACATAATGGATGTTCCATTGCAACTGTATTCATTATATCTGAAAATCGACGGTCTAGACCAGCAGATAATTGATAGATTACCGAAAGAACGAATCGTTCGTATGAATATTCCTGAATTAGAAGAGCTAGGAAAAATTATTCTCAGTTTGCCGGATCTTAAAAATATTCACATTGAGTATTCTGTTCTGCAAAATAATCAAGTAATTCGCATTGGCTTCATCGATCAATCTAATGTAAAAGATTTAGTCAATTGCATTCAGAACTTCCAAATTGAAAATCTAAAAGTATTGAAAAGTTCATTAGATATTCAATACAACGTATTATCTCAACTAATTATGCTCAATGATCTTGGTTTCCCCACAATTCTTCAAATTAAATCACCAAGATTAACTAACAATGTGATCAATATTGCTCGTGAAATCGCTAACAAAATCACAAATATTCAAGGAGACATAAGACTGCAAACATCAATCCAATCATCCGTTGACGTTGGAATATACAATCCGATTGCTGATATTTGGCAAGGAGTACAACGCACCAACATTTACGATCAAGTAATTCCTCTGAACTTCAACCTTGTCATCAACTCTCCACAAAATAGTATCAAGTTAACACTCAACCTTAATGAGGATCAACAGAGAAGTGCCATAGGTTTGAGGAATCATGTTAGGAATTTAGTTTACGTTCGTTCTGATGAAGTCAACAATTATCTAAAACAATCTAGCAGCCAGAGCAATGTTCTCGAAGAAATAACTAGAGGAAAACGCAACAGAAATGTTGTTAATTTGTTGAATGTTGAATGTGAAAATAATGGATTCAGATATGAAGTAACTGCCTTTGATAATGAGAGACAAATATCTCGTAGAAACTTAGCAGATTTATTAAGTTTATTAGTTCGGAATGAGAACAGAAATGATCAAGGTCAACCTCTCATAGGATTGTTACTGTCTCTTAGAAATATTTGGTCCAGAATTTTCATATTCTCAGGTCTAGGAACTTCTGGAGTTCTAATCCGTGCTGTTCCTAGTAACATCAACAGGGTTTCCCAAATCGATTTATCTCTTAGATTGAACCAAGAAATTAATCGTGAAGAAAGCCCTCAACTCCCGAATGCCAAACTCAACTCCAGGGCTACATTATCCTTGAAACAACAAGAAAAAGTATTGAGAACATGGGATATTCACGCAAACATCGAATTAAATACTGGCCATACAATCAACAATCTGAAACTCCAAATCAGCAAGATAATACCTGGCCAGAAAGATCTCAAAATATGCATTGATGGTACCAAGAAATGGGTACAAAATGGCGTCTCAGGACATTTAAGTATCGCAGCAGGACAAACAAGCGACAACAAGTGTGTAAAAGATGAGTTATTAATTGATGTTAATATGAGAGGACAAGTTTCACAAGAACAACTGAATGCCATTGATAATCAACAAAAGATTTTCGATGACTGTGCAAATATTAATACCTATGACCCTCTCAGTCTCGGCAGCGAACAATCTTCATATATTCCTGTCAACTGTATTCGAAGGCAAACAGATATCAGACGATATGAGTATGATATTAAAACAACGAAAATTCCACAACAAGTAATTGAATCTTTAGATGCTTTGATTAGGATTGTCAAAGAACTTTTAAGATTAAATATTTCTCAAGGTCAAGTTGAAAGCACTGTTTCACTAGAAGAAAATAACATGAGAGTTGTATTGAATTATGGTCTGAACGGCAATGAAGTTGATTTAATTGTTACACGACCAAAAGATTCCTTCCAAATCACTGGTGTGCAGTTACCTGAAAACAATCTTGGACTGTTACCTGACAACTTCCACTTCTCACGACGATTCTTACTGCTTCAAAGGCTTGGGTTGATAAACTCCTGCATCATAAGTCAGCAGAATGTACTCACTAGTCAAGATGTTGTGATTGATCAGCAGAATATAAGCGAAAATCCTAACGATTGGATTGTTTATCTGAAGGACATAAATAACATTCAGAATTTCAATGTTGCGATAAGAAGAATTTTAGGACAGCAGAATCAGCTGGTAAGAATAAATATTTATCATAACATGTTATTCACTTTGGAAAGTTTTTATTTACTAATAGTTTGTTATTAGATATATAAAAAACCGATAAAACAGTTATCAAATAAAATGGAAAGTTTTTAGAACTATATTTGTCTTTCAGGGTCTTCGTATTATTTCTCAAGATCAAACATTAGAAATCCAACCGCTTGGTGACCAATACCAAATCCTGCTTAATGGAAAACCCCTCTCAGTGGACAGAAATACTTATCGTCAGGAGAGCTGGTTCTCCATTGGTCTTTTGTCTGATCAGCTGCAGTCACTTATTTTGCACGTACCTGCACAAGGATTGTTCATCCAGTACAATGGACAGTTCACTGCCCTGGAAGTTGCTAAGTCTGTTTCGTCCCTCGAAGGAAAATGCTTGGGTGCCTAATTGTTGACGATTTTCAAAGACTAACTCGAACAATGATTATTATTTTATATAGAAGTAGTTATTTAGGAATAAAGAAGCAATAATTCATAATTTTATTTATTTCTCTTTTGTTTACCTTTACAATCTTACATCTGTCCTTGCCGTTAGAAAACTGGATCAAATTAAGTCAACAGTTATTTATAATTTATTGAGTCGCTTCTAGTGTAAATTTTTTTGAAAAAAATTATTCATTATATAAAAATTACATATCTACAAGTATTTAACACGTTTACCGACGAGGTTCGAAATTTTATATAACTTTTTTTTAAGAAATCTTGTACGATCTTTTACATAAAGGTTTATTTTGTCTAACTTTTAGTTTCTGCTAAAAATACAAGTCATTATACTATAAATAAAAATTACCCTTTGGCATTTTTTGTTAACTGATTTAATTTTTAACTTGAAATTTGAAATAGTTGTAAATGCTAACCTATCTATCTATTTAGGGCTTGTATACAGCTGTCGCCGTTTACCCTCCAACCGGACTCACCGAGCCGCAGTGTTTTATCCAGTGCCGACCTAATACATTTTTTTTAAAAAATCGCCTTTCTCGACAAAGAAAAAATCGTTTTTGCAACATAAAACTGCTTTAAATTATAAATGGTATATAAAATCAACTAAGAATAAAATTGGATCAAAAACGAAAAAGACAGAAGAGTTAGGGTATCCTCTCGCAACGTAGCAGCGTACCGTTTTAGAAACAAGGAAATAGTACTAAATTACTCAGATTGGTGATTTCTTAAGATTATTATACCCACAGATGGGTCGAGTTTCAACTTATGTGAGACCTAATATAATTTACCAGTCTAACTACCATGAACACCCATATTTTTGATATTAAATGTTATGCTAGTTTTAGAAAAACAATAACCTACTTTTTTCAAATTTAAGAATATTCGAGTAAACAGAAGTGATTATATTAAAAAATTAGATATGGATGGAGTAATGATGTAAGGTAAGCTTGAACATCTTCATCGCAGAGTTTCGAAAGTTTTGAAATTCGCTTATAAGTTATTTTCGAATTGGTTCTGAAACGTTGGCTGATAGAATATTTCAAATATTCACATGAACAATCTTCACCGGTTTCATGAGTGCAGTCTTCTCTTTACATCTCTCACTCGTCGAAACTTTTTGCGTCGTTTGGTGGTTTTATTAATGCTACCCATATGTAAGTAAATATTCGGCTCTATTCTGTAATTCAGTGGTTAATTTTTCGCAACTTGTTAAAAAAAAGTATTCAATTTTTTGTTATATTATATCAACATAATTACTTGGTTAAATTTTTAACCAATTGCTATATAAATTAACCACTAAGTTACAGAATAGGCCCAATTTTCATCTCATCAGATAGCCACTGATACCGCTTTTAACTTAACAAATCTCATACTGAACAGATGTCAGCTGATCAAGCCAACTTGCGCATATAGATGTCGAATGGACATTAATTTTTTTATACCCTGACGCTTGGACAGTCATCATTTTTAGCCCTTTAATTACAATATCTGAGGCCTGTATCTTACGATTGTTGCCTCCTTCAATCTATAGGTCTGTTCGTTTGTATTACACTAACTTGTACAATATGTACTGAGAATTCGTCATTAGTGCAGTTTAGTATAAAATAGTACACACTTATTTTCTAAATTCAAATGAACACAAATTAGACAAGTTAGTGCAGATTATAGGTTAATTAGCAAAAATAATAATAGTTTTCATTGGAAAGGATTTTTTCATGTTCATCTCTTACAAGAAAACATTTATTTTGATTCACATTTAGATTAGATTTCGATTTTTGGAAAAAATATAATGCCAATTACAAGTTCACATCAGCCTGTTTGTCAAATTACTGTGACGTTATAAACTGCACTAAGTGTATTCGGGAGGTAGTACAGTTCTGACAAGTTAGTGCAATACGCACGACTACAAACGAACACATTGCAGTCAATTTAGAACACACAAAGAACATATTTTTCACAAAATTACAAGTTCGTGCAGCTAGAACCATACAAACGAACAGACCTTATAAGTATAGAACCAATCAACTCATTTTGCTAGAAAATCGACATTCATCCTTTTTCCCCTGGCTCTTCAATTTGTTCTAATTCAAATTTTTATAACACATATATATTTAAGAAAGTGCTCTGCTCGTTATACTGCCCTTTACATATCTACCTGCGGGGGCTATAAACCCTAAAAGCCTCCCCGTTAAGCCGGCATTGGTTTTACCACTGCCTGTAGTGCCGGTTGGATTTCCATTGCTACATTTATAATATACATGTATATACATGTATAAGTGGCCAGCTTATAGCATCGGAGTGTGATAAATGCAAGTAGTTGTATTTATTTCTTACGACAAATCACACATTGTCGGTCGACGGGAATTGAACGCACGGAACATAGTTCGGGTGACGTCAATGCGAGCTACGAGATGTGTGCTAAACCGCTCAGCCACCAAGATGACTAAAGGCTAAAGTTCTTAAAGTAAAATTAAAATCACTTAAAACTTGTTTTCTTTTTTTTCTAAATTTTTATTAAAATATTAAGAAAAGTATGCATTTGATTTAACTATAATTTTTATTTGGGCCGGCCCGAAAAGCTCGATTTTCCGGCCCGAGCCAAGATCGTAAGTCGACTCGATTCAACTTTTCCAAATGATCGGTCCGAAAAACAAAAACCTTCCACTCTGCTCAATGGTCGACTCAAAATCGGACCGGGCCAAAGCTTGAGGCCGAATACATCAATCACCCGTATCTTAAAATTAGTAAAATAATTTCAACTGCTACGAATGGGAAACTAAAAGACGCTATGAATAATGAATAGATGGAACTTATTATACACCTTTCAAAGGCGATCTGAAAGGTACTTTTGTTTTCTCAAAATTCTTATATGCTATTAAATAAGGATAAAAAATCTGATGTAGTCAATATAAAACCTCCCGCCTTTAAATTTGTATTAATTTAAATACCTGCACATCTACTAATTGTATTAATTCAAATTTATTTTATGATAATGATGTTATTCTTTTCAGTTAATTACAAACTTTTCCTTTTTTAGGTCATTTATTTGAAATGATTAGTTTTTTATAGTCACATTTATCTGTTAGATACACACATTTGAGATTTGAACTTTGGAATCAAGGAATTGTGTTTATCTTCTTTAAAGCATATGATTCAGGATGTACCTATCTATAAGACTATTTTATAAATTTATCCATAAAATATTTAGAAAAAGTATTTAATGTATTCTTGTATAAAATTTAATAATTTTCGTAACTATAACATAAATTGCGAAAAAGTATGTTTGTTACGAGAATTTTTCAGACAAATTATTTTTGAGCTTCACAAAATGCTACTTCCGGTTATCGGATTGTCACCAGAATCTAATGGCTTCATTCCAGTTTAGAATCGAGTAGGAGTTTTGAAATATTGTATTTTGTATTAATACTAGATTTTAAAAATTTTCACCTTAAAACTTGGTTATTTGCCAATATCTCGATATGAGATTTTCCGTACGATCCCTCATATAGCTCTCTTACATTCGGCGAAAAGAGGTAAAATAGTCCAACTATGTAGTAGAGGCGCTTAAATAATCCAAGATGGCCTCCCAGACACAAAAAAATTGGTTTGACCGTAGTCAAGCTTTTATAGTTTGCAAGTTCCTAAAAATGACATTAGAAAATAGGAGATACCTGTAGTGACAGCACGCACTAGAATACTATCAGATGAGGCATTTGTTTTCGCTTTTCGCCACGAAGCGAAAATTTGGTAGCATGCGTGTCTAAAAATATTCGCCTGCAAGCGTACGACTCGAGGCGAAAGTATTAAACTAACGTCATTATTTTGTCACAATTCAATTCAAAGCCAATTTACATATTTGTTATATACAACTGTCATAATATTTTCTATTGTATTAGAATAAAAGCCGAAAATTCACAAAATAAAAAGCGAATATAGAATTCTAAAGAGCATGCTACCAAGATTTGTAAAAGCAAATTCGCATTCGCCTGTTTTCTATGATATAATTCTAAAGGGCGTGCTGTCACTTAAGAGCACTGCAAGGCCCGGCTCGGCCCGAGTGGGCCGCAAGCTATCCGGCCCGACGGGCCGGGCCGGGCCAAATTTTCGTGATTAACATCGGTCTTCGAGCCGGGCCGGGCTTCATATATGACGGGCTCAAGTAGGGCCGGGCCACAATTGTGACGGGCTTATGTCGGGCCGGGCTTCAACTGTGGTGGGCTCGGGCCGGGCCGGGCCTCAATTATGGCGGGCTTATTTCGGGCCGGGCTGGTTTTTTGGATGGGCTTGGATCGGGCCGTCCTGTTTTTTTTTATTTTTATTTATTTATAAAACATTATAAGAATGAAAAATTTGCTTCAACATGATGTACTAACCGTAAAATAGTTATTTGTATAACAAGGCCGCGAAATCACTCTTTAACGTCCCGAGAGAAAAATTGTCGCCGAGGCCGCTTGCGGCCAAGGCAAGACGATCTCGAGGACGCTAAAGGATTTCGCGGCCGAAGTGTACACAATATTTTTTGTGCAACCGTGAAAAATATGAAATTAAAAATTTTAATAAATTTTAAAGTTTAATTCATTGTAAGTAGAAAAGTGGCCAGTGGCCATGAGATTGACATTTGGTAAACAAAACAATTATAAGTTTTGCAAATAATTCATTAAAAAATATTTAAAAACATGTAAATGCCGGTCCGGGCCGGGCCCTTTATGTAAACGGGCCTAGTCGGGCCGGGCTCTTAAAGTGAACGGGCCGGTCCGGGCCGGGCCCTTTAAGTAAACGGGCCTAGTCGGGCCGGGCTCTTAAAGTGAACGGGCCGGATCGAGCCGGGCTTCATATTTATCTTGAAAAAGTCGGGCCGTGTCGGGCCGGGCTCTTTAAATAGGTGGGCCGGGTCGGGCCGGGCTTTATAAGTTTAAAAAAACTCGGGCTTAATCGGGCCGGGCTTCGGGTGGGCCGAGCCTGAAAATTTTGGCCCGTGCAGTGCTCTACGTGTCACTACTGTACCTATGTAGAATTCTTACATTACACCATTTAATTCTATGAAATAAATTATTTAAGAATAATTTAATAAATCATGGAAATTATTCGATTTTTATTTTTCTTTTAGTTTTACTCACTTTGATTAGATATATGAGTGAAATTGTTGACCTACCATTTTTTTCTGTTTGAATGTACAAGTGAAAAGTTGAATACATATTTACATAAATCATTAAAAATAGTACGGAATACAATTTTAAAGAAATCTATTGTACTTAAATAGAAAATTTTTCAAATAAATACATTTATCTCTTCTCATAATATTGTTATCTAAGGTTATTAACACTTCTATCATTTTTTTCCCTACCAAAAAACCAAAATTATCAAATGTAATAATACATAATATTTTAAAATAAATATACGATAAAATATTCCTACACTATCGCGTTAAAAATAAACAAAAAATTGTTTTGTTTAAGAACATTAAAAAAATATTGTATCTATGTTATGAAAAAAAAAAATAGTTATTTATGAACCTAGGACAAAGAATTGCATATTATAGCTTCGCGTCGGTAAGCAAACTCAAGCTCTACCTTCTAACAATAGATCTAGAAGGGTAGTACACACAATTATAATATTTATTAAATCGTAGTAGGCTTTGCGGACGAAAAGTGATGGTTTAGCGTAGAAAAAAGGTATGCGGACGAAAAAGGTTTGCGGACGAAGTGTGATAACCTTTAGAAAAGTTTCATTTTTCGTCCGAAAATAAGTTCGTAAAATTTCACTTTTCGTACAGATAGACAAAATAGTTATTTATGTACCTAGGACAAAAAATTGCATATTATAGCAGAGCTTGAGTTTGCTTACCGAGACGAAGCCGAGGTAAAGCAAACCAGCGAGGCTATAATACGCATTTTTTGCCGAAGTGCATATTACATTTTTCTGTCTGCCTTACTAAAAATAGATCTCGAAGGATAGTACACACAATTACAATAATATTAAATCGTAGTAGGCTTAGCGGACGAAAAAGGTTTGCGGACGAAAAAGGTTTTGCGGATGAAAAAGGTTTGCGGACGAAAATGTTTGCGGACGAAAAGTGACAACTTCTAAAAAGTGTAATTTTTCGTCCGAAAATAAGTACATAAAATTTCATTTTTCGTTTAGGTAGACAGAAAAATTGTTTTATTCACAATATGTCTCACGTTATCAAATTTAAGATAATTTAAGTAGCATAAATTTATTTTGCCTTGGACAAAAGTATGGAAACTTTTCAACAATATTGTTTTACATCATTTAATTTTATTTATATTTTGTCATTTATTATATCAAATTATGTTAAAAAACACAATCAAATATAATTTTTTTTCAATATGGAAATATAAAAATTCTTGTAAATATTTACTGCCTAACAAAATAGTTATTAACGTCATAAGACTGATATGTAGCAAATAACAGATGAGGTTGAATGTTGTAAAATCGAGGCGATAGCCGAGATTTTATAATCAACCGTGTCTGTTATTTGTATATCAGCCGCGTGACGTTCAGTATTTTTCATAATAACATAAAATATCTTCTTAAAATTCTATTTTCTATGGCATGTTGACAGGTGACAGCTCTTCATGACAATTTCATGACGCTGCGATTTTTTTTGGAACACATGATTTTTAATAATTGTACTGTTATAAAAAATAACGGCCGTGGCTGTTTTGATGCATATATCGGTTGAGCCAGGTTGAGCATACAGTACTGTTAAAGCACATTTAACAGTATGGTATTATGAAAAATCATAATCACAATAATAAATACGCTACCATTTAGCGTATGTAACAAAAGTTTTGAGAAAAAGTTTAGACCTCTTCATTAAATAGAAAGATTTTTTTTATTGAAATGTTGACATGAATGCGATTATGAATGTGGCCGAGGCGAAAGAAGTGTGCTTAGACAGGAATGTGTGGCGAAGGATGATTGTTTCGTAACTATTATTGTGGTCCGGTTGCGGTATTTCGCTACCGAAAAACGGTCACTTTAATATGTTAAGGGTGAGGAATATATGTTGTACCTATGATGTCATGCAGGTTAGTTCGAATGTTGTTGAAAGAGAGACTGATTTTTTTTTTGATGATATTGTTATTTTTTCTGGTTTGTGCTAACCCACTAAGTGGGAAATGCGTGATTTTATGTAGATATATATGTATGAATGTATGTTGACATAAGGAAATACGAAATTTAATTTTCTAACACTAATAGGGGACCATTATCTTCAATGCGACGCAGTTTTTTTAATACCTTGTCTCTTTTGTCTCTGGACGATGTTAAATTTACTTCCCGGATCGTCAGAAATATTCTTGTCTATAACTGTTGTTCTTTTGGTATTCCGTGCCATTATTGTGTACTTTTCTGCTAAAAAATGACCAAAAATCTTCAATCTCTCTCTGTTTTCTATAAAATGTTGGCTCCTTAATGCTCTGCAGCATCTGCAGATTCGCAAAAAGCTGGGCGGGCTGGGCCGCAGTCTATTTGAAGACAATATTTCTTTTAAAAAATTTAAATCATTTTTGATCAAAGTTCTTCTACCAATCATCTTAAAATTCTAAATTGTCGAGCTATTTGTGCGATGATGTTCTGACTTTGTCATCAGCAGTTTGAATGACTCTTCTGGTTCGATTTGGGGGTAAAAGTTCGGGTTGCCCATTTTTTGGTTAACTAATACATACTACACCTTCTTCACATTCCCGTATAGTTCGGTAAATAGTCGTCTGTCCAATATATGAATTCTGAATAAAATCAATCAATAGGGTCCTATACCATTTTTAAAATTATTTTTTTTCTGTAAGAACAGGATGAAATAAGAATTTTAGTGCAAACGTGACTTAAAAATTTTACGTAATAAGCGAGATATGAATTTATAAAATTAAGAATTTCTTGCGTGTCGTAGCTGGTACTTCCAGTGGTCAACAAACTGTTAGTTAGAGAGAGAACAGATTTTTTCATGTTTGCATAGCTGAAATATTTTTATATGAAAACTTATACGTTATATTCACGAAGAAATTATTATTAAGCATAAAAAACATAAATAATAAGCATTTTTTTCTTAATAAATTGTAGAACATTGAAACAGTTTGACAATATTATGACATAAAGTATGACGGCGGGTGGCGCCAATGTTTGTTTGTTTTGATTAGTTAATATAATTATTAATTTAATTAATACATATTACAAATTGATTTAATTATAAATACATTATTATTGTTAATATTACTAGATATTATAATTAAACAAATTCATGAAACATAAAATTGTAAATTATTTTGTTAGATTATAAACCAACGGGACAGTTCATAATCTTTCAAAGTTGACCGCAGCAGACGCGCGAATCTCGTTTTTAAAATCAGGCGACCAATCAAATTCTTAGGACCTAATGCGTCATACCTAATTAGTAATCAACTTTAATCGCTTGTAGTTTGCGACCTAATCAATATTGAAACAAAATTTCTTCACTAATACTCATTAATTTATGTATATTTTCGTCTTCTTATTTAAGATAGTTAAAATTTGACTATGGTATAGTACCTTATTAAAAAATGGATTACAATACAATACAATTTGAAACAATAAAAGTATTCTGAGCGCCCGACAAATGAATATATGCTTAATCGAGTGACTAGCTAATGGGTTGTGTAGTCCGGCTTAGCCGCGAGCTCAGAAATCCAGCATATTTATTTAGATGAGAAATAAAATATATAATAGGCAAAAGTTAAGGTCCTCACGCACTTGAGCGACGCTCGGTCGCTCGAGTGCACGTGTCTTTGCATGTTGCATATAACTCATACAGGGCCCTATTCTAACTCGGTGGTTAATTTTTAACCATTGGTTAAAATTTTTATCCATTAGATATTGATTTGACAATTAAAAATCCCTTTTTATGTTATATATCAACATACTTCATTGGTAAAATTTTTAACCAGTGGTTAAAAATTAACTACTGAGTTACAGAATAGGCCCCACGGTGTCCCAGGACGAGCTTACGCTATGTTAAAGTAAAACTATTCAATATTATTTTACGAAATTTGGTATATAGGGGTTTTCCGACATGCCCGTTTCAACTATATAAATTCAAAGTAGTAGCACTTCCCGTTTTTACATAAGTTTTTGAATTTAATTCTAATGGGCCATTATAGAAATATAAGGATATTATATTTCGTACCTATTTATTACATATTTTTTATTTTAATAAATTTTTATAAATTAATGCAAAATATGAAATAAATAGAAATAGAAAATATAACATAAACCTAAAACAAAATTTGCATAAGCAACTAAACAAAACTTATAAACAAATACTAACACATGCAATTTGCATATTTTCCATTAGTACTTTCAACAGAGGACATGCCACACAAACTACGCCTATTATTTTTTAACGAAGAATTCATTAAAAAATGGAGAGTACTATTTAAAAAACTTGAATACTTTATTTTTTAACTATGACGTTAACGATGACGTACAAATTACATTTTTTTTTAAAAAAAAGCTTTCTTTATATAATTGTTTTTACAGATTATAGAAATTCGATTCCATTCTCGATATATAGAGTAGGTAATAAAGAAGTAGTTGTTTTTAGAGAAAAAATAAAAAAAAAGTTGAATTAGGTAAGTACATCGGAAGTGGTTGATCATGAGTAAAATATTTTTATTGTTTCATACATAAAATTTTCTGCTGAATTCAATGTTGATATAAAAAATATATTATTCCATTTAAAATAATAAAGTTAGGGACTACTTCCAGTTTAACCGAAAGTATCACTGTTTTGAAAATATTTTAGTTGAAACGAGCATGCCGGAAAACCCCTAACTAGATACCATATTTCGTAAAATAATACCGAATAGTTTCTTTTTAAATACAAATTGCTTAAGCTCGTCCTGGGGCAGTCTGTATTTGGACTACGTTTTTTTTGCCAGAAGCTCCTCTATTATAATAAATAATATGTTTAAACGAGTGATATTTTGTAAATTAATTCTTTCATTTTAATATTAAAATTAAAATATATCGGAGTTGTTTTATTTCTGCATTAAAGCTTCATAAAAAATATCTGATGTTACCAGCACATTACCTTCCGTCGGCATTTCTATGTATTTTGTAAAAATTTCGCACAGAAAGTTTCTTACAACAGATTCCATATTTCCATAACTTTCAGTCAGTTCTATGTATTTTGTACAAATTCCATACAGAAAGTATCTTGTAAGAGATTGTATATATTTCCAGTAACACAAACATACTATGTCAATTGCACTTGACACTGACATTTGACAATCATAATTTTCTTAATATAGTAGATGTTTCCATGGTTACAGCACAGCTGGCTGCTTTATAAATTTTAATTTCTTTATAATTTTTTTAACTCTGTATACATTGAATATGAAGTATAAAATGCTCGATAAAATGTAATCAAATCGTATAGAGAATAAAATATTCTTTAATCTTTATAATAGCATTAAATTTGAGAAAATGATATTTAACAGCATTTTTTCAAGAAAAACTGTGAAATCTTCAAATTAGAGTACTTCCGGTCGAATAATTATAACCAAAATGTAATCAGCTTTTTGTAAGGATTTAAAGAAAAGGAATACGCAAAAATTATTTATTATTACATAGACGCACACGCATGCGCACGCGCACGCACAAAACGCACTCGCACACACGCGCGCTTACTTATTCATTAAAAATTTATCATGGTATTTTTTGACCAAAGACAATATCTTCCTTACCTAAAGGTGACGGAAGGTAAAAAACAACTCCTTTCAAATAAACATCACAGCTTCAGAAACTTATCATAAAAATAATTCCATATTTTTATGTACTTGTATATTGAATATGGATGATTTATTTTAACAGAGCCGCTCTGAGTTTCTCGAAAACACTGGCCCGTATGCGTATTACGAGCGGGCTTTTACATTATATTCTTCCATAAAAGCGCTTTTTTTTATAAAAGTGCGCTCGTACCTCGTAATATGGGTCAATAAGTCTGTGCTGTAGTTCTGTAAGCACTGGTCTTATGTCATTATTGTTTCTAAGTACTATAACCTCGGTATAATGGGACAAAAGTTGCTATATTAGGAGGCTATTTCAGTAAGACCTTTGTTTTTTTCTAAAATAATACATAGGTCAACAGATAATGAACAACTAATTTTGTCTATTTTTTATGAGATAAATGATCGATTACTGAGAAAAATGTTTCAAATATAAATGTTATTAAACTAATATTTTTCATTATTTTTCATTAAATTTAAGTATTATTTTGGAAATATTGATAAGATTACTATTTCGGAATAATTAGTTTATGTAAATAATTTATTTTATTAGAAAATTCCACTGCAAATAGGGGATTTCAAAATTTCAAACTGTAAATACAGTATTCGTGAGATTTGTGTTCAAAATGAATTTTTAAAGCTAGACATTGTACATATCAGGTGCCAAATTTAGAAATGATAATGTCGATGAATTGAGAAGGTAGCTTGAATGCAGAGGATTAAATATAACTGAAAAAAAATGATCTTATACCTATCAAGGTTAGTGTGTCTTGCGAAATATACAAGTACTCAGTTATTATTAACAAGTATTTATTTATAATTATTTACTTGAAGGTGTAAAAATTGCATTTAATCCGGCCATAACGATAAAATTTTAAGTTTAGGTGGATAGATAGTAATTGATTGACCAAGACAGTGTAAGAAGTTATTACAATAACGCGCTAGCAGTTAATTTTAAAACATTTTTTGTTTTGTATATATGTTACTACTGCGTGTAATATTTTGTATTCACAATCATTATAGTAATATTCTGATTCCTAACCTTTTAGACGTAGGGAAATACGTCATTCCTAACTGTAATCAGAGCTGGGCAAAGTACCAAATAAAAATACTCGAGTAACGAGTAAAAGTATTCAATACTCAAATGTACTCTTAAAGTAAAGTACTAGTACTTTGAACATTTTTTGGGAAAAGTACAAAGTACTTTTTAAGTACTTTAAAGTACTTTGTAAAGTACTTTTATACGTAATATAAAATTATGTAACAAATCGTTTCTAATTGTATGGTAAAAATATGGAAATTTCATATAAAATTAAATATTTTAGAATTAAATACCAGTTTTATTCCGAAATTATGTAGATTAGATTTTTTAAAATATGCCACCACTCTTTTCCTAATAAATATTTAAAGGATTATCGTTTATGTATCTGTTTCCACCTTAAAATATTTAAGTATTTAATTATAAAACGTATGTTCTTCAAGTAATAGTAGAATAGCTATTTGTTTGTGCAGTATGTAAGAAAAAGTACTTTTCCTACTTACTGCACACAAGATTTTTTTTCTTACCGTTTCTAAAAGGTATTTTTCAAATAATTTTTTTAAAATTAAACTTTTATCAGTCAATAAATAAAGTATCGTTAGTAATTTTAAATTTCCGGACTTGTATGAAAATTTACAACATTAATCAACTCAAATGAATATGGAAATCAGACATTTCTACACGATAGTAGAAAAATATATAAACTGCATTCTGTTTTGCATTTGGTAATAGAATGACGAACTTGCAAAGATCTATGGTACACAGATTTGATCTTTTATGAACGATTAACTGGTGCTCAGGCATATTCGTTGTACTCGTAGACATAAAATAATAATTTAAAATATTAATTTGAAGTACTCTTAAGTATTTAGAGATGCTCAGAGTATTTATAAGTACTCAGAGTACTTTTCATGTACTCTAAGTACTTTTTAGGGTATTGAGTACGAGTATTTAGATGAAATATCGCAAGTACAAGTAAAAGTAATAGATTTTAAAATGTACTCGAGTACGAGTACAGAATACAAAACTTGGACTTTAAACAGTACTTTCGAGTAAATGTACTCGAGTACGCCCAGCTCTGACTGTAATGATAATCTATTGGGTGGGAAATAACAGATTTCACTTCGACCTAGGCTGTCCAGACGTCCTGCCTCTTTTACCTCTTTTCAGGGAATAAAGTTCTGAGTTGTATAGATAGACCATAAACCGCGCGAATTCTGTAGGCCATTTACGTTAAGTGAAAGATTTTTGAACTAAGCTGCGGGCAGAGCCAAATCATTTTATTGGTTCGGCTCAAAAATTATCCAATTCCGACCAATAGAACGACTTGTCTCTAATAGTACAAAATTATTTTGCTGTCGTGAATTACTTGTTATCCACGCATATTTTCAACTATTGCACACAATACTTATTTTGACGTATTTCTATATGTTTTTCCAATTATTACGTCATTTTATTTAATTACCTAACCAGTATTTTTTCCTAAATGTGTTTTATATCTGCACCTGTCCAAATATATCTATATTTTTATGCCAATATATCAATAGTATTTGTGCTAATAAAATTAGACCTCGCCCGTTTAAAAAAAAATTCGCCGCCGGCGGTTTTAGCCTCGTTTCGCTCGGGCTGGAAAAGTTTATGTAAGGATTGCCTAGTAACATTGTCATAGATCCCTATACTAAAATAGGCTAAATAAATTTTAATAAAGCTGTCAGAAAGATTAACAAAATTATAGCTATTAACATACCTAGGAATATTATCTGTATCATAACTGCTGCAGATGTGTGTTTGAAATCCGAGTTCGTAGAGCGAGGATTTTAAGACATCTAAGGCTTGTTATGATTCATAACATCCGTGGTTTGTCAATAGTTTATCGGTTTCAGAAAATGAAGACATTATTAATAAAAATTATTTTTTTAAATTCACTCATTAATGTTACTTTCAGAATGCTGTGGTTAACAGAACAATTATTTGATATATATATATATATATATATATATATATATATATATATATATATATATATATATATATATATCAATATGACAAATATTTAATTATGTGCTTTATTCCTCATGTTTAGTATTTTAGAATAAAGCAAACCGGATTTATAACGATACACTAAGGTTATCTGTATATATTTATGAAGAGCATTATACTTTCATTTTATTTTATTTTCATTTTGTAGACCGCTGTTGACAAGTCAGTATGGTAATATACAGATTCAGTTATTACTTAGTTATCAGCCTACTTTTGCACATGTAAACAATGCATAAATATCCTGAAACCGGTAAAAGATTATAACTCATTGATTTATTTTGAAAAGTATTGATTTAAAAACAGGATGATTATAAATAAAATAGTTTATTCACAATCATTATAGTAATACGTCGATTCCTAACCTTTTAGAGGTTGGGAAATACGTCATTCTTAACTGTAATGACAATCTTTGGGTGCGAAATAACAGATTTTACTAGGTACGTTCTATCGGTGTCAGAAATCTTCATACTTCTTCTAGTAGAACCTCAATGATCGTTCTTTTGCGTCAAAAAACTCTGAATATTCCTACGAATTATTCCAACTTATGAGCTGGAAGCGCTGGTAGGAAGATATATAGAGTGAAGGTAAATTCAAAATTTTGCTAGCTGACTGATGCGCGTACCTTTCTGTTACATTTGTGAATGTTAAGATTAGACTGCTCAACAAAAATACCTCATTTACGTTTTTATTATTACATATATTTTTATATAATTATAATCTCTGTAATATTTGCATAGCAACATTTTGAAGATCCAAAATAAACATACAAAGTTATCTTTAGTTGTTAACTAACAATAACACATAACCGCTGCCACTGTTCTATCGTTTATATTTTACTTGACAGTTATTTGCTACTGAGCATTCTATTGCTTTAAGAATATTCTTATTCTAGTAGGAATATATCTGACACCGATAGAACGTACCTACTTCCACCCCACAGGTTGGAAATGTTTATGTAGGCATTGCCTAGCAGCATTGTCATAGATCCCTATAATAAGGTAGGCTAAATAAATTTTAATAGAGCTGCTAGGAATAAACATAAGCCCAGGGGCGGATTCAGGCATGGGCTTTATGGGCTGCAGCCCAGGGCCCCGCAGATACAAAGGGCCCCTCGCTGCTGGCAATCGGCATAAAAACCCATACAACAGTCAGCGACAGTCTGACAATTTGACATACTGCATTAACATCCTGCATCGATGATCAAATTACATATTTTTAAGAACAAGTGTTATTTTTTGTTTTTCCTTTTTAGTATTTACTCATGAAATTGATTATCAAAGATAATACATATATGTATACAGTTTTTGTAGGTACGGCAATAGTTACAATCTATTTTAGAAAAAATAGCAGTCTAAAATCCAATTTAATTCATTTTTTATCCGAAATGAAAAGCATTATGTTTTATGCAGAGAAAAAAATAAATATTGCAGTTATTTTTTGAGGTAAACATTAAAAATATTCCTAATTTTCTGACAAAAAAAGTCTCCGTACGATAACCAAAACATTAAAATTAGAAACTGTTTATAGGTATATATTTTATAAAGAAATATATTTTATTGCATTTCATTTCGTTTTTATAACAGCAACAGCAACTAAATAACAAGCATATTGAATCTACCAAATTTTTGGTCCCCGATGGCTTTATATTCGCCATTCTCTTACAAGACGCAAATTATTTGTTGGATCGTTCTTATGTATGAAATTAAAATTGTCTACTAATCCTTTTTTCGGCACATAACTTTAAAGTTGCTTTTAAAATATCACGGTAACCTTTTCTATTCATAATTGTTGCAATAAAAGCTAATTTTCTTACTCTCTTTTGACTAAATACCCTAAAACACCATACTGCATTAAAAAAACATTATAAAGTTGTTGTTTTTTTGGCAAACTGGCGGTTAGATGGTTATTTAGTTGCCTGCAATCCCCCCCCCCCCTAAATAGTAATAGCCTGGGCCCACAAAGTTCATGTTCTGACCCTGCATAAGCCCTCAGCTGTAATGAAACATATCTCACATCGGATGTAATATACTAAAAAAATTGCGTCCCCATGCATGTAGTAACCATATTTTTCATTATTCATGTGGTTTTGAAAACGGAATAAAATTTACACCTATCATGCTATCTTGCTATCATATACCTAGTCTTTATGTTATATTTTGAATAACTTCAACAAATTCCATATGCACACCTAATATCAGTTGATTTTTAAATATATTAACGTATAATAGCTCTTTGATAAAATATAATATGTAATGATCATGCTTTTCCGTTAAAAGTAAAATTTGATATTCACATACACATGTACACAACCAAACACACGGACATTAGACTTTTTTCGTGTGCTACATTCTGTTATTTACAGACTTCAAACTGCAAAAATCTGGGGATGTCAAATACCTCCCTTCCTATAGCCACGGCCCACAGCGTTCAGTAAAAATAATCTGTAATGTATATTAACAATTTGGTGTTTTAAGTCTTAAATTCTTTTAGCGCGTGGACGTTTCACTCATAGCCATTCAAAGTTAGGGTTTCGGTTTACAGATCTGTAAATCTGAAAAAAAGTGACAATAAATAAAACTATTTTTGTTGAGTAATATATAATTAAACATACGAGTAATAGTAGTAGCTTTCGTTCCAATTTTGTTTATTACTTACAAATTTACAGATCTGAGATTTTCAGTTTTGAATAGAGTACGGTCATTATTTTTTTGCACAGCTGTATTATTTTAATGTAATATTATCCGGCTTATTTGCAGTGTATGTTTATTATCATCCACCATTACCTTCTTAACTATTTCAAGAAAATAGTGATATTATCTTTATTGACCCCAAAATATAAAAATGAAGTTTGCAGATAATATAAAGGAAATAAAAATATATGGAGGTGTTGTGTTCAATGTCATAAATACATTCTGAGGTCAAGGGTGCTGGATACCATTATATCATTCTGATACAACAGTTTATTTACAGGGTGACAACAATTCTTATCATCTTTAACCGAGTATAAATAATGCCCAAATTTATTGAACTTGTTAGAAGTCTGTGAAGAGTCACTGGTGAAACATGGCTCACATCGCTTCCTTCCTTGGTAAGTTATAACTATTTTCATATTTTAAGCACCCAATTCACTGCATGTTGTAACATTAAAATTTTTGATACTCTCAGTTCAAATCTTGCTCAAATTTTTAATCACTCTCTTTAATATTCAAACCATTGTCTGTATGGGATCTCGTGGCCGCGTACCTGAGCGTGTCTGCTTGCGAATCTGGGGAACCGGAATCGATCTCGACTAAATTGACACCTGTGGTCCACTCTCCGCGCCAACAATGAGTGCCCGTGAGGTGACGCCTGGTAAACGCACGTACGGTACAAATATGTCATCACCATTACCGAAATCTGTGTACAAAGCAGATTGGCATGCAATGGGGAATATGCTGTGGTGATATATTTTTTGTTATAATTAAAATACCTAATGTTTTGTTTTTATTTTTGAATATTAGAAAATAAACTGATCGAAGGGTTAATTAAGAACTTCATTGTTTCTTGCTACAAAATTAATTTTAAAAATTGGAAGTTTAAGCTTCCTAATACTGGTATAACGCCCATTTTAAAATTTAAGAGTTGATACGCAACCTGTCCCATTTCTACTGTCATTCATGGGATTTCGACGTTGAAAAAGAATTTTCCATGCGCTTCTGAGGTGTTCTTTTGTTTTTCCAAAAATATTTTTGGTTACTAAATAATGTGCAAAAACTATTTTTTTAATAAATATAAATTTAAGATTTGTGGCGTAACTAGTGGTGTACTTACTGATATAGAGATTGTTGGGTTTTAAATTTGATTTATCCTATTTTTTTTTTGTTTCTTCTTTATTTTCTTTACTTTTTATAGTTAAAAATTATATTCTGAAATCATGTTCATAATAGTTATTTACGATACAAGTACGTAAAGCTAGTCTTTAGTACACGAACGCAGCGATGGTTTTAGAACCGTGAGTGACTAAAGATGCTTTTTGTATGTATATCGTACCATATTTTATGTCTTACTAGTATATGATTGTTTATTAATGTCATGGATACCAGTTACATTCTAGTGTATAATACCCACGGGCATTATGAGTAGCCTAAAAAACAAGTAGAAGTATTCATAGCCTACCTACTTTGTAAATTTTATTAAAACATTTTGGTCCGTAATCCGTGTAGAATACTAAAAAAATGTAATAAGATATAAAATATTATATGCACTACGGGTATTACTTGATGTTTATAGCCCTCGAGCAATTTATAAACCCTCTGACCGAAGGCCCTCGGCGGCCATAAACATCTTCTTACTACCCTTGGTACATAAAATACTAAACTATAAAATTAGCTCCATAAATTTAATAATTATCGTTGCACTTTTCCTATTTTAAACAAATGAACACAGAAAGCAAAAAAAACCTCTTCAGTGGTGTAACTTTCCAATGATGTCTATGTAAAAATTATAACTTTGACCATTGACCTCATAATTCAAACTCTAATAGTGATAAAAAAAATGAACATCGAGTTCGAAAGAAAATAAAAGCGTCCTAAAATAGTACAAACCAAAATTCTATATTATTTCATACTTCTAGAAGTTATTTGCAGAAATAAAAAAATGAATTTTTGTATTTTTCCAGTGACCTATGCATTTTTTTAAGAAAAACAAATATGTCTTTAATGGGGCAACTCGCATCTCTTTAAGATAACCGAGAAAATACCAATAGTAATGGTACAAAAACGGGCACCCTGTATAAAAATTATTTTCACATACCTTTCTATAAAAGTGCAATAAAAATATGTATTTTTTTAATTTTCAAGATTTTTCTTGGTTACTTACTGATACAAGTTATTTATTATTATTTATTTATTTATTTCATTGTCATTTAAAAAGTACATGAAACGTTCCATTGAACCGAATTCGTTCATCTACAATTTGTGAGATCCGGAAAATGGCAGTTGAAAATTATAAAATGGGCATATATAAACAACACACACCGGAAAAATTAGGGAAACATAAAAAGGCAATATATTTAAAAAAGTTTTAACTCTGGCTTTCATGTTTGTGCTTGTGTTGTTAATTTTGTATGTACAAATAACAAATGACGATATAACACTTAAGTAGCCTCCTAATAAATATACCATTTATCGAATTGTTGCAAATTGTTCTGTATTTAGTTTAATTGAATACGGGTATTTAACTTATGTTCACTATAGACTATAGATGAGAGGTGCGTAAACAGTCGATCGCGAGATATTTTTAATATTTAGTTTGCATTGTCTCAAGTTCCTATAAATTTGATAATTGTTGCAGTTTAACTGATTGAAACAAAATCCAGTATTATTTCACATTTGCAAGTTATTCGCAAAATTAAGAAACTGTAACATTTACTTTTTCGCCTATATCTAGTGTCCTACGCATTTTTTTCTTAAATTACAAAATACCACTAAAATCGTTCCCTAATAGGGACACTTCTAATTTAATTGACTTCGTATCGTTTATAGTCCTCGACATCCCCATACAGGGCGCGTTTTTTGGGACACCTGTATATATTTTTTTCCTAGTCGATCGCTCACCACCAAAAAGGTTTATGGTCGATCTCCGGGAGTAAAAGTTTGAGCATCCCATGCTATAAATCAAGGGTTAACAATCATTTCTGTTTTTTGTTGTTTAATTTCTAAGTATTTGAACTAAAGAAAATAGTTTTTTTTCAGTGGAAACTTATTATTTTTAATTAATAATTGATACTAATTTATAAATAATGAAAAATTTAGTTTTTTGTGTAGTTACAGATAAATAATTTTATGCAAATTTCTTGAGCAAAGCAAAAGAGTATTTCTATTTCCGAAATGGTAACAAAGATAAGAGTACAGAATAAAATAGTAAATAATTAAAAATATATCATCACGGCATATTACCTATTGCTGGGTGTACCAATCTGCTTTACACAGATTTCGGTTATGATGATGACGTATTTGTACCGTGCGGCCCTTTACCAGGCGTCACCTCATGGGCACTCATTACTGGCGTCACCTCACGGACACTCTTTGCTGGCGTGGAGAGTAAAATAATGACAAAATAACAATACATTTTTGTAAATAAATTTTAACTTTATTTTTATACGAGATATATTACGTATTAATATAATTATTATTTTATATAATCATGAAATTCAATTATTATCGTTACAATACTGGTTACAATTCAAACACGCTGTAGGCTGAAATACAAGTGTATCATAATCAAAACATTGGTCTGATCTTCAACTGTTTCCGAGAAAGATGCCTTTTTGTATTAGAACCGAAGAAAAACTAACAGACAAGGATCGAACAAAATTTTGTTTATGCCAGTAAATAGATTATAAAAATACAATACAATTTTATATGAAACATTTTTCTCTATTTCTAAAAGTTACGAAGTTATTTGAAAATTAAATATTGGCCAAGGTCACCACGAAAAACAAAAGATTACCTACTTCTCAAGGGTAAACAAAAAGCACAAGAAGTCTCATTTAATCAAAGTCGTAACTCTTGTAGTTTTCGAGATGACAGAGGTAAACCTCGTACAAACTCATTTTTTACTGCTTTATATCTCGGAAACTATTAAAAATCGAACCCATGTTGATTACGCTTTCTTAATCATTTTGGTCAGTACTGCCATTAAAGTTTGTATCCAAAGTTGTGATACACCCTGTATATTGAATTGACTAACATTTTCTATTAATGTAAATATCTATTTATAATACTGATTTAAATAACTTATCATATTTAAATAAAACCAATATTTAAAGTCATCTTTGCTTGTTTCACAGCTTTGGT
Organism: Harpalus rubripes; assembly: GCA_963082715.1. Lineage (NCBI taxonomy): Eukaryota > Metazoa > Arthropoda > Insecta > Coleoptera > Carabidae > Harpalus > Harpalus rubripes. The sequence goes on from OY720457.1 coordinate 19,495,399, forward strand.
ATCGTTCCTGGCTTTTTGTCAGGCCGTACCGGTCTTCGTCCCATCTGGAAAGGAAATTATATATGACTACCATGCACATATCAACGTCGGCACCTACAAACCAGCTATGTTTGCGTCGCAGTTCATGCTCAATGGCAAACTCCATATGCAAAAACTCGACGACCACCATGTCGCCATGAAGTTCTCTGACATGACTTATAAACTCCACAACGGAGAATTAACACACGAACACAAGGAAGATCTCGTGGCTTTGCCTCTTCCAGAAGAGGTGCACGATTTGATGAAACCCTTTGTCATGACTTATGATGAACATGGTCTTATTAAGAAAATGCTTGTAGACAAGAATGAGCACAAATTCTCCCGTGAAATGAAGAAAGCTATTGGTTCTCTTATGCAGTTGGACATGGAACATATTAAAATGAACGCAAAGGACGGATATGTTTTCAAATCGTTTGAAAACAATATTTATGGTAAAGTAGTTGCTCGTTACCATGTAACTCCCGAACACAACGAAATGGTAATCGATAAAATGTTGGATTTAAATCCTGATTTTGAACACCACTCAAGAAAATGGAAGGCTTATTTTGGAACAACTGAAAATATTAACTTCCAAATATTCAAGGAACGTAATCCATTGATCACTGGAAGCAACAAAAAATATACTTTATTCAAAGAAGATGGAACTGACTGCATCAAGGAAATCAATTCTCAGGGTAGCACTTATATAAGTTTCATGAAGGGAAAGTCTGATGCTCAATTTTTGCTAGTCAATCAAGACTTAGTCTGGTCTGAAATGAAACCAATTGCCACAAAGTTGACGAAACCAGAAAATGAACTAGAAGAAGATTTGAAGTTTGAAGCCGAACTACATGAAAACGATGAAGCATTAATGGATTTATCGTTTGGAAGAAACACAATGAAGATGGAAGATTATGAAAAATTAATCTACACTATTTTAGAAGAAGGTCTGAAACACACCAAACTTACTCACTTGAAAATGGAAAAGCCAGACATGAAACAGGGCCAGTGGATGAATCGACTAATGAGAATAATGAGTATGCTGGACCTGAAGACCATGGAACACATGTTCGTTACAATGGAAGAAAAAACCGATGAAAAGGATAAAGAAATGTTCGATATGTTCCAAAGAATGTTGCCTTTAATTGGAACCAGAGCATCTGTATTATTAATGCGTAACTTGATCAGAAAACAAAAGGTTTCAGACGAGATGGCTATGATCATGTTGACTGAGATGCCTTACAACTTGAGAATGCCGAGTGAAAAACTTCTCACTGAAATAGAAGAAATGATTCACATGGACAAAGTCAACACTACCATTCAGAAAACCGCAACTCTGACTTTCTCTAACATGGTTTACAAAACGTTTACCGGCATGGGCATGATCAAAGGGGAAACGCCAAAAATGGACTTTGTAGAAAAATACATAAACAAATACATGGATCTTCTTAAGAGTTCTCAAGATTATTCTTCACAATTTATGTATATGAACGCTCTCTATAACATTCGTATCGGTGTAAGCAAGCACCTGGAACCTTATGTAAAAGGAGAAGCAACTAAAAATAACCATCTCCGCTACCTAGCAATGTGTGCTTCGTTCTATGAAAACATTAAGGATGGCGAAAAAGTTTTCGAGTTATACTGGCCAATATTAGCCGACCTCAATGAACATTTAGAGCTTAGATTCGGAGCTTACTTTACTCTCATGCACCTGAAACCATCCAAGAATGTACTTATGGATATGTACTGGGTTATGAAGAATGATCCTTGTCCAGAAATGTATCATATGCATTGGTCATACCTTAGATCCATTGTATTCTCCACATCTCCTTATTTCAAGGACTACAAGAACATTGTAACTGAAATGTTGAATTTCATGCGGGAACCAATGACTCATACCATTAGTGGATATTACTTGATGGACTTCCAAGACCCTAACTATGGATTTGGTTCTATGATGGGTACTACTTTGTTATCTACAAATACTTCAAAATCCTTCTACATCAAAATGGCGTCTGATATTTACAACATGCCTGTCCAGAACTGGGCTTTATGGGTAAAGATTGATGGTATAGACCCAACAATAATTAGTAAAGCCGAAATAAAAATTAAAGAGTTGGACAATATGTACTTTATAGAAGAAATTATCAGGGTATTAATGTCCATGAAAGACCAGAAAAACCTTCACATTGAATATGCTGTTCTCAACAGTGATAAAATAATAATGATGGATTTCGCTGATCATTCAACAATTGACAAATTAACTGATGATATGTCAGATATCGTTGATATGGGAGATATGTTCATGACTTTTGATCACGTCTCTCAAGTTGTATTACCAAACGATTTAGGTTTACCAACCGTCGCAGAAATTATTATGCCAACAGCTAGTTGGAGCAAAGTGGACATGAATAATGACAAGACAGACAAAGGTTTTGCGGTTAGCGGAGATTTTAAATTCACCTGTTCATCTCATGGAATGCGTGTATTAAACTTCTTCAATCCTGTTGCCGATGTTTGGCAAGGAGTAGATCACATACAAGTAAATGAAATGGTTGCGTCTACGCACTTCAAAATGACCTTTTCCAAAGACATGAAAATGAAAATAACGCTAGAGAAATTGGATGATGATACCATGGATAAATTCGCAATGAGAAATTATGATACTACCATGACTTTCGTGTACAAAGATTTGAAAAATGAACTTCACAAATCAAGCAAGGATAGCCATCATTACATGGAAGTTACCAAAGGGGAAGACCACAAAGAAACAGTAAGTTATTATAATGTTCAATTGTATTACTTCTATGATCGATAAAAATAATAGACTTTTCCAAAGTCACTTCGTTACAAAAAATGAATAATTGCAAACCAAATCTCTTTGCAGTCCGTTGCTAATAGTAAAGGTCTATAAAGTAGATCATTGTAGACTTGTATATAGTTTCCGTAGTCGCCTACATTCAAAATATTCGCTTTCATAGATTTGATGATAAATATAAGAAGAAAATTAGCTACAAAATTTTATTAATTGTATTTAAAATTCGATCAATCTTTCTAATCGTAGAAAAAATGTTATATATACGTATACCTATGGTATATTTGCAGGCGTCACCTGGCCTCGGTCTGCAAAAAACTTCCTACTTTCAATCCTCAATATACAAATTTTGTAAAATAAATTTTTATTTCAGAAAATGCTCTTCGAACATGACTGTCCCCATACCGGCATGCATGTGCAAATTGCACTTTTCGATAACGAAAATCACTTGTCCCGCAAAACTATGATGGAGTTATGGCAAGATCTCACACAAAGATATTTTAAAAATTACCAAACCATGCCTTTTGGCTACATGCTCACAACCCTGCAAAACTATCTTCAACACATGTACTTATCTCCCGAACTTGGAACTAGAGGTATGATCGTACGCATTGTTCCAAGCAAGAAACATACAGTTGACCATATTACCTTCTCTATGAGTGCACACATGGAATTCATCAAGGAAAAGGACAATCACCTACCTAACACAAAACTAAACACTCGTATGACTGCTTCTAGCTTCGCAAAAGGTGAAAAGATGTTACACAACATGGACCTGAACGCCATCTTCGATATGAGTCCCGGGCACACTCTTAACCATTACAAAATCCACTTCACTGCTACTTGTCCTGAAGAGAACAAACCATTCAAGATGTGCATAGTTGGTATGAGAAAATGGATTAAAACCAAGATGATTGGACACATGAACGTGACTATGGGCCACACTGATGATACCAACACTTGTTCTGACAATGAAGGATTCATCGAAATGGACATAACAGGAGAACTTTCAGATGAACAGAAAAACATGATATCCAAGAAGATTACTTATGACGAATGTATGCCTGTTCACATGCATGAACCAATGCTGGAAGATCTCAAAGTAGACTATGAAGAAAACATGGGTTGCACAATGAAACATACTTCATTAAGAAAATTCGAATATGACATTAAGATGACTGGAATGTCAGAAAGAATGACGGAAATGATGCACAAAATTGTTGACTGGATGAAAGGACTGAAAATGAACTTCTTTAAAACTGAAAAATCCAATGTTGCCGTAGATAAAGACAGCGTGAAAGTTATCGTTGATTATCCTATTGAGGGAGAAGAAATGAATATGGAGTTCATTACCCCCAAAACTTCATTCATGTTCAAAGAAATGCCTACTACTATGATGAGATGGTTTGGATTTAGACCAGAAAGCTACCACTACACAACTCTCGCTGTGTGGATGTACAAAATGGGATTCATTGAAAGTTGTTTGATCGCAGATCATCACATTTACACCGATAATTTTGAACTTATTGAAATGACTAAAGATGGCGAATGGATGGAGGTGGCTGAAAGCAATCCTCATTTGGAAGAAAAACATAAAATGGATGTTTTTGTTAAACGAATGAAGGATTCCAAAGAAATGGTAAGAATATTATTATTGAAATAAAAAAATATCATCACGCCTTCTACCAATATTAGGTGAGGCTGCTTTACTTGAAGAAGATCTCCAAAGATGATATAAATCGATTATACCAATCAACATTTCGAAATTTGAAATTCAGAAATGAAATACCTACAGGGAAGAATTAAAAGTATCAAAAATTGAACTATGTTCTAAAACACATTTTATTTTCAGGGTCTCCGCATCGTGATCGATGACGCCAAGACTTTGGAAATCATACCTGAAGGTGAAAAATACAAAATCACCTGGGAGAACAAACCCCTAACCCTTACCGAGGGTTCATATCTTGACGAAGACATCTTCGTCATTGGAATGTTGCACGACAAGCATAATACTATCATTATGCGCTTCAAACATTTCAGAATGTACATCGATTATGATGGTGAACAAATGAGGATGGACAAAAGAAAAATGGATATGCAAATGTCCGGACTTTGCTTTACAACTTAAATATTATTATATAATATTGAATGTTAATTATTATTGTTAAGTTTTGCAATGTAAAAATATATTAAAAAATAAAAAATATATTAAATAAAAAAGTATATTATTTTAGCTGTATTCTTTTTGGTCGAAATCTCAGTTCGTTTCAGCTCACTTCAAATAAACTCAGTAAATTGTTTTTTTTTGTCCTAACTGGTATGAGTCGTACTGAGTGAGTTCAGTGAAAGGGGTAATGTTTTGAAAAAAACGTGAATTTGTAGGTTATAAATATTTTATGAAAGTTGAACCTTCGTGCATAGATCAAACACAAACGCTAGTATATATATATATATATATATATATATATATATATATATATATATATATATATATATATATATATATAAAACAACCAGCGTTTTTTTGGACGAACTAACAACTTTAGAGAAAAATGTTTTATACCAAAAATTATCAAGAATAAGGGGATAATGTGTCAAAAGTAATTAACCGAATATTTAACCAATGGTACTCAAACGGTAGAACAAAATTATATTTTTTCAAATGGCATCCTATATAATTTTTTAGTCCTTTAAATAAAATATTATTTTCTGATTTCAACGATATAAATATAGCATAGGGTTGTATAACAATTATTTCGAGAAAAATAGTATTAAAAACTAGAAATAATGTAATAAAAAATGGGTTTACTACTAACTTAAGTAGCGTAACTAGGCAACAGACGTGTATTGCATAGCCTATTGTAACATTATGACATTATTTTTAATACCATTTTTCTCGAAATAATTGTTATATAACCCTATACCATATTTATATCGTTGAAATCAGAAAAAAATTCTCTATCTAATGGGCTAAAAAAAATGTATAGAATACATACCATTTAAAAAAATATAATTTTGTTCTGCCGTTTGAGAACCACTGGTCGAATTTTCGGTTTGTTATTATTAATAAATTAGTCCCTTATTCTTGATCATTTCTTGTATATCATTTTTTTCTAAAGTCATTGTTCATTAACACTGGTTGTTTTAAAGGAAACACTCTGTATATATATATATATATATATATATATATATATATATATATATATATATATATATATATATATATATATATATATATATATAATCAAGGTTTTGTGGTCACATGAATTTTAGAGTAAAAATTACTTTTTGCTCTTTCTATGTGAAACGTTGTTCTTTTCATATACACCTCAATTCAGTTGATTTCAATTCACTCACCAGTAATTGAGCTGAGCAAAAATATCCCAAAAGAACACAGCTATTATATAGTAAAATACTCGGTAAATAAAACAACATTTTAGTTAAAGTTCTGTGCATATTTATTCAAAATTTAAACCAACGTTTCGGTAGCATATATTGCAGCCTTCTTCAGTGTACGAAAATAAATAAATAATAACAGAACAAAAGCAAACAAATAACTAAGAAAACAATTTACATCATTTTTAATATAGAATACCATGCTCGACTAAGTTCTAAACCTAATGATCAGGTTTTCTTGAGGCTTCCTTTTTGCTTATTTTCTACTCCTGGACTCGAAAATAATTTTTTCTACTCCCACTTGAAAAACTTATCATTTCTTCACAATCTGCAGAATGGATATGTAGGCAATACTAGTTAACTGAACGGATATAATTTCATATCCATTCTAGGATGGATATGAAATCCACGAATCACATATCTCGTAAGTCGTGTAAACTAGGCAATTGTCGATTCATTTATTACAAGATTAATGGGTCGATTCTGATCACATCTGTAAATCTTACAGATCTGTAAATTTGTAAATAATGAACAAAATCGCAACGAAAACTGCACTCTTATGTATAATTTTATATTAATCAACAAAAATAGATGCGTTTTTGTCAGGTTTTTACAAATTTACAGATCTGTAAGACTTACAGATGTGAACAGAATCGACCCATAAGAAGAAGAACGATACCATGTCACATTTGACATTTCAATTTTTGTTATTTAGATGGAAATATTTTCGGTATAAAATGAGATTTGAATAATTTAATAACAATTAACTGAATTATATTATGAATTAGTTGTAAGTATTGAAAACGAACTTATAAAAAATGGGAATCAGAACGGTATGAAATGTCACATTGATAAGTCAAGGTTATCCTTTAGATTTGGCAATAAAAAATCGAAAGTAGTATGTAAAAGTATTGTATACTTATAAAATAAAATATTATTTTAAAAACAAATGTCATTAAGAAAGCCTAACAAAACAAGTACATAAAATGACATTAATTAATTATGTTCAATAAAATTTCAAATTTCTATGGTTCGTATTTTCCTTCTTTTCGTTAGTCGTAGAAAAAGTATGCTGTACAACTCGAGTGGAATGTCCATCCGCCTACGGCGTCGTGCTCAAACTTCATCCTCATGCGATATGGACATTATATCCACTCTTGCTGTACAAACTACTATTGCGCTTAGCCCTCTGCAGTAGAGGAAAGGCGGCAATTTCGTTTTCTGTGCATCTATATTTATTAGTCTCTCTATCGTTCACCAGATGGAACTTGACAACAAGTTTGTAGTACATTGTTGCTAAATTAGCGCCATTTTAAGTTTTATAAAATAGTAAAATTGTAGTATATGTAACTTCGGTTTCCTTTTCATTATTTTTATTTTATACCTCAGGTTTAAGTACAAAACTGGGGACGAAAATAAGCGGGGACATATAAGTCTTGTTGCGAGGACTGTCCCCGAAAATCGGGGACGAATGGTCACACCATCTAAACTGTCACTATGATTGAGATTATTACTCTTGGATTTTAAAATCTCCAGGGCCGGCTCAAGTTACAGGCAAGCCAGGCAACCGCCTGGGGCAAAATTGATTTTAAGGCGACTTTTTTGATTTTTTTTTTATAATTAAAATTATTCATAAGTATAGTATATTAATCCGTCTATGAGTGTAGTTTTATGTAAAGATTCTTGGACCAAAGGGCGAATTTGTGGGTTGCTTTAAACATAATTTTAAAATTATTCCAGAACAGTTACTATAGGTCTTTCCATCTGAAGAGACACCTGGCCTGCGCGTAGAGGCGGTGCTTATATGATATACTACACAACCTACCAAAGCGGTGTGAGCACTGAAGTACCTACATCGCAATACACCCGTTAAATACACTGTATATATGCTATTTCATTCATAAATGAACAGTTTTTAGTTTATTATTTTCTAAATGTAAACGTTAATAAAATATTAATAAATTTTAATTCAAATTATGTTATTGACAGTATTATTTATATATTCATGAAAATGCAAAAAAGTTGAAATATATTTTAGTAAATCGATAAATTACATATTACAAACAAACAAGAAACAATAACAAAAGCAAATATACCGCGAAAAGAAACAAAAAACAATAACAATGTGAATATACCACGAAAACATACAAACAAACAAGTAACAAAACGAGTAGGTCAAATGTCAAAATGCAGAACTGAGCGCGATGTGAATCCAAGCGATGTCAACATCAGAATGAGGAAAATTGAAACTGATGTTACGCAGAACAGAGAGTAGCGTAGTATTCCTTGTTACTCATATTTGCCTCTCTTTTTAAGACGCAATTGCGTACTTCGCGCAGGTGTCTCTTCAGATGGAAAGACCTATAGTACATAGTAAAACAAATTTCAGCAAACTTAAACTAGTAATTAAATTCTATTTATATTCTACTATGAAAAGAAGAATGTTTAAATTTGTTGGCGTTTATATTAATTAAAAACGATGTAGTGTCAAAATTAAATACTGAAGAAGCAGAGGCGTAAACTTTTTATTTTGGCTGTGGGTGCACTATTTTTATTTTAAATATGGATACCTAATACCTATATGTTTTTAAAAATGCAAATAATACAATAAAAATAACATACTTATTTTATTATACATTTATTAAATTATGTATACATTTAACACAAATAAAATTAATATTTATTACAAAAAAATAAAATAATAATACTGCTAATATTAATATACAGGTATCTCACAAACACGTAGACATGGCTTAAACACAGATTCCTGGGCCCAAAATAACACGATTTAACCTAATTTACCAATATCCGAAAAACCGAAATGTACCGATCAGTAAAAAAAATATTTTTGCTTATAATGACAGAACTCTTTGTTCGGTTTGAATGAAACTTAGGTGTCACGACAATGATACATTCAATAGTAAACTTTTCTGTCTCTGCGTAAGTTGTGATATTTGTAACGACTTAGGCAGAAAAAAATTAAATATGAGTGACAGGGCACAGTGCAATTTTTAAGATAAATTTCGTCTAGCAGTCTATCCAAATGTCAAACAACTAATTTTTTTATGACAGTAACATTTGTTTATGGGTTGCCAATAATTTTCTTCGCAATATCCTATAATTATTAACATATCCGTTTGTTCGGCTTAATAGTAATATTTTACTGCCATTATCATGACACGATTAAATAATGTCAGCTTACTCTTAAACAACTTAAAAAGATTGACAACTCATTTTTACAATGTATGAAATATAATTAAAATGTTAGAGCGAAATTATTGTGTTCTGTGGGTGCATGTGCGTCCGTGCACCCACGTAGTTTCCGCCCCTGTGAAGAAGTAATGGCAGTCTAGGGAATTTAATAAAAAAATACCCCCAGCATCAAGAAAATTACAACACTACAACAAAAGATTTTTACGGAATCCTATATAGAAAACTGCGCTGATTCATATATCAAAAGTTTCCGGTAATAGGAGCCCGCGAAGCATATAGAAATTTTACAAGAGTGCAAAATTTTATAGAAAACAAGATTCTTATATTTTTACCTAGGATGAACTGTTAAAGAGTTACATTAGATATTTATTTGTGCTATTATTTTATACATAATTATGATGTATAAATAAAATATTTCTTAAATAATTTTCATCAGTAGAATATGGGTGTCTAAATTTTAATAAATGAAGGGCGCAATCGAAAGGTTTCGCCTAGGGCGCTCAAAAGTCTCGGGCCAGCCCTGAAAATCTCAATTGCTTTTGTAATTAACCTATTGTTAAGATGTGTGGATCTTGAAATAATTCGTCCAGTATCTTAAAATTTTATTTGGTGGAATTCCTCTAGACTCTAGCATTTGTGCAACTGACGATTTCTCAGGCTGGTTCAATTTGATCGATCGTTGATGTTCAAACGATGAAGAAGGCAGCAGTTACTAAGTTTACATGCCGTTTTATAACAATTTTCAAAACGTTTTAAGTTTGGAAAACGCCTTTGTCAAAACGGTTTTGAATTATTTCAAACCAAAAGTAAAATTCATGGGTTTGACTTGAAAACTAGTTTGAAAACTACTCATGTAAACACCACTAAAATGCAGTTTCGATATTTCGCATGCGTACATAGCATCGACCTTCTGCCATTTTGTGTTATTAACCTATAAACACCTACAAATAACCTGACAGTTGTGTAGTTTTAGTGCGTAGGGGTACGAAGTAAAATAATAATAGACCATTTCAGAAATTTGAGCGACCACTACATTTACTTTTTGAACTAAAAAGTTAGTGCCGTTAAATGGCGGAATTTCAAATTTATGCGTGACCCCGGGAATATAGTTTTAAATTTTAGAACTTCATAGTAGTTGTTAATATGAATTTGAGCATATTGTATGGTTTAAATTCTTATTTTACAAATAAAAACTTATTTTAGTATGTGAAAAATTTAAGTATATTCATCAATCAATTATAAAATATTGTATTACCATACTTAACCCCACTTTTTATTTACCAAACCAGACAAAACATTTCAAATGTCAATATTTTGGGGACCAGAAGTTTAATACCCATCATAATTATTTGAAAAACGAAACCAACAAAACAAAAAAAGACTGTGAAATAAACAGAACTGTCATGCAAACAAGGATGGATATACTAAGTTTTTGTCGCAGTCTAACACTTGGCGCATGCGCTTTGAATTTCTGAAATGGTCTATTGGTAGGGTGACCACTGACCATATGTCCCGTTTTGAACGGGACAGTCCCACCCGTTTTTTACCATGTAACGGTCGTCCCGTCGTTTTAGTTAAAATAACAGCTTTGGCCCGTTTTAGAAGATTTATCTCCTTATAAACATTTATATCACTTAAAAAAGAAAACAAAACTTGGTTTACAATTTTGCTTTTTAAAATTCATTATAATAGCACAATAGTAATTTACGTAACAAAACCTGAAAGTGATACTTTACTGGGTGAGCAAGCTATTCCAGAGCGAGCCGTAAAGACTCTTTCAGGGCATGTTGGGTACATTTTTTTTTCGCTGTTCTGAAAAAAGGATAAATAAAAATCTATAGATATGCATTATTTTTTATTGCGAGCAAATATGAAATAAATAAATAGATAAACAACTAATCGCCATGGAAACATTCATGCACGGATCGGAAAATTACTTTCCGATCCATTTATAGACAATTTTCCAAGCTAGCTCAGCTAAGAAGGCTTTTCCAATCAAAAAGTGTTCAGAAACAGTCCATTTTCTGGACGATAGCGAAAATTAGTTATTTATGTACCTAGGACAAAAAAATGCATATTATAGCAAAGCTTGAGTTTGCTTACCGAGGCGAAGCCGAAGTAAAGCAAACAAACGAGGCTATAATATGCATTTTTTGCCGAGGTGCATATTACATTTTTCTGTATACCTTACTAATAATAGATCGAGAAGGGTAGTACACACAATTACAATAATATAAAATCGTAGTAGGCTTAGCGGACGAAAAATTATGGCTTAGCGTACGAAAAGTGATAACCTTCTGAAAAGTGTCATTTTTCGTCCGAAAATAAGTACGTAAAATGTAACTTTTCGTTTAGGTAGACAGAAAAATAAATTATTGAACTTAAATATTATATAGACAAATAATTCCCCCCTCTCCCGCCCCCCGTCCCGTTTTCATTCTGAATAATTATGGTCACCCTAAATAATGGCAAATCGAAGTATTTTGAGTGATATCAATCTGTAATCATGTGTAATTTTGACTGAAAACTGAAACGTTGGTTTGTGTAAGTATATACACAATTTTATCTAAAAGATTGTTTTATTTTAACAGTATGAGTTCTGAAAGATTTTTTTTGTTAATATAAAATAGGTAGGTACTTGCCTTTATAAGAAATAGGATTTGGTCTTATTACTTCGATTCTTCTTCATTTGTTCAATATATGAAGTTATCAAATCATCCATTTTGTATCCAAGGGAAGTTTCACATAAAATTTTAGAAGCACGCATAATATTTCCAAGAGTCATATGGAAGAAAGTATTCCCTGAAGACCAGTTACTCAATTCTGAAAATGCGTGGACAGCCAAAATATCCTATAAAAAACCAAATATATTTTTCAAGGAAAGATACCCAAACATCTTATACATACTTTAGTAACAGGGTGAATAATATTTACTCCGTTCTTATTAATAGCAATAATGACAATTTCTGGATAACTCTGCTCTGTTGTCTGCTTAACTTCAAAGAATGCAGAACCAAAGGTAGGCCACTGGTAAATATGTTCCAAGAACTGTTCTTTTGCATCAGTCACGCTCATATTAGAATGAGAATTATATGCAGCTGTAATACTCTTCTTCCAATCAGAAGTACTCTGTGATTTTATTAAATTCGCTGGTACAAGTTCGTTCAGCATGTGGGAAATTTGCGGCAAATAAGAAGCATCATCGTCAAATTTAATACGATAAATATATGATGCTAATTTAATAGCATCTTGCTTAGAACATTTATGATAACCGCGTAAGTATTTCGGTAATTCTTGTGGATAATAAAATATTTCATCTGCATTTACATCTTTACCAGGTGCGGTATTCAACCATAATTTCTTCATGAAGAATATTTGATACTGGCAATTTATTGGAGCAGCAGCTAAAACATAATAATTTAAATGAGAAGAAAAAAGAAAAACTCTTGGAGAAATTCTGGTCTTCATGTTTTATTATTAATATAAATGTCGACCAGTTTTGAATTTGTAAAATAAAATCGGAGGCGTAAAGCCATTTGTCCGTACAATACAAACCCTAGGCTGGGAAAAATAGCGATATATCGAAAAATATCAATACCACTCTCCGTCGATAGGCCTTTTTTGATATATCGATAAAATTTGTTATATCAAAATACCGATATTTATCGATAATGGGGTATTCCGACATTTTTTTAAAATAATTTTTTTCATTAGTACATACCAGGAGGACTCTGAATATCTAATTTTGAGTAAGAAAATGTATACATCACGTGAGATATGAATTTTCAAAAATTTCATTGCAATTCAAATTTTCTTATTATTGGCGCGCTTATGACGTCAAATCGATAGTGACATCTGCAACAAACTTCAGCGTCTAAATCCACATGTTCATGACAGCCATTTGCTTTTTTACACATGGTTTCAGTAGCAACGTGTATTACAGTGTTTGTCCTGTGTTAGTTTGTGGTAAAAATACGAGTAATATTTCATAATTATGGAACTTGATTATAAAAAGGCTGATTCTGGTCTGGTGTGGATTCTGCCATGGTAAATGATTATTTTCTGCACAACTCACAATACGTGAGTGCAGAAATACGTAATGTTAAAAGCCGAAGGTATGTTTTGTTCGAGAATTGCTGCAAATAAAGTGAACTAAATGTCAAACATGAAATATACGCGCGTGTTAACTACTGGCACCATCTATGATTCTAAACGTAAATATCTACCGTGAAATGAGCAACAAATTATCAATTTCACGTCACAAATTTCAAGGACGTTTCTAGAACTGTAAAAATTCCAATTTTCTGACATTAAATTATGAATTAAAAGTTTTTATTAAACAGGTTTTATTATATTTTCCTACTTTATGAAGATGTAAACTATAGAAAAAAGTTGTTATTTTGCATTATTTTCATATCACCGGAATACCCCATTATCAGTATTTGTCGATATTTATCGATAAATTTCGTATTTTATAATGCTGGTATAAGTTTATCAATAATTATCGATAAACTATTTTTTATCCATACCAAAATGGTATCGAATATCGGTGTCAAATATTTGATTTTTCCCAGCTCTAACTACCACAAATCGTATTGTATGCGAAAAGAAAAATGGCTAATACAGTGGGTACGTTCGGTAATTGGATCCATCGAGCGCTCAGAGTGGCTCAGAGCTCTACGATCACGTGATCAAAATATCAGCCGAGCAGTGATCAAGTTTTCATTTACCGAACGCGTCGGATTGTTGGCCGAGCGCGAACTATGAACAACAGACAAGTAATCGCAATATGCCAAATGGAAAATTATGCAGAAATTATTGTACCACTTAAGATCGATAATACATTGAAGAGCCATTTTAGAATGCGACGTTTAACATTTGTAAAGATGTTAAATTTATTAAATGAATGTCAATCATTATCATCTTGTCCGGGGCATCCTGAATTGTCATTAGATAAACTGTTATTGATAACAATTTGGTGTTTGTCAAATCCTGAATGATTCCGGTAATATAAATTTATATTTATTTCAAACTTTAATTATTAATGCCTTCAAAATCTACCTGTTGGGCTACTGATAAGTAATTGTTCTTTCAGTCATTTTATTTTTGTTCTAAACAAGTTAACATTTAAAAAATCTAAAATTTATTTTGTTTACCTCCAACCTTAATTTGAATCCCGCGTCAAATCAGTACAAGGCTCGAAGCGCTCGACAGTGAACGGTCGAGCTAATAGAGCGCGATCTGAGTGTGCGCTGAGACCATTACCGAACTCTGAGCACGAGCTCGGATCACTCCAGATCTATTTAAAGAACGTGATCGAGCCAATCGAGCGAGCTCCGAGTGCTCGGATCCTAATACCGAACGTATCCAAAAAATAACCATATACCTACTAACTAATGTCTAATAGGTTGGTATATGAGTACAAAGCAACAAAGAGAAATAATCTTTAAACAGGAAAAATAGTTAAAAGTAGTGGATTGGCCTTTTTCAACATACCTTAACATAACCTAACGCATAACTCTTTCGCCAGCAAAAATGGGAAGTACATAAAGATAAAGCTGTACAGGTGTCTTATTTTCGATGTTTTTTTAAGGTATCTCGGGTAATATTAAAGGTAAAGCAAAACCGTTTGCACATTACAGGGTCAACTTTTCGAGAAAAGTTTAATAGTCGCCACATTGAATTTTGATCTTTTGTTTCTGAGCTATAGGCAAAAACTCGTTTTTCGCTCATTTTGAAAATATCTCATATCTTAATTATTATGATAGTAAGAGAAAAATTGATTTAACAAACTTTCAACTGTTTTTTTAGGTAGAATAAAATGGCTCAATTAGATTTTTTGAAAACTTAATAATTCTCGAGATATAACACAAACTTATGATTTTTTAAATGGGAACCTATATTGAAAATAGGCTCATCGTTTTGCTTATTTTATAAGTTTTTCAATTATATATAACAAGTCTACATTCTTTTATTTTAAACATGAATAAAAGATAAATTATTAGTTTTTTAGGGTGAAAAAATTAAAACTTATTAATAAACAATTAAAAGAAATAAATTAAAAATCATCAATTGTGTATTCCTAATATTATTTATGTCAGTTTTACTCATTATTTCAATTTATTTACTTCAAAAGCATATGAAACCATTTTTTTCAAAACCAACTCTAACGTCGATAAATAATAATTTAACTAACTCGAAAATAATTAGTTAAGAATAATTATAGAATCAAAATAAACAAATCATTATTTTTAATTGATTTTCTTCATTTGTTTCTTAATACTTTTTTTTTCACCCCAATAAATTAATAATTTATCTTTTATTTATGTTTAAGACAAAAAAATGTAGACTTGTTATATATTATTGAAAAGCTTATGAAATAAGCAAGACGACGATACTATTTTTAACATAGACTCCCATTTAAAAAGTCATACGTTTGTGTGATATCTCGAGAAATAAAAAAATCTAATTACGCCATTTTATTTTACCTAAAAAACAGTTGAAAGTTTGTTAAAACATTTTTTCTCTAACTATCATAATTAATAAGATATGAGATATTTTCGAAATGAGCGAAAAACGAGTTTTTGCCTGTAGTTCAGAAACAAAAGAAGATCGAAAATTCCTGTAGTGAATGTTAAACTTTTCTCGAAAAGTTGATCCTGGAATGTGCAAATTGTTTTACTCTATCGTTAATATTACTCGATATACCTTAAAAAAAAAACATCGAAAATGAGACACCTGTACTTCCATCCAAGTTTTGTGGACGTGAGTTTTGTGCGTTAGATTAGGTTTAAGGTTGAGTTATATTACAAGATGTTTAGAAAAGTCAGGGAGCCACTTATTGCTACCTTTATTTTCTATGGGATCTAAAGGAGTAATAGGAGTATACATTGTTGTACTTTGTGCTCAAAGCTATGCGTTGACTGTGCAAGCTTTTATGGATCTACCCATTCTCCTTATGCATTATAACTTGTGACATGTGAATCTATTACAAATTTATTCTGTTATATTTTTCAAAGTCGCGTAGCTCATCGCTCAACCCTTATAAATCCGCGACCGCGAAAACTTTTCTTCCTGACAATGGAAGCAAGACTTTTTTATGCAGGTGTTGCTATCAATAAACAAACATATACTGGTTTAATTAGCAAATCTATATAAAAGCAGGGCCCGCGAGTACTGAAGAGAGGTAATTACGAGTCTTTCAATAGCCTGATTGTGAGTAACCGTCAAAACCCCGAAACCGATTTCCGACTACGGTTTAGGTTTCCATCCTTAAAAAACACCGTACCGTGAGCTCTCCGTACAAGTTGTTCCGTTGTAGTCTAGAAGTCTGTCGTTGTGAGAATCATACGACCTACGTCGCAACGCTAGTTCAACCGAAGTATCTTCGGAAGGCGTCCCTGGAAACATCCAAAGCCACTACGACTGATATCGGCCGCAGTTACTTCCGCGAATTTAAATCACCAGTAACTCGTTGTGAGTTTTACCGACAGACATCGAGTCCGCGTATTTATCTAGAGTTACTATAAACCGATTCTGTAACCATAGGCATCCACTGTATTGTGCGTTTTTCTGCCTAGAGCCTAGTCTGCGAGTTTTTGCTTGGATTGAATTACTCGTCGTGCGCCGCGTGTACCATCGATAATCTGCGTAATTCACGACTCCCGTTTACGAGCGTCGTCGTGACGCCTAGCCACGATTTGCCGATTATCTCGAACGCGTGCCTACGCCTCCTCCGCCATTAGTGCCGTTACCCGCCGAACCAGCAAGACATCAGCCTGGCCACGGTCATACCAAAACCGTTCGGACACGTTTCTACACGGATCCTTGAGATCCCCGCATCTACCGCTCATCCGCCGCCGTCGCGACGCCCGGGGTCGATTTTCCGAAAACCCATAATTCTGCTAATTCTTACATCCAGAACCCAGCACTCAATGGGAGCGTTTGGGCAAAGCTTATCGTAGATGGCAGCAACGGACTAGCGTACTATGCCCGGGAATATTTGAATTGGTATTATCAAAATTGTAACTTTATACCATGTGAACTATTCAATATATATTGTGTATTTAGTTCATAAATAATACTAATTGGAATAAATATATTATTGTTGAATATTATCTTTTCAGTTTAATTAATTTGTAATAGTTCATTTTGCACCTTCATTCGTTTATGTATAAACTTTTGTTGTGAGGTTCTTTAAAATTTTTGAGAATGTCGGATAAAGATAATTATAATTTGTGGAAATTAGAAACGCTCAAAACTGCATTAAGATGCCGTGGTGCGAGTGTAAGAGGAAGAAAGAGTGATTTAATTAAGAGGCAGGTCATTTTGCTTTAACTATGTAAGGTGAAATTCAATTGATTTTTTTTGTTTTGTACTTCGGGGAAAATATTATTGGGACTGCACCTCTTCTCAAAATTCTCCTCGTATTACGCATTCCTAAAAATTCGATTTACAAATAATTAACATAAACAAGTTTTAGATATTTATAAGTTTCACGAAAATCTTATCAGTATCATAACGTTCTGTGAGGAAATCTATTTTCTCAAAATACTGAGAGCAAACAAATGTAGAGTTTGAAGCATATTTTTAAAATTCTAATTCGTCTAACCATAACTTTCTTTCTATTTTATCTTTCGGCAAACGGTGGAAGTTTGTTTTACTTTTACAAACACAACAGGAACGCATTTTTATTTATGTACCTAACCCTGTTACTTGTGTTGGCGCGAACTGTCAATTTTCTTAACAAATTCTGCAAATTTAGTTACACTTTATGCTAGCGCGCTATACTACGTGTACGTATTTCACTACATACTTCAGGAAAATACGCTAGTCCAGTGCTGCCATTAATTCGCACAATAGCCACCAAATACTCCCATTGTGTTTTTCATATCAACCCTATCTCCAAACCTGCTATCCGACCGTTGGCGCCCGAGTAACCCCACGCCAATTTCCTGCACCCTATGCCCAAAATAGCGTTACAGCATACAACACCAAAGTACACGATTGGTAATTGTACTGTAGGTACGTGTAAATGGCAATACACGTACCAGAGCCTGTTACAAAAAGAGATTGCAAAAGAAAAAATATTGTAGACAAGCTAGTAATGTTTTATTATTATTGTTAAAACATTATTCTCTACAATATTTTTTCACTTGTAATTTCTTTTTGTAACAGGCTCTGGTCCTAGTGATGGCTTTTGCAAAGCCGAAACCGGTCGAAATGAAGACAAGAATTACTCCAAGAATGTTTCTTCTTTCCTTTCATCATATCAGCTTCACTTGGGTAACAAATTTAAAAATAATTTAAATAACTAGAAATAATTAGTGAATACTTACAATTCCAGTTAGGTTTAGATTTTCTTAACCAATCAATAAGCTCGTACATAAAATCAAAGAAATATGAATTTTCTGGAATGGAAAATACTTTATCGGAAATCATAACAAACAAACTAAAACCTTCATTAGATTTCAAATCAAGTCTTCTGGAAATAATTTCACACAAATCTTTAGCCGTAGTCAAAGAATCAACCTCAAATGCTTCATCTGTATCATCTGGGAAGTAAATCTTATGATAAATCTGCAAACTACGATGCTGAATAGCTTCAACTTCAATAGTGTACGGAGGATATTTCCTTTGTCCGATCTTTTGAGTTCTTACTAATCTTTGTATACACTGTTGAGAAACAGGATGGATTCTAGTTTTCAAGAATTCTTGTAATTCTTTCAATAAATTCTGACTAGGTACGAATAATCCCGTTGCTAGCCACATAAGTTCCCAGCCTCTTTCTTCACTAAGTTGTAAACGATTGTATGTCAACTGACGCATAATTTGGCAGTAAATTTCATCTTTAAGTAAATCGTTAGCTAGTGCGCCAGTGAATATTTGATTAGTAAATTCATTACTGACTTTTGGTTGTGCTGCAGGAAGGTCTCCCATGTATTTCAAAACAGCCATGAAAGCCATACACGCTGCTTTTCCTAACTTATCATCGTGTTGTAGTTTTTGTAATAATGGAGCTTGAATGGGTTCGTTGGTATGACGCCACAATTCCTCTTTGGACGCTCTTCTGGCCGATTGGAATGTTCCTCCTCTTGCTACAGTGTATCTTCTTCCAGTTCTGAAATTATCACTAGCATATTTCGCCAAAGTATGAAGCTTGATCCGTTGTACTGTTGTCATTGTTGGCGCATCGGATTTCTGAGTAATATCAAATACACCTTCTTTTTTAAACACAGCGAGAACTGATGCTACAGGTGGTGCCAGACAAGGTAAAATATGAACAAACTCAGTTGGGAAGTCACCAGTTTTTCCATTGCATTCTCCATAGCCCCATGTTGCAGTCATAAGCATCTCACCAGTTGTTCCTTGTTTCAATCGGATTAAATCGCCACGTTTCAACATTAAAAATGATGGTACGTCTCCTGGATGTTTATAGTCTTGAGTAGCCACAACAAACTGAGTGCGCTTCTTCAATCCATCAATTAAATACATCACTATGTTATTTAATTCTTCAGCATCTAGACTGTTAAACACAAACTCCTCTTTCTGAATAGTTCTGATAGTAAAATGATGTGAATTTTCATTGACTTTATGGTAGCGTACAAATAAAATTTCCGCAAATGAAAGTTCTAATAATATTTGTTCTTGATCGTCAACCATATATATTCCGGTCCAATTCACTGCTATTATCACATTGTCTTTTGTGAGTTGTGGTCCAGACACCTTGACAGCTTCAAAGAATTTCGAAAACAATATTGGCCATGTAAGTTTTGAATACATTACAACATCTTCTTTCGCTTTCAAAACCGGCGCTTTATTTTTAACACTCATACTCATTTTAAAGGCTTCAACTATTTTCTTCTCCCAGGTTGCAACATTTTTATCTCCTCCTTGCAGAAAATATGTAGGAATATAATTTCCAATATTTTCATGAAGATGTTGAGGATTCATATCAGACCCATTTTCAATATAGTATTGCTGAGCAGCTAACATAGCAATATCTGCTTCATTTGAACAACGATATTCTCCAAATTTAACACCGCGAATAATTTGATGGTAAATTAATTCAGTAGCAATCGGATCGTCTGAAGGATTATGCCAAGGAGTGAAAATTTCTTTTCTGAAAAACAATCTCCAAGGCGCGTGCCTTTCTTGTGCCCCTTGTTCTTTTGCATATTGTTCACATTGTGATATGGCATCCAAAACATGATCTGTTCCATTTCCTAAGGATAACACTTTATCAAATAATGTAATAAACAAAGAAAATCCATAAATATCTTTCAAATTCATGTTAGTTGCCAATTGTTGACAAACTTCTTCAGAAGTAGTAGCGGAATCAACTTGAACGCTGCGCTTATTTCCATCCATAAAAGTAATCATCAACTGAATTGATTCCTTATTTTTCGTTGCTTGTAATTCCAGCCAACTTGGAGGTTGTGTCCTAGAACCATTTTTAAACGTGCGATTGAGACGTCCTTCGCAATATGGAGCGTAACCTGGTGGACCTTCACGAATAAAAGCCCGAAGATAATTTACAAATCTTTCGGAAGGCGCAAAACAACCAACGCAAAGTGATAACAATATCCATCCTCGCGCATGGGATGCTTTTGAAGGATTATTGGTAAGTTGTTTACAAATTTGAGAATAAATTTCATCGCGCAACTCGCTCCGTAAAATACCATGTCCAATAATAAAGTGAAGTTTCTCTAAATTAGTAGTCCTGCGACTTTCTAACCAATTTTGATAAGTTTGATTAGTAACATCATCTTCCGCAATACTCTTATGGATTTCATTTAATTTTGTTTTATGTTTCAATGTCATGTTGATTAACTTCTTTCGATCTCGAGGAGTCATGGATTGTTCTTGACGTAAAGCATCCTACAAAATTATTTTTATTTATTACCATAATTAACTAAATAAATAAAACTTACTTTATATTCTTTGCTATTAATGAAATTGCGACTTAGAGTCTGTGTAATTTTAGCCATAATTGGTTTATTGTCAATAGCTTCTGTAACATAACGTGGTTCCGGAAGATCTCCCATGAATCTCAAAATAGTTATCCAAAGAGCTTGAGCTGCAATGACATCTCCAGATGTCGGTAAATCAAGTAAAGATTCTTTCAGAGGTCGTTTGGAATATTGGTGATTTATATTTGCTATGAAATACGTTGCTGCAAATTTCCTAAAATTGTATGCTGATAAATCTTCTTTAACTTCCTCCACTGACAGACCTTGAATAACTTGATGATCGCCTTTTTTCTTTAAAACATCCTAAAATATATAAAGGTATAATGAATAATTAAAATAAGTATTATGTGTATATAAATTGAACAAATTCGAGTTCCTTATATGAAAAATGTTCTTATTTTGCATATGCTTTCTGAAGTATATAAATTGTAGAAATGGGTAAATATAAAGTTAATAAAATTAAAAATAAAGAAATGATGATCTGTAATTGATTTTCTCCTTTGTTTCGTAATAACTATCAATTTTTTAATATTAAATTAATAATTTGTCTTTAAAACAAAAAATGTTGACAGATTATACATTTATTGAAAAGCTTATAAAAAAAAGTAAAAAAAAATATACTATTTCCAGTATATTATCCCGGTTAAAAATAATGGGTGGTAGCCTGAATGGTGATTAGGAAATGACTAGCAGTGTTTTAATTCTGTCAATCGTTCATCAGAAAAATTAATGGTACGGAATATTTATTTGAAGTGTTTTTCTCTAAAATAAATCATAAATAATTGACAGAGTTAAAACACTGCTAGTCATCTCCTCATATAATCTTTTGTTCTATACAAATGTCATTAATGCATTTATGAATAGCGTTTTCAGCTTACACAGTGCAAGTGCGCACTGAGTGCAACATATCACGTGACCACACTGAACGAAATGAGTTCTGCTCTCATCCGGTGGCAGTGCAGTTTAAGCTGAAAACGATTTCGTTTAGCCGCCATATTTGCACTGACACTATTGCACTTGCCTCGGAACTCACTGCACAAAAGTCGCACTGAGCCAATGCACGGTGCATCTTTTTTTAAAGCTAAAAACGCATCAGCTGACTGCATTTTGCACTCAATGACAAGCTGAAAACACTCAGTGCAAAAAAAGTGCGCACCAGTGCGCACTCAACTTGTAAGCTGAAAACGCTAATAGTGCGCACTTTTACAGTATCGTGTTTTCCATTGTAAACATATGTTGAACTTATAGCGTTTTCAGCTTACAAGTCGAGTGCGCACTGGTGCGCACTTTTTTGCACTGAGCGTTTTCAGCTTGTCATTGAATACAATATTTAGTCAGCTGATGCGTTTTCAGCTTAAGAAAAAGTTGCACCGTGCACTAGCTCAGTGCGACTTTTGTGCACTGACTCCCTAGGCGAGTGCAATAGTGTCAGTGCAAATATGGCGCCTAAACAAAATCGTTTTCAGCTTAAACTGACCGGATGAGGGCAGAACTCGTCACGTGATATGTTGCACTCAGTGCGCACATGCACTGTGTAAGCTGAAAACGGTATTAGTGCGAACTTAGTTCGCACTTTGTTGCACTGCCAAGCATAGTGCAGTATTTTCAGTGCAATATGGCGATGGATGTTTGATTGTTTTCCGTTGACCACCCGTTGAAGGTGCTACAAAACTGCTCTGGAGTGAACATTGATACAGTGCATGACGTCACATTTTTGAACTGAGTGCGATTCCAGTTTTGTCAATGGAAAACGCCATAAATTTTGCACTCAATGACAAGCTGAAAACGCTCAGTGCAAAAAAGTGCGCACCCGACTTGTAAGCTGAAAATTCTAGTTTACAAAATTTTAATGTAAAATTACTATTTTAAATGTTATTAGAACAATAAATCGATTCATTATTAAATTGTTCTTGTTCTTGGTATAAAATTTTCGATGTGAATTCAAAATATGTGTAAAATTTTTGAAGATTAGATAATTCTGCGATACGAACTAGTATTCTTCAAACAAGTATAGCCAAATAGTGGATATATAAATACACATTCGTGACTTTTTTATATGTATGTACTTGAGTATATTGTATTAGTTTGATACGAATAAATAATAATTTCCTACATAGTCATCTCCTAATCGCCCTTCAAGCTACTGCACCCATTATGTTTGTGTTATTATATCTCGACAAATATTGATTGATACCACAAGCCTTGTTTGGAAAAACGCTGTTTTTAAAATGTCAAATTTCAATATTTAATTTCACCCTTATGTTTAAAGAACTTTTCTTTTTCTAAATATTTATTTGTATACAAACTATGTTCTGCTTTAAAATAATATTTTTTTAATAATCGTTCTTTAAACATAAAGGTGAAAGTAAATATTGAAATTTAGAATTTCAAAACAGCGTTTCCAAACAAGACTTGTGGTACCAGCCTGCATGTTTTAAAAAAGTCTAATTACACCTCGTTATTCTACGTAGTATATAAAAAAAATCATATAAAATTATCTGAACATTTTTTCTTTATCATAATAAGCTAGATATGAGGTATTTTCAAAATATTCGAAAAGCAAGTTTAGCCTGTAGCACCAAAACAAAGGAAGATTGAAAATGTGTGACTATTAAGGTTGTCTTAAAAAGCTGCTTGTGCAAAATAATGAAGTTTTTCATATGAGGAACTCAAGATTGTTCCATTCTGTACACATACATCAAATAGTGTTCCTCTTTTCTTATGAATTTCGCGTAAAGTTGCAACTTCTTCAAAATTAAATAATTCCTCAATCATTGCATCAGTCTTTTTGTTATCTTCATCTTTGGTATTATTTCCTTCAATATCATTCATTCGTTTATTATAATTTTCTTCGGCTAATTCCCTGTAGTTCTTATTTCCAGCTTTTTTGAGTTCCATTTCTTCTTTCTTTTTAAGATCTAATAATTCTTGCATTTTTTTCTTTTGCAAATATAACTTCTCTTTATAAACTTTTCTGAAATTATATCCTTTACAAACAGATTGCAGTGATGTAATTTTCTGGCGTAATTTTTGGAATTGATTTGTCAGTTGCCTCTGTCTAATTTTTGATTGCAAACGGAGATATCCTGCCTTAACTGTAAGATATCTTGAGCGATATCCTCGGGCTCGCCAATGCTTCTGGATTACTAGCGCAGCTTCTTTCATCTTTAGATATCTTCTACGATATATCCAACCTCTAATACGTTTCTGCAAAATTATAATATATTTGGCAAGTATCTTGCTTCTTTCTTCTTCTAAGTAAACATCTTGTGCATCTTTTAAGAAGACTTTTGTGTGACCAAGCTGATAATCTTCACCAGCAAGAACGGTTGAGCAAATTTTTTCTGAAGCAACTTTGCAATCTGTTCTATGAGAGGGAAGTATACCAGGTACAAGATATCTGTATCTATCTACAAATTCTGCAAATGAATGACGTATAGGGTATCCAGCTTTACGAATGTTAGCTGTTTCCATAAGGCCTGAATAACGTAATTGTCGTACGCACAAACTTCGGTCAAAAATCTATAATAAATGAACATTAATATTAAATTTGTATTACATTTTTACCTACCGGCATAGGTAAGGGGGGGGGGGTAATGTTTTCGGTCCATAAATTCGATAGTGAGTTTTCAATGAATAAGCACGAATAAGTGTCCCCACAACACGTTTTTACTATTTTTACAATAATGTCTGTCTGTGTGTGTGACGAATTTTTCTTTCACGATAACTCTTAATATCAAACTACAAAAAAATTATATTTTCTGTATTTAAAATTTCTACATTAATATAGAAAGTTCATTGGATTTTGGGTAAAATTGGGCAACCGGAAGTGGTACTTTACTTGAAGCCCATAACAGTTTTTAATGAATATATTAAAATATAATCCAAAACTTGTCAATTTTAGTATTTAAGACTTTTATATCAATGGGAATAACATATTAGATTTTGGATAAAATTGATAAACCGGAAATGACACTTTACTTGAAGCTCTGAACAGATTTTCGTGAAAAAATATATTAAGATATAATCCAATACTTCTCAAATTTGGTATTTAAAACTCGTATATGATTAAAAACAACATATTAGATTTTGACTGCATATGATAAACCGGATGAAGCTCCGAACAGATTTGCTTGAAGAAATACAGTGTGTAACGGCTAAACGAGTTCCCTCAAATAATTTCTTATTATTGAAGATACAATAAAATACTATAAAACAATCTTATAGAAGACCAGGGGGGACATCCGAATACAGGATAAAATATTTTTTTAAATCAATGGTTCTGAAGCTACAACGCAAAGTTACATTTTTTTAAATGGTATATATTTTTACGCCCATTCGATAGAGTATTTTTTTCTGAATTCAACCGTATATTCATTTTATATCCTAACATAAAAATATAGAGAAAATTTCAATTGAAATTTAAACAAAATTCGTTTTTATAATCTTTTTTCAGTAGGCTATGTGGGAAAAACAATTGAACTTAAATTAAAATGGAACAAATATTTGTTAATAACTTTATAAATAATTTTCTACTTGTTTTCTATCGTAAATAATTCAAATTTACATAGTTATGTTTTTCATACATGGTCTACTAAAAAATAGCTAAAAAAAAACCAAATTTATATAAATTTCAATTGATTTTTCTCAATTTTTTTGTTATGTTAGGATATAAAATGATTACATTGTTGAATTCACAATATAATACTCTATCAAATCGGCCTAAAACGTATATATCATCCCATTTAACAAAATATAACGTTGTGTTGTAACTTGAGAACCACTGGTATAAAAAAATATTTTCTTCTGTATTCGGATGCCCTTCTTGGTTTTCTATATAGTATTTTATTATATCTTTAATAATATAGAAATTATTTGAGGTAGCTCGTTTAGTTGTTACACCCTGTGTATTAAAATATGATCCAAAACTTTTCAAATTTAGTATTTAAAATTCGTAGATGATTGGAAACAACATATTCGATTTTGACTATATACGATAAACCGGACGTGGTACTTAACTTGGAGCTCTTAGCAATTTTTCGAGGAAAAACATAATAAAATATAATCCAAAATTTCGTATTACAAACTTTTCTATTTATTGGAACAACAAATTAGATTTTGTTTACAAACGATCAACCGGAAGTGATACTTTACTTAAAGCTCATTGCTATTTTAAACATGGAATTGGCGGGAGGTAATGTGCTGGCCACATCATAATTTTTCAAATGATATTCTTACCCCTGGTTTTTTCAACTCATTTGGTTTAATACAACGTATAAAATATGGATGACAAGCGTTTAATGTTTTCATTAAAACATCTAACGATGTTTTAAATTGTGCTGCAATTGTTACAGTTCTTTTATTAGAATCTGCTTGAAAATCTGAATCAAACAATTGTTTCAAAAACTGATTAGATGAGTTCTGAATTAACAGTTTAATATCAAAACTGAACGTGTCTCGATTCTTTTCAAGGAAACCTGTAATATAATATTTATAAAGAAAAACTACATAATTATTGCAATAAAATTGTTACCTGGAACATCATAATTTACTGATCCAGCAAAATGTTTAACGCCAAATGAAGGTATCAAATCAGATTTTGGTTTTATGTACAAATTGTTAGTACCATGTTGAGTATGTAATTTAGATAACAT
This sequence comes from Harpalus rubripes, assembly GCA_963082715.1. Lineage (NCBI taxonomy): Eukaryota > Metazoa > Arthropoda > Insecta > Coleoptera > Carabidae > Harpalus > Harpalus rubripes. Next base: position 19,522,467 of record OY720457.1, read on the forward strand.
TGTAAGATCAGTTCCTTTCGGAAATCTTGATTCTTCGTCAATTAATGCCAAAATATTTAATTGTTTAATGCCAATCATGTCCAAAACTAATTGATTATCTATAAATTCAATGTTCTTCCAATTAATTCCTTCAGTAGTATAATATTGTTGCTCTATTTTGAAAATGTGTTGCACAAAAAATTGTTGAAGGCTTTCATTTGCATAGTTAATACAAAGTTGTTCAAAACTATTAACATTAAAATTTTCAAATCCAAAAATATCTAATACACCAATAGAAGTTTTTTTAGATACTTTTATTTTAAATATGGCATTATTTATCTTATCAACAATCATTATAAACATTTTTCCATACATGCTCTTTGCGAATGCGTCTCTTACATCATAAGCTTGCTGTTTATTAATTGGTGATACAATTTTGTCTCCATGGGCAAAAATAGTTTTTCTTGTTAATGCTTCAACTAATTGTTGCTTCGATGTTCCTAAAAATGAAGCAATCTTCGTAGCACCTGCTGTGTCATGAACTTCTGCTGCTTCCATGTTGTTAACAGTTGTTGTTTTATATTTCAGATTACCAAGATGTAAAATAACTGCAAGAAGTTGAAAAATATCCACAATTTCTTGATCAGAAAAATTTAAGACTTTCATAGCAGCACGAACATCGCCAAATTCATTTGCTTCATTTCTTCCATCACAAGTTAACATTTTTCCTCCTATTAAATAATTATACTGTGAAGCATCTCCCAAGTCCCATTTCTTTTTTTCTTCTTTATTTAAACCCGCTAATAAACTGTAAAATATGTGATAGTTTCTTTCACCAAGATTTTGTGATACTATTCTACTTTTTTCTAGTAAATATTGTTCTATATTAGCACCTTCGATTGCTCCAGATTTATTGAAAATGATATCGATATACTTTCCGAAACGGGACGAATTATCGTTGCGAACTGTTTTCGCGTTACCAAATGCTTCTAGAATTGGATTTGCTTCTAGGATTTGTTGTTCAATCCAGGAATGTTTACCACTTATTGCTGCTAAATATTGTAAGATTAATTTTGTGCTTTCTGTTTTTCCTGCACCACTTTCTCCACTAAAAATATAAAAGTATAATACAAATACAGTGGGAAGAGAAGAAGATCGTGTAATGCGATTATGAATGTGGCCGAGGCGAAAGAAGTGTGCTTAGACAGGACGTGTAGTGAAGGATGATTGTTTCGTAACTATTATTGTGGTCCGGATGCGGTTATGAAGATAACGGGTGTCTTACGCCGACCGATACATAGGAGATTAACATGTGAAATCAGTTAATTGTGAATAGTATCTCCCCAGTGCAAGATTTTAAGATGAAAATTTGTGTACTTGGGGGATACAAATTCTATGGATTACAGTTCAAATTAGTAAATTTAAATGTGAAATATCAGAAAAAAAAGATTTGTAGAATTTTCGGGATTGTTTTTCATATCCCGGAAAAAATTATTACCAAGTAACAGTTTAAGTAGCATTGTGGTAGCGTGTGCACTTGGTAATAAACAAAACTCGAAGAGAGTAAGTTCGGAACCAACAGCGGCAAGATTTAATTTTTACTTCTCAAAATTGTTTTTATTGTAAATATGTTTTTCATTTTCTAATGAAATTTAATCAAATAGATACTTTATTTTTTATTATAAATATTTATTGTAATTATTTAACTATGTTGTGATTAAGATTTTACAAATTACGCATAATTTATGCTTTAAATATCGTTTATATTTTATTAAAATTCAATAAAAGATTCAAAATATATTTATAATAAAAATTATTTTTAAAAATGAAGATTAAATTTTTCTGCTGGCTGGTTCCGAACCAAGTCTCTCCGAGTTTTGTTTATTACCAAGCGCACACGCTACCACTTTGCTATTTGTACTGTTACTTAGTAATCATTTTATCCGGTATACGAGCAATAATCCTGGAAATTCTCCAAATTGTCTTATTTTTTTTTTAATATTACACATTTAAATTGATTAATTTCAACTTTAATCCGTAGAATTAATATCCTCCAGTGAGTATACAAAATTTCAGCTTAATATCTTAAACTGGGGATATACTATTCACAATTAACTGATTTCATATGTTAATCACCTATGTGTCGGTCGGCCTAAGACACCCGGTATGTGGTTAGAATTCGTGTGCATAAATGCGATGAAAGAAATGTGTGGACAGGAATGTGTGGCGAAGGATAATTGTTGCGTGAGTAACTATTATTGTGGTCCGGATGCAGTATTTCGCTACCGAAAATCGGTTCCGTTATGTTAAGAGTGAGGAATATTTTTTGTATGATGTACGGTTAGTAAGAATGTTGTTTTGAGTTTGTGCAAACCCACTAAGTGGGTTTTATGTGTGTATGTAAATACAGTATGTAATTAAAATTTTATACCTGATAACAATGCATTGGTTTTTTCTAAATTGTTTCATTTCAGCGAAACTACTATCACCAATCGCAAATATATGAGGTGATAGTTCGCCTATTTTTTTCTCTCGGTATTCAATAATGTCAGTATTTCTATAAATTGGTAAAACCTCATATGGATTTAAAGCGACTAACATAGTTCCAGTATATGTCTAAAAATATTTTTATATTAAATTAATTTTATAAAAAAAATATATTTTTTTCCATACATAAATCATTTTTTTCATATAACGCATGTGTAAATTTCTTAAAATAGCATATTCTTGTAAGTCTCCTAATGTAATCATATCTTCCACTCCTTTGATAGATGATGAGTGCATCTGTTTGATGACTTGTTCTGCACTGACCCATGCTTCTTTACCATCATCGTCCAAAAGACGAATCTTTTTACCATCTACTGCTACTATTTTACCTCCAATAGGTACATCAAACTCAGTTTTCTTTACTTCGGCAACCCAGACATAATCACCCTAATAAAAATAATTCTTTTTAGCAATAATTCAGGTAGTTTATTATGAAATATAATAATACCATGGTTAAACTGACATTTTCAAGTAATTTTCATTTATAATTTTTCCTGATAAAAGTACGTGTACGTTTACCTTTATCAATTTTAAGTGTAATATATCATATTTAAAAATAATGATATATACTTACCAGCACGATAGACAAAACTTTACTCATTTTAAATACGTAAAAATTTTAATTTAGAGAGAATTTTAATAACATTGCACTACAAAATTTACAAATGCATAACTATGACCCATAATTAATCACTAATGTAAAATACAGATAAAGATATCTAATTTTTTTATCACACATATGCTTTGTAATCCAGGTATTTTATCAATTCTGTGATAAGGGAAATGAACTATGTAATTATATCATCTATTGAAATAAATATATTAATACAGGTATTAGGAATATTTTATTAAATTTATGTACATAATATTAAGAATAAAGTCTACTTAAAATTATAATTTCCTATGTTTCTGTTGAAGATCGTACTCCAAAATACTCTTGTAAAAGTTTTAATGCTTTATAACGATGGGAAATAGAATTTTTTACATCTTTTGGTAACTCCGCATAGGTCTTTTCATATCCCTTAGGCTGAAAACAGCAGTCCCATCCAAAATCTCTTGTTCCTCTAGGCATAACAATAGCTCCTTCAGTTATGCCCTGAAATATTTTCACTTCGTCGTTTTCTCCACCCGGATGATAAGCAAAAGTACAAACGGCAGAAGCTGACTTATCTTCAAATCCTGCTAGAAGAGTGTTCAAACCTTCTGGTTCTAATTTAATTAAAAACCATTTGATATAAGGACCTGGAAGGCCCTTTAATGCGGTAAAACACAAACTTGTGTCTTCAACAATAACAGGCCCTTGAACGCGTTTATATGCTTGTTTACATTTCTTAATACATATTTCATCAATTTCACCTTGCAATTCTTCTATATCTACGTTTTTGCTAACAATTTCTCTAGGGAAGGTTTTTCCTAGAATTGCAATTAATTCTTCTAATTTTTTGGAGTTGCCCGTTACAAAAGTAATTGGTGGTTTAGTCATCTTTATAATTATATACTATAAAATTAATTAAATATAAACATATGTTTTATATAAATAAATGTAATTAAGTATTCTTACATTGTTAAAATAATGTTTAATTTATATAACCTCAAATTATCATGCAGCAACAAATTTTTACGTTTGTGATAAAAGTGATGAAGATGGAGAGGGGAAGGAATTTCAGTTCATGAAGTTCAATGTTTTGATAACTATTTATCATTTTAAAAAGTAATTATCCTTTAGTTTACGATTACCAGTTTATTTATTCACAATTCACAAAACATTTTGAATGATAGAAAATACATTTTAGAAGATTCTGTTTTAGTTTTTTTTTGCATTTAGTAATTTTTGGTGGGCTGTGAGCAGTAGGCGTGGTGTGAGTAGTATTGGAAATGTCAAAATGACAGCTACATGTCAAAATTTTTAGTTTTTAATGCTTAATATTAATAATAATTACTTTTTAACAAGATATGGCTGTGCGTATCAGTAATTTTATGTTTTTAAACAATTTTAAAATAAAGTGATTCATATATCATATTATATATAAGTATGGGAAGTGCTTATTTATGGAGCATTACCGATATTATCAAAATTTGTGAAGAAATTAATGATGATATTATAAAAATTTGTAATATTGACAACCATATTTTTCTACTAACTAATACCAATACTCTTTATCATGGCTGTATAGAGAAAATAGACAACATCTTCCAGCTGAACCTGTTGAGATATACAGATCATAGTTTACAAGACGTAGACTGCTCAGAAAGCCATGTATACATAGTAAATCTAGATGGTAAAGTTTTTAAGTTAACTGAAGATTTAAAAGTGTGTAGTGAAATTATATTAGCAGAAGAACCAAAATGTTGCTCCCACGGGCATGCCATAAACAAAACAAATTTAAGAGTAACAAACATAGCCGTAGGGGGTTTCGGAATACTTTTTATTACAACGTGTGGCGAACTGTGGGCTTGTGGTGTTATGCCTCAGATTGCCTTTAATTCCGAAACTCCAAAAAAAGTTGCGTTCTTCGAAGGTCGCACAACTGTAAGTGTATCCGTCGGTTATGACTTCGCGGTAGCTTTAGTATGTAAACAAGGGAAAACAGAAGATACTACAGACGATGAGTGTGAGGAAGACGTATTTGTATCATCTTGTCCACGATGCGTTTCTAACACACGAATATCTTTGTCATCTCCTAGTTCGCAAAACTCATTTAGCGACACATGTCCTTTGGGCATATCAATAGAAAAGTCATCCACTACATCAGCACCTAGTAGCAGTAAAGAAACAGAGAGTTCTGATTCCGAGCAAACCAGAAAATTCATACATTACGATGGTGATTCCAGCGCAGACTGTGATAAAATAGAGAAAAATATAATATTTCGCAATACCGAAGCAGCAAAAGAATTCTTAACACGTCAATTTTCATGGGTTTCAGCGGGAGAAGAGTATTTGGTAGAATGTACGGAAAGACCTACACGTATTATAAAGGAAAATGTATCAAACATGGCAAATTTAGTCTACGAGGGAGTAAAAACAGTAGGTGATAAAGTAGTAACTCTTTCTAGGCATGTTAGTGGAAGTAGTGACAACAACGATACCAATGAATGTTTTGACTTTGTTTCTATATCTGGTGCTAGTTCTCGGGACGATTTTCTACTGTCTTCTAGTCAAGCTACTTCTGAAAAAGAACCCACTGAGAAAGGATTTCAGGAGAAGTGCAATAGTATTTTTAAGAGCGGGGCAGCTTTATTAAATACAGAGGTTTGGGCATGGGGGAACGTGTCTCATGGTCAATTAGGCATAGGCGATACAGTAAGAAGAGATAAACCTATTATAATAACAAAATTATCTAACATCGGAGTAAGAAAAGTTCATGCTAAAAGTTTCCACACTGCTGCACTAACGCTGGATGGTCGTGCTTTCCTTTGGGGTAAGAATGATTATCATCAAGTTTCGGTGGAGTGCAAAGTTGATATCAGCGCTCCAAAATTATTTATAACTAGTTCTGGGGATAGGATAAATGACGTAGCATGTGGAGATAATCATACAGTAATATTAACTAGTAATAACAGATTCTATTATTTTGGTAAACTCCATATCGGCTCTACAGAGAAACTTATACATTTAAGATTACCATGAATTGATTATAACTCGAGCGACATAGAATTACAATCAATAACAAGCGGCAGACATAGAAATAAATTGTCTACTACCTCAATGTTCACATGTCTCAACGTTCATTCTCTCATAGACAACAACCCCCTTCTAGAGGATATTGCATTAGAGCAGATATTCCTTGAAGAATTAGTCACTGTACAAGCTACTCTGATCAAACCTTTACAGAGAAAAGGCTCTTCAGAAGATTCGAGTGTAGTATATGAGACATTATGCCGCGTCTACAATGAAATAAGTTACTTCACTGCTGTAAATATATCGTCTTTGATCGAATTTTGTAATGGCAATACTCCTGACACTGAAATTACTATGATACATTACGCAGAAGAGCATTTATATTTGTATAAAAACTATTTAAAAGTTATCTGCGACTGTACATCTCTTGGCGGTTTCCAGTACATATCACAAACAATAGATGTACCGCAAAATTTATTTAAATTAAGTTCGCAAACATTCTCAAAGCGTGATAAAAGAGCACCAGAAAGTTTCATTCAATGGATATTTTCGCATCCACTCCAAAGATTGTCTATTTATAGTTTAATATGCCAAAAATTGATACGTAGAAAAGTTACACGGGATATTCGCTTGAGCGAATTGATGACAAAATGGGATACATTAAATTTCCAACAGGAACAACAGCAAAATGAAGCAGATACTACGCGAAAGTTCTGGGAAAATTCAGGAAAATGCGTAGAACTTTTAAAATCTCCAGACAGAAGACTTATTCGTGAAAGTAGAGCATTTCCCATTTTTCTATACAATGCAGGAAGATTTTCTTCTCATTGGTTTATTCTTTTATCAGATATTTTTATTCATATAAATGGAACGTCATCAACAACACATAATCTGACTACTGTTTGGGTTGAAGCTCAATCAAATATAGACAATGTTCAAAATTTAATGCTTTTAACAATGCCTGAAGAAACAATGCAATTATACACAACCGAACCTGAGCAGAAAACCGAGTGGGTACAGTATTTACAAACTGCAATTAAATTTAATCTTAATAAAATTAGTGCTCATCAGCCACCAATAATACGTACTGCTACATATACGTTTACTAAACATTCAACTTATAAAGACGCTAAATATACAGGACGATGGCTCAATGGAAAAATGCATGGCAGTGGAAAACTAGAATGGCCAGATGGAAGATTATATATCGGACAATTTCAAAACAATATGATGCATGGATATGGAAGACTAGAAAATCCACAACTGGGTATATACGAAGGCCAGTGGAAAGACAATCTTCAAAATGGGAGAGGAACCATGAAATATACAACAGGAGATATTTACGAAGGTTATTTTAAAGATGGTTTACCACACGGACATGGTGTACGAAGACAGGGTCATTTTATGGCTTCTGCCGCCTCTCTTTATATTGGAGAATGGGTAGCTGGATCGAAATATGGCTACGGAGTTATGGATGATATTGTAACTGGAGAAAAGTATTTAGGAAACTGGTTAGATAATAAGAAACATGGTTGTGGATTAATTGTTACATCTGATGGAATTTATTACGAAGGAGTATTTAACGGCGATGTTCTTACGGTAATTATTTAAATTTGGCTTGATATTAAAAATTAATTGCGAAAATTTCAAGTCAGCCGAGATTTGAACCCGGGACCATTACCTAGCCGGAGTAACGCTCTACCATCTGAGCTATGACTGATCTGTTACTAGTTCAGATTGTAAAGCGTTACTTCCGCAAGGTATGGTCCCGGGTGATTCAAAACCTGGTGGCTGACATGATCTTTTCACAATTTATACTATTTCACAATATATACTATTAACTCTATATTAATTTCAATTATTAATATTAACTTGCCATTTTTACAGGGCCATGGATTAATGATTTTCGAAGATGGAACACATTATGAAGGAGAATTTCGAACAGCTGGAAAATTTAATGGTAAAGGAGTACTTACTTTAAACTCCGGAGACAAGATCGAAGGCAGTCTTAGTGGTTCCTGGAACGAAGGAATCAAAATATCTGCAGGAACTCTTCATCTCGCAACTAATAAGTCAACTACAAGCACAAAGCCCAAGTCATTTGGGAAATTATGCGTTAATAGCAATCAAAAATGGAAAGCAATATTTCGATTATGTTATCAGTCACTTGGAGTTCCCGAACCAAACTCTAAGAATAATAATAAAGTACCTGAGACACAGAAAATATGGCAAAATGTTGCTGTCGGCATATCAAATTCTCGGCAGGGAACATTAATTAAAGGAGATAATAAGAATAAAAAACAAATGCAAAGGGAACAATTAGATTTAATTCCACAGTTTTGTCGAGAGAAAATAGATGCAGAAAGTTTCCGAGATTTAAAATTGTATATGATTAAGGTAGAATGTATTTTTAATTTTACTTTTGATTCTATTAATAACAGATGTTTTATTATTATTTATTTTCTTGGTTCAATTTATACAAACTAATTTAATTTCAGGCATTCGATAGCCCTCATCATCCATTAGGAGTTTTATTAACAGATATAACCGAAGCATATACAGCAACTTATGGAGGTGTACGAGTCCATCCATTATTACTCAACGATGCAGTATCTGAATTACATTCCATTATTATAAGAATTTACGATATTATACGATTATTATTTCCGGCACTTCCTCAATATGAAAAAGAAATTCGTTTGAGCGAAGATGATGAAAGGTAAGTAATAATTGTTCAATATTAAAATATATTAAAAATTGTTATTTATATACAGTGATATTGTCAGCTGTGCAGCATTATTACATCCACTATTACTACCGCGTGTTTATTCTGCATTATTTATTTTATATGCATTACATAATAAACAAGAAGACTGCGTATATTGGAAAAGACTGTTAGAGTGGAATAAACAGTCCGACTTTACCTTAATGGCATTCCTAACAGTTGATCAGTAAGTTTTATTGTTTCTTACAAAATACAAAGTATAAATAAAAGAAAACTTATATGGTAGGAAATTTTGGACTTGTCAAGACGTAAAAAATACTCAAGAGCCACCATTTTCTCCTATAAAAGATCAAATGTTTACAAAAGCTGTAGAGACTCTTCAGCAATTAAAAACAACATTTTCGCCATTTGAGAAACTGTTAGTCATTCGCCAAACATTCCAAAAAATGACTTGTACTGTCCAATCACAATTAGGATCAGATTATAGATGGACAATGGATGATCTATTTCCAGTGTTTCATTTTGTTGTTGTACGTGCACGAATTCTTCAATTAGGGTCTGAAATTCATTTCATTGAAGACTTCATGGAACCAAATCTACAAAATGGAGAGCTAGGAATAATGTTTACAACACTGAAGGTGAGTGCGTGGTGTTTTTTAACTTGTTTTTCATTAATCATGTTACAGGCATGCTATTATCAAATATTGCAAGAGAAAAGTACAATAAACAATTGAATGGATAATAAAAATATTAAGACATATCAGTGTTAGAATTTAATTGTTAAATTATATACGTAAACAAATATTATGGATCAGTTATAATTATGAATTCTATTCAGAGTATTTTTTGTTACCCATGTTTTATGAAATGATAAATTAAAAAGATATTTTTATAAGAGTGATTTATAATTAATTTCTAGCAATTGTGATTAATATTCGTATTGTAACATAATACATTCGAAAGTAATGAAATGTTTTATGATGATTTACTGTAAGTAGTACCTGATTTTCTGTGCTCATGATTTTATGTAAACAGTTTATTTCGTCGAAGAAAATAAACATGTTTAAACAAGCCACGCATATTATTTCAATTAAAGGAGACAGTGATAAAAGAAATGGAAAGTGAAACCTCGTGTAGGTATAAACTGGAGGCATTTTATTTACAAATCAAGGCATATTATTTATATTTCACAAGACAATTATGAAAACGGTCATCCTGTACAAGTATCAAATGTACAATAATATTCATTCTCCGTCTGGGGAACATGACAAGTATTATAACTTACATAGAAAGTTATACTGACATATCATTAGTAAATTACATTTCCATTGTTAGCTCACATACATTTCTTTTAATATAGAAATAAATTTATTGAACTATTCTGATGTTGCACCATCCCATATCGTGTTATAAATTTTCATCTGTTTCAAAATTGTGCCCTTTTTAAGTCCACTAATAAATAGTCTTCGTTTAGGAGTTTAATGATTTCATGATATAATTGTTTATCTCTCATGATATCAATGTAAAAACAACCAATTTGAGCAACGATGCAAATAATTTCATCATTTTACATAATTTAGACTTGTAAAATAATTTGTGATGTACTATGTTACTTTAATTTTTTTCCAACATACAAAAAGCTTTTTACAAATTACTATTCAATACATATATACATAAATTTTATGTACCATTTTTTTCAAAATATCAGGCGCATTTCATAGTAAAATACATTTTTACAAAATGATTGTATTTCACATCATTATAAAATAAACAATATATGAGACTGTTTGATGATTCATTTAGAAAATTAAATGAATAATCAAACCTATGTATACCTGTACAACTAATTTCATTACAAAAATCATTATTAAATATTCTTCTGCGTAGGTACATCATTTTATTATAAATAAAAAATTTATAATTAGTAAATAATTGCTACTTGGTTTCAGTTGTTATATGTGACCAGACTTGAAAAATACAATAAAAACTTAATTGTACAGTTTTTTTCTAACATACAGTGTTATTACACAATAACTAGGAACCAACTGCAATTAATTAATAGTAAAAAAGCATTAGTAAAAATACTGATAATCATAACTAACTTCAGTAATTTCTACTGAACATAACATTTATTAAAATATATTTTTTAAAATAATAATTATTGATTTATTCTCATTGAATATTTTTATAAAAAACGAATTCAATCTTTCAAACTATTTTAATGAAATGAATATAAAATACAATGCCGCATTGTACATAGATAAAAAATTTAAATAAATATTGATAGTAAAATTCGGATATTAAAATTGGGTCATTTCATGATCTACAACTATGCAAATGACTAAATCAGTCATTATTTTACCTGGAAATGTATTTTTAATGGTTCCCGTTTTTGAATTCAATTTGTATATAGTGAGATATCAAGGTAAGGCCACTCATTGATATAGGAAACACTAGCGTTCCCACATTATTATACAATTTCATTTTTACAGAATAATTCGATAGCTATGTATATAATTTCGTCATGGCAAGTGTTGTTTTCAGTGAGTTTAGTAGTATATACCAAATGAATCTAACAAGCCACAATGATATCATACAGAGATAACAAAAATGTGCATTGACATACATAAAGTAAAATTGCGCTATGAAAGCTTCGCAACATAAAACTAAATATTTGTGCACAAAAACAAAAACAGAAATTTTGCGACCTTAATACTTAGCCAATAGAATAATAATAAAAAAAAATGAGGCAAATTGGCACTTGGTCATATCAAGCGAACAATCAGAATTTGAAGAGAAAACTATAGATTCATAAATCTAAAAGGTTCCATTGCAAGAGTATTTTTTGTACGAATTACAGGAAAACATATTGCAAATAAAATATGATAATGTAATAAGCACGTATAAGTATGCAGAGGGTATCCACAGCTGTGGCTACTATAATATGTTAAACACTTACACATATCGCTTTCTCTCTTGCACACATTCACACACGTACACAAACCGTTAGGGTCTCACTCGCGTCATATAGAATTTTCACTTACGGTCATTGTTCTACATGTGAATAGCGAGACAAACATTACATGTTTATATTATATTAATATATAAATAAATCAAAATATATATATATAATTAATAATTATAAATCTAAAATACAATATATTACATAGATAAATATAGCACTGTATTTTTTTTATTAAATCATGATTCATCGTAACATAAATACCATGTGCGCGTGTCACTGTTCACAAGTAGTTTAATTTCTTATTTTTAAACTTAATTTGAAAATATATTCGCCCGAGGTCAACCAGCATTTATTCTGAGCCGCAACTCATCACAACATGCACACACCCGTATACGTAGTCAATATTGCGCATTATTTATACAAACGTCATCTAATATAAAATCATTCTCATTGTAAAAATTCACTACGAACACGGGTGCAGAAATCCAAACTCACACCCACACTACACATGTTAAATATATATAAAAATCTTGATAAAAATGAAAACAGAACAACAAGACTCAAAATAAACCGGACCGCCTGCGCTCTGCATATGTATGTATAAATGTATATACAAAATAACAGCTCCGTTGTTATTACTCTTACCGCAACCAGTTTCCCAGGAGAACGTGGGCATTGGTGAGGGTTAGCAGGACGAGCGTGACCTTCTGCAGGAGGCGGCGCAGCGGGCGCTACGAAACCGGCGTCGGGCTGGCGGGAGGAGGGGGCTGCGTGCTCGTGCTGTTCGTTCCCGTTGGGCTGTTGCTGTTGTACGGCCGGTTTGAGTTGCACAACACTGTGTACACGTTGTCCATCTTGCTCAGCTTCTCAAAGAACGGGATCAAGTCCAGTAGCTCCGAGTCACTCATGTCGTCAAACCACGACGCTACTGGCACCTATAGTACAATCATTACTGTTATAATCCATTACTTTTCACATTATACAATAAACACCAACACCTACAGCATTATCTGGATGGAATATGTAAGATGCAGGCGAATTATCAACAATCACAACTTGTTGCAAATCCCGCCCTAATTTATTCAAATCCTTCACGTAGTTTCCACGATGAAATACACAACTTTCTCGGAATAACCGAGCACGAAACACACCCCATCTGTCCAACAAGTCTGCTACAGGATCTGCATACTTCGCTAGCGACGCCGTAAAAAGCACACATTCGTACAGTTCTCCCATACGCTGTAGGAAGTCATCTACATATGGTCGCTTCAGTACATACACCTGGTGCACGGTGCCGTCAATTTCTACAGGCACCACGAAGTCTGCGTTGCTTATGGGCTACATTATAATAAGTTGGTTAAAATAAATTGAATTACATTTTAAGAGACATTCATTACCTTGAAACTACTATGCACAAGTGTTTCATCCAGATCTATGACCATGCACTTCTTGTGCATATCCTGATGTCTGACGGGAGGTAGAAGAAAACGGGGTGTTGTGGTGGACAAAGGTGGTGACCCTCGACCATCAGTGCTAGATTGCGCCGCATTTTGACTTTTACTTCGTCCTCGTCCAATACAACATAATAACGACCGTAGCAATCCACGTTTAGCCTTTTTACCAGTACCCGCTGGTTGTTGTATCGATATGTCATTATCAGTTCGCACTATGCCTGAAATTTCAAAATTAGATAATATGTTTTCGTAATAATACGATAACGAAAACAAATGAACATAGTCACATATGTCATGTCAATTGTGACAAACGAATTGTGTTGATTGATAATTATTTTGTTGTTTTGATTACGGTTTACTTTAAGATTTCGTTAGATTTCGTGTGAAGATAAGAAGATAAGGAATCCGGATATTGTAAGTTTTTAAATCTTTATCACTGAATTTAAAAACCTCCCGGGCAAGGTGCTCTACCCAAGAAATGAGCGATTTAGAATTAAAATATTTGTTTACAACATACATTGCATAAAAATATTTACTATTACGACGCACTGATATGCTTATTGGAAAATAATAAAGTTTATCATCCAATCCCATGGTCGAGCTCAAGGCCAGCAAGTCGAGGGGCGCCCGCGGAACCCGTGTCCGTGTTTACCTTACTATAGATACACGCCTACTTCTCACACAGATGCAACTTAAGTTTCACGATATCACAGATTTAAAATTCAAGCCCTTAATCAAGCACTATATATTCCATTTCACAACACTTCGATATTCTCTTCTACAGTAATAATATCAGTTTTTAATTAACAGGTGCAAACCTATTTGACTTTAATATAATATTTACCATTTTCGGGTTGAAAACTGTTTAATTGTTCGTCATCCCGTGACACTTGTGTAATAATGGACGATGCGTCCATTTAAACATTTGTTTATACTGTTTAAAGTTATTATTGTAAATATATTTAAGAAACACTAGTACACCATAGCATAAAAATAGTTACATTCAACACAAGTCTTCAAAATGGCAGATGCTTTTACTTTCTCTCCGCTGAACTACTCGGTCATGTGGCATGTGGATTTATCGACGCGACATAGCTGCGAATCAGCGCCACATTTAAAATGATTTTCAACTTTGGGTATGATAATAAAAATAAGTCTTTTACTTTGTATTTTTATTATTTTAAATGTGAAATGTATAAAATTATTTGTAATATATAATACAATAAATAAAAATTAATTTCAAAATTTTGAATTTAGCTACCCATTCACAACTCTTAGTACAAGTTAATAAGAAATCTTGTCATCAAACTCTGTTGCGTCCAATATTTTTTTTATAATACAATACAACTACACGACAGCGCAACAAAGAATGATTTATGAAATAATATTTATATTGCACCGTTACAATAATGAAGTTTTAAAATTAATAGTACGGAAATGAAAATCTATAAACTACTTTTGTTAAAGATATGCCAAAAAGCTAAAGCTAATTTTTAAGTTAATTTAAAATACGTAATATAATTTTTATTTATTGACCATTTAGATTTTCAATCTTACAAAAATCACAAGTTATTACTTTTTAAAATATAATTTTATAATTTAATTACTTATTTTTCAGTACTCGTGCTCTTCTAGTAACTCGGCCGCAGAATAAACCTGCAAAGAATATTAAACCAATTGCTGTGATAGCTGTAATCATGAAATAACGTTTGGCTGGAGATGCAACGACTTGTGCATATAGTTGTCCCAAGTCATCGGGAGGCCCAGCATCCTGCAGGTATAAATATATTTACTATTATGTTCAAAAATAACATTTCTTCGCCTAAGTGGCAACACCGACTATCTCATATTTTGGACAAAATGAATTGTCATCAATTTCTTATTCAAAATTTCACGGGAAATCGATTTTAGATAGCCACTATTGTCATTTTTGCGATTCACGAGCTTCCTTTTGCCCGGATCGGAAAATTGAGCTGCCCAATCGATCACCCGCGAAATGGAGTATTCCGGCATTTTTTCATTAGTTAATTTTTTTAAAAATTCATAGAAATTCAAATTTTCCTTCATGGGGCGCTTATGACGAGCATCCGGTATTGACATCTGTAGCGAACTTCAGCGCTTAAATACACCTGTTCATAGACACCTATTTGCTGTTTAAAACGTAGGTAAACAAACAATTATATCAAGGAAACATAATAATTAACACAAAGTGAATAAAATATCAAATACAAAATAGACCCGTTAAGTGAGCCATCACGGTTACCAAATAAGAAAATGGCGTCTTTCTATGCTATTTGACGTTTGGCGGTTATGACCTATAAGTTTGTTTGGTATTGAAATGGTTCAGAAATACTTTATAAAGTTTTCTTCTATTGTAAATAAATACTAACCTGACTAAGTTTATCCACGTATTATTCAGATTTTTACAAAAATTTACAAGTTCGCTATAATGAGTGAAGTTAGCTGTGAAACATATCACCATGGTGAAACAAATTTAAAACCTTAAAACATGCACGGTACAACTTACAAGACGTAACAAGTACTAATATCTTATCTTTCTTACATCTGTACCCTATAAAGAGCCTAAAATTTGATAAAAGGAAATCTCCCGCCACTAGTTTGGCGGTCAATTTTAAATAACATAGCAACAAGTTACTAAGGCGGCAGCTATTTTCTTGTTTGGAAACGTGGCCTACGTCATCACTAAACGGGTCTATACCAGAGATAGGTGGGCCACCTGTATATCTCTGGTCTATATACGCGCATAGTAACTAGTAACTACCAGCCCCATCTGTGTTTTTAACTGTATATATTGAATCTGAAATGAGTAACCTACATACCGAATATACGTCAGTTTACAAGTACGTTTCTAGAATTGTAAAAAATTTAATTTTCTCATTAAATTATGAATGAAAACTTTTTCCTAAAGATGTTTTATTGTATTTTCCTACTATATAAAGATGTAAACCATAGAAGAACGTTACTATTTTGCATAAATTCCATAAGACCTGCATGAATGAATAAGAAATGGTTGTCAACTCGTTTTGTTCAAAAATATGAGATAGCCGGTGATGCCACTTAGGCAACTATTTGCAATGTCTTACCACTAAAGCAGCAGCATTTCGAAACATCTCCAATCGTTTCGACAACATGTTTTTACAATCTGATTCCATTGGTTTCTCTAAATCAGACATGGTTATCTGTAAACATTTTAATAATTTTCCTCCTCCTTGTTTAACATCACTGCAATATTGCAATAAATCTTTTGTGCAAGCTTTTTGAAGTAACGGATCAACATGAATATCAGCTTCAGATTCTTCAATTAAAGTTGCAACTTCATTTTTACAAGAAGGTGACATAACTTTCTTATCCAGTAATGCATTTTTTAGGCATTCTTCTACTATCCCACTATTTTGATCATCAGAAATGGGTTTGCAAAGTACTTCAATCTCATTAGAACAAACAGCTTTTAAAAGAGGGTTTAACTGATAGTTAAGCGCCTGTTCGCGCAAAATTTCCGTTATCTCAGTTTCACATTTCGTTGTTAACATCGATTTACGAAATTGTTTTTTTAGACATTCAGTAACTTTTCCATCAAGTTCATGATCAGGCATTTGTGCTTTGAGGACGTGAGAGCAAAATTTGCCTATTTCAACATTACATGCAGCTTGCAATTTCGGATTGAAGCGATAATCTCGATTTTGTTCTATCAATCGATGAATAACTACATGTTTACATCTCTTGTCGAAATTAGCATCACCTTTATAGTTTTTCAGACAGTCTAGTATTCTTGCTGGTTCTGCATTTTCACAGTATTCTTTAATCATATTTTGACACATCGTAACTAAAGTGTAATCAACTGAATTATCAATCATATCTTGTGTTCTAACTTTAAACATTTGTTTCTGGCATTCTGGGGTTAATTCTTGAGTAGGAATTTCTTTTAGACATTCTAGAACTTGAGCTGAACCATGTTCAATTTTTCTACAATATTTTTCAACATCGACTGCACAAGATTTCTTTAATTTAGTATCTAAATCGATGTTTTCTCGTTGTTGTAAAAGCTGAGAGCGCAATTGCTGCCGACAGTCTTTTAAGATTCTGTTTCTAATACCCATTAGCGTATCATTTCTAACAATTTCACTCAAACATGCAATTACATCTCCTTTGGTTTTGGATTCTTGACAATACCTTATAACGTACGGTTTACAAGCTAGTTTAAATTTATATGTAAAATGATAATTTTTCATTGAAATTAACTGGAAGTGCTCAATGGATACTCGACATTTGCCATCTGATCTTACATCAGGATCATTTTTATGTTGTATCAAGCATTCCATTACGTCACCTTCATCTCTTTTAGCTTTGCAGTGTCTGTCGATGAACACTCCACAATGAGTCATAATTACTGGATTTAATTCAATTCTCTGAGCTTGAACTTCAGTAAAATTTGAGACTGCTGCTCTACACGATTCCTTTAAATCTTGTAAATGCATTTGAAGACAATTCATTTCAGCACCTTTCTCGGTTTTATCGAAACAAAATAATGATAAATCATCTATACACTTTTCTTCAATTTCGGGTTGTAAATCCACACTAATTGCTCTTTGCCGCATAACACGTCGAATTTGTTCCAAACAACTTTGTTTTAATTTTAGACTTTGTTCTTCATGATTTGCGTAACGATATAAGCAAGGTAATATTAGGGGTGCATTATCTGGATCGTAGTTACCATCACTCAACCAACTTTTCTTAGCATGGCATAATCTAGAAGCATCATCTTTACATCCACGATATAACTGTGGATCGAGTTTAAAATCTCGTGCTACGAAGTATTGTATTTGTACTAATGCACTTTCACAATTTTCAGTCATAATGTCCGTGCCTAAATTATCCATCAGACAAGACATGACTCTGGCATCGCCTCCTCTTATATCTCGACAAGCGCGATTAACAATTGGTTGACAAGCTTCACGAAGGACTGGATCTACGCGCCAATCTTCGCCGGCATCAGTTTCTTTGATTAAATCTTCCAACTGAAAAGTAAGTAAAATTTTTAGAAACAAATAAATATGATGTAATATTAATAATTGATCAACTTAAATTCAAGGCTGTCAAGAACTAATTCATTGTCATTTATTTGTCATTTTGTATATTTGAAGATTGTTGATTAAAACCGAAATCGATAAGAATATTTTGGGTTATTTATTTTAATAATAGTGAAACGTCATCAAGAGAATTTAAAATATTTCATAATTTATTGTACAAAAATCAGAGAACAATATACAGAATGTTATGTAAGTAATGTGACAGAGTATGATAAAGATAAATGAAAGAAGTTATAATCTGAAATTTATTTTGCTCTATCTATCGAGTTGTAAAAGTTGTGGGACTGTAAAGTCGACCAGCTTCTTATTAAGTTAAAGTCTAAAAATCAAATTGTTCCAAAAACAATATTCATCAGTTGATATACTATTATTCACGAAAGATGACTATTCAAGGTCACATGTTCGAAGAAAGAATACATATAACTTTATAGCAGTAGCTTAGCAACATTTTGTATTAGAAAGAGAAAGATTATATGACCTATGTCTATTTAATTTATGTGGTGTGACAGATATAAGTAAATAGTGGCAATACTTTCTAACATACTATATATAATAATGACGTATGTCGAAGAATTACAGATACCTAATTATCTTCTTCACTGCACTCTGTGCTGATATTTACCCAGTGGCGTTGACGTTTAAATCAAATTATTATTCCTTGGTTTACAAGTTAAGTCAATGTTTTTGTATTTTGCAAACACATAAATGAAGAACATAAATCTTTCAGAAAGGCATTATTTAGAAAGAAACATAATTATCAAATAAATTACTCTTATTATTTTAGTTAAAATGTGTCCATAAATATTTCATGTAGCACGCCTATGCTTACGAAATGCAATGAAGTTATCTGCAAGTAATATTATATCAGACGGCTCACAAATGACCTTGAATAGTCATCTTTCGAGAATAATAGTGTAAATGACGTTAAATTTGTAATCAGTGGAGTAGTAATTTGATACAGTGTGTTCAAAAAAATTACTAACTCGGAGTAGGCCAACGACCAAATATAACTAGACAAAATATTCCTTATCCCTCCTCACTGAATGTTTTGATTTCGGCTGACCAGACAGAGAAACTACAGATAGAGATATGTCTTGTCTAGTTCGAGTATTTCTCCTAGAGGCCACGTAGTGTCTAGTGTTTAGTTTGAAAGTTGCTCACTAGAGGCCACGTAGAAGCATGTGTATTTTGTATTTGTTTTGTAGTTGTAGTGGTTTTGTGAGTGACACGTTGGTTTTTCTTTAATATTAAACCCTATAAATTATTTAATGTTAACCACGAAATTTTAACTAATAACACTTGCGCCTCTAGTGAGCAACGCTCAAACTAGACACTGATATTCTACGTGGCCTCAGTGGTGACCTCTAGTGAGAAATACTCGCACTAGACAAGACACATCTCTATCTCTACTTTCTCTGTCTGGCCAGCCGAAATCAAAGCAAACCAAATGAAGTTTTTTCTAGTTATATTTGGTTGTTGGAGTAGGCTAGGAATAAAGAAACGTATGTCAATTTAAAAAAAAATTAATAAAATGTCAATTTGACATGAGATATGTCAAAGTTTTTAAATTAGAAAATAATGAATGTCAATATACTGTATCCTTCTTAATTGTCTTTTGAATTGAATAATGATCAGATACACGTTTCTCTGTTCAAAGCCTACTCCGAGTTAGGAATTTTTTTGAACACACTGTATTTAGAAGTACCTTTCACTTTCACTAACCAAGAATACACCGACATGCATTAGGTGTACGGACAAGTGCGCGAAAACAGTTATGCTGCTATGAGACGCTACAGGGAGTTTTACTCAGACAAAATGGTGAAAACTTTGAACATTTGTTATAACTATTTGTCATTAATAAAAAATGTTTTATCCATACTCCGCCTATGAAAAATGTCCAGTGTTTTTGTTTTCACTTAAACTACCATGATTTTTAAATTATTCTTTATTCAAATAAATTATTCGTATTGGTTCACTCTGAAACGCTTTTATAATTGCACCAAACACATTAGACAGATTACGATACATTGCAACCTTTTTTATTAAGTGGTAACATATAGCACATTACTTACATGTTTTGAATAAATACAGCTGCAGCTGTTACTTTATTTGTTAATATTCTTATCCATTTTGTTTAAATATATGCTAAGTTACCGTCAAATAAGTATTGACTGGAGATTTCTACGCTGTTGCCAATGGACCTTTTCCATTTTTATTGCACCGTGACGTCATTTGTTAATGCGCCACGTCGTGAAATTCTTATGAACTAGAGATGGGGAGCTACCTTAGACCAAGACTAGAGGGGAGACAGGGCATGCTATGTGTTTCGCGATTTTCGACCTTATTGGACCGTCAGAATCAGAAATATTATTTTTGAAGATATCAATTGAAAAAGAAGTTATAACATTTAAGTTAAAATTTTAAAAGTGCACTAGAAATTTACATTAATTTACCTTTAATGGATAACATAAAACTTACTAATACAATATATAAAGAAAATTAAATATAATACAATACCATAAGAAATAAACAATTTTATAAATTGTGTTCTTCTTAAAAATATCAAAGCCAGTAGATATACTAAAGTACCGACATGGCGGCCATCTTAGCCTTAAAAAGCAACAGTAATGATTTTTCGTGTCGCTAGAGGCGCTTTTGTCGCAGGTGTAAATTGTCATTGTCATACGTCAGATTATTCGTGGTGTGGTATTAAACAATTTTTATTGTGTTAGAGAAACTGAGAATTTGCAAAACAAGTATCCGCAAACTGTACGTACCTTATTCTGGGATTATTATACGAATGCATGTATTTGTGTTATAGCAGGGTTCTGTAATGTTGGCAATGTCATTGGTTATCTACAAAAATGTTTTTGTAATAATAGAAAATGTTAATTTCAACAACTATTCAAATTAAAAGTTCCTACTTCACAATGCATTACATATTTCGATTAAATATCGGATCCTCCAATGTTTGTAAACCACTGATGACACCTCTCTTCAACATTCGATAAGCAAAAAAAATGTATTCTATTTTTATTAAGATGACAATTATTGCACAGCAACAAAGCATTATCTGTGGTAAATTCTCACTTTATTTTATTTTCTTTAACGCACCAAAATTAAAACTGGTGAATACCAATGTGACATTTTGACACCTGCAACAGCAGCGCCTCTAGCGACACGAAAAATCATTTGTTGCTTTTTAACGCCAAGATGGCCGCCATGTCGGTACTTTAGTATATCTACTGGCTTTGAAAAATATATGCCAGTAACACAGAAACTTAAATTATTTTGACTGATTTTAAAGAAATTATTTACAAAGACAAAACGATTTATTTAAAAAACACGCGTTTTATTCTGGTTTGTAACTGTCTTAATAACAAATTGGCAACTACGCAATAGGGTATTCTCTCATATTTTTTTTATTTATTTTTCTTAAAAAACAGTTATATCTAAGAGTACCTGTGAAAATCCGAGTTAAAAATTCCTTTTAATAAGCAAGATATTAATTTTTAAAATTTGATTTTGTTGTGTCACGTGATAGTGACGTACTAGTTGTACAGTACCGGCGGTGTACTATCAGTGGTTCATGCGGCGTCTCATCACATTCGAACATGGAGTAGGGATTTCAACTGGTCTCCCATTGGAAGGTCATCTAGTACATCAGCAAAATTTAAATGCTTTACATCTTTTGTAACAATTAATTTATATGATTTTTTGTTTTTTCCCTGTTGTTTACCTATCCACACTAATATTTTTAATAAATTTTTAATATTGGTGCTTCTCAGAGAATACCCTATACGCGATTCAAGTTGAGTGGACTCTATCTGGTGACTAAATATCGCACTAATTATGTGACGTCACAACGAGTATAGTTTCTTACACTCCGTAAGAAGTAACGTTAGAATTTTAGACGAAATTTAAAAAATTCAGCAAGTATTTAAATTTATATTTGTTGGTGATGATTGTGAACACTTCCTCTGTTTAATTATACAATAAAATTCGCGAGTATTCCTAGTATGTTGAGACATTGTATATTTTTAGAGAAATAAGGTTAAGTATAATGTTTGTAGTTGCTTGTTAAAATAATGACATAAATTTACTATAAATAAGTTAAAAACAACATGAATGCAATTTTAAATCGTTTAAGGATTAATTATATATTTGTAAATATTGTAGAAATATGGAATTTTCACCAAAACCAACAAAATCAAGTGTACTGTTGTGTTCCGAAATATCATTCCAAAAAATCGAGAAATCCCATCCTTTGTTTCACATATTTCCAAAACGTTAAATTTGTAAATAAATATGGCATCGAAGAAATGATTGAGACACAAAGCATGGTAGATTAAATTCTTAATTGGAAAACGAGTTACAAATTCAATGCTTGTTCTTTACATTTTTGTAACCAAGATTACGCATATATTTGGTAGCTCTAAAACAATATAAATATATTCAATTATTTTATTATGTATTTACATTTAGGTTAATATATACATATTTATATTTAGGTTAGTTTCCCGCCTTACACGAACAAGATGCTTTTTATTGCTAGTAAGCCAGAATTTATCAATTTTTCAGTAATTTCATGCGGATATTTATTTACGCCGCTGATTTGTGGGCATAATCCAAAGTGAAGTGTTTAATTTTTGTCATCTGATTGTGTTTTACCATATACTAGCATATGTCTAGAATTCAATACTTCATCATCCTCACAAAAATTTCTGCTACACGCAGAAGCATGTAAATAATTAAACACAACCTTTATTACCAGTCTCATTGCTAATAAACTATTAATTCATTAAATATATGTATTAAAACAGCAATACACACATAAACTTTAATGCAGAAGTGAACGACAATTTGAAAACATACTTGTTGTGACGTCACGTCACGTGTTAAAAGTTGCGGGAAAAGTT
The DNA here is from genome assembly GCA_963082715.1 of Harpalus rubripes. NCBI lineage: Eukaryota > Metazoa > Arthropoda > Insecta > Coleoptera > Carabidae > Harpalus > Harpalus rubripes. The sequence goes on from OY720457.1 coordinate 19,545,783, forward strand.
AATTTGAATCGCCTATTGTCACGAATTATCTGTCACTGTATGTGGTTGTTTATTTCGCGTCTTTAGAACATATAATGACGTTTCTGATTCACATTACCCGTTCTCTTGTTTTAAATATTCATCATAACAAACGCATTGTGTGAATTTATTTAATTAGTTACGTTTTTTACTTTCCGCCATTTCAAATTTTATTGGAAATGTATCTCATCACCCCAATGCGCAAACAACCTACTGCATACATATGTCATTTTTGTCTATCTCTCTCTTTTGGTGGAAAAAGTCCATTCATGTGCAATGTTGAAAATGCTAAGTTATGAAGAAGCGGCAACACCGCAATGCAAGGGACAGGGTGCGGAGATGAGAAAAAGTTTAGCAGCATCAGTCCATACCTATTTGACAGCAACATAAACACTTATAACTCATCAAGATATCAATGGGGGAGTTTAGTCATGTTGAAATGTAATGATTTTTCCACATTACTGCAATACTATACATGCAATATTACTATTAATGCAATAAAAGTAATAACATATAGCGTATTTTTTTGTACAAATGATATTAAATTTATCGTTGGTTAAATCGCCCGCAATACGAAAACGTATGCAGCATCCTTGGTTCGCCGTAGTTGTCCGCTACGAGCGTTAGTTTAGAATGAATACATGAACGTATGTCTTCTATATTTGATATTGAAACGTCAAATTCAATGTCAAATCGCAAAAAGCAAATTATTTTATTTAAAATATGTAAATGTAAAAACTAGAAAATACGATAAACAGAGAAATTAAATTGTCAAGTGTCAAATGTAAACATAAACAGGTGGCCGTGTTATGTTTCTGTCTCTTTCTATGAAGCACGTCTTGGGCACGTATGTCGAGACCTAATTCGCACATAGTTGATGTTACGTACGCCGTAATGGCGGAAAGAATATATTGCAAAAGTTTAACATTTTTTTCTACGGTACTTTACAAATTTTACAAAATATAAAAGTAAAAACGCTTTAGATTTAAAAATATTTTAACATATAAAAAAATCAAAAATTCGAAAACTCCCCCATTATGATATTTTCTTTTTACTTATATCCCGGGTATATTTCTAAAAGTGACAAAGTCAAAAATTATGGAAAATGAGTTAATGTGCCCAAGTCTTTAAAAAAGTAATCTCTATACAAGGAAAAATTACTCAAATCAATATCTGTGGTAAAATAACTTTTTAACATAGTGCCCAAAGTAACCAAGTCCAATGGACTGTGTTTTCTACAAGCAAACACTTAAATCCTGATTTTTCCAATTACGGCAAATATTTAATTGCAATTTCTCACAAACTACGTTTTTTGACTTGGTTACTTTTAGCAGTATACCCACGATATGTACTCTTACACAACTTGTTCGATCTTAGAATTTACAATTAATTATGACTAGGAGTTATTAACACATACCATTTTCAGCATTGAGCTTAGCAATTATTTTTTTCATGTGAAAATCTTGTATATTTTTCTGGCAGTTAGATCCCAATTAAATTTAAATGCTTGAATTTTGTTTTAAACGAAATTAAAAGCGTAACATAGTTTATAAATATAAACGTTTAAATTAATTTTAATCGCTTGTTAAAGCAAATTTTGCATAAATAATTTATATCTACAATACTTACTGCTCGCTCACACCTAGCTGAAATTCTTTCTCGATTGCGTGGTTTCGCATATTCCATTAGACAATGAATTGTACGTCCCGTAACCACTTGATCGCAAAGTCTACGAATATCATTCGAACAACCGTCAACTATTTCAGGTGATAACCGATAATCTTCCATTAATATTTTTCGTTGGTCTATCATTTCTCCTTCGCAACTAGGAGATACTTTGGTTCCATTTCGTACATAATTTTCTAAACATAACAAAATCTGTGCTAATCGTATTGTTTTATCATCTGATATTTGTTTTCTACAATGTGATTTCCGAATATCTTCCCTACAAGCTTTCATCATTCCTTTACTTATTTTAAAATCTTGTGAAATAAGTTTTTGTCGTTTTATTAACTTTTCTTCACATTTGGTAGAAAGTTTGTCACTTCGATGTTGCATTAAACATTTGAAAATTAGGCCGGTACCTGGTTGTAAGTCTCTACAAAATCGTAATCTTTCAGCAGAACACGCTGTATATAATTCTGGGTCTAGTTTAATATTATCTGCTTGCATTTCAGTTAATTTGAGAACCTGAGATTTGCATTTTGATTCCAGATCTTTGATATTTTGCTGTAAACAAGTTAATGATTGTCCTTTAAACAAAAAGTCTATGTTTGCTTCTTGCCTGTTACATTGTAAATGGTCGAGATCATTTTTACATGCTTGTAAAAATTGTGTAATCCACTGTAAATCATAAAATGCGATTGTTTCGAGACGCTGTACATCTTTAACACAGTATTCACTTTTTATTTCATCGCGGTTTTCTAAAATGCAAGCAAAATATTCCCCATTTTCATCATTAGATTTGCAATTTAAATGATCTATTTCTGTCCCACATGTTTCGCGTAATATGCTGTATACATCATCTAGTATTCTTTCTATATGGGATCGGATGGCCTGCTGACAGTCCTTTTTTATTTCATGAATTTCGCTTGTACTTATGGATTGTAAACATTCCAATACTGATATATCATCGTCATTACCGTTTGGTAAATCACCACACCAAGTTCTAAGTTTTGGACACTTGGGATCATCAATAAGTTTATTAATTTTTAAGAAAGACGGCACTTGATTATTTACATTGTCACCTGTTACATATACAGTTGGCATGAAAAGAAATGATAAATATAAAACACTGTTAATTAAAAATGTAGATCTCATTGTAGTTATGTAAAAGACTGCAGGACTTTAAACTTTATAAGTTAACGAACCATTTAGTAAAATAATAAGTTTGGTTATAAGTGCATCACAAACATGTAGAAACGTCATTTGTGAATTGTGGATATGCTTACGTTGGTATTTGTTCGTGCCAGATAAATAATTAAGAACTTTTTATGGTTCTTTTATCAGTTATTTGTTTACATGTATTTTATAATAATATTTAATGGTTTTATAAATATTTATTTAAGTGCTTAATGGGCGCATTCAGCAGACATGTAGTTACTGAACATGTTCAAATTTTTTTTCGATTTTTCTGCTGAATCCACTGTCTGAACGGTCACCTACCAGCTAGCTGAATCGACAAGCATACGGAGTGAAATGGGACTATCAAGGCCACATGACATGAGAATACAGGCCTGAATGCTTATCCCTGCTCAATGCGTCACGTCAAACTATGAGGCCAGCGCGCTAGTCTAGCCCTATAAAAACAATAGAGCCACAATAGTCAGCGCAAGTGGACGCACGGCACAGCGCAGCCCAGAACGTTAAATTTCGATTGTTTTTTATTGAAGGATATTGCAAAAATGGTGTTAAAATGCTTTGCGTCAATTTGCAGGACCAATTACGGTAACATGGCTAACTTGATATACCTGACATTAGAGAAATTAGAAGCTAAACAAGATATCCTAATATATGGTGAATGTATATCATACAGAACATCAAATTTAGTTACGAAAATTTTTTTAGGGATATTCAGCAACATTTTACTAAATAATTATAGAAAAAACTCTAAAGAATAAATTTGTAATAAAAAGCAGTTTATCAAAAAAATAAATAAAATAGCGACCACCTAAATTTATTTTATGTAAAAATCTGATGTGGTATATAGATGTGGTCAACACAATACCTCCCGCCATTTAATTTTTATTAATTTAAATACATACCTACATATTTACTTATGCTGGAAACTGTATTGAATTCCTTTCCATATAACTATTGCTCTATTTACTTTTTTCTTTTTAAAACGTTACTATTATTAATTTGAAATTATTGGTTCTTTGACAGTGACATTTATCTGTTAGTTACATTCACTTAAGATGGAAATGTGTAACCAATGAGTTCGAGTTGTGTTTATTTAAACGTTTAAAGCATAGCCACCAAGCGGCAAACCTGCGAATGGCAGCCAATCACACCCACTGATCTCTATACATATCTGGATTGCGTATGGGGTAGGCCGTCGTGTTACTAATTGAGCGCCGTTATATTTTTTATTTTATTTTTTTATTTATTTATTTCAATACAGATCAACAGGTCCAGGACCCAAACAGATAAAAAAAATATACACAAAAACATAACGAAGATACTGCTAAATAATAATAATAACAATAATAATAATAATAATATAATATGAGAGTAAGAAAAGAATTACAAATTACACGTATGAGTCAGCCGGAATTTTTGAACATTGGTTCTTAAAAGCGGAAACTGGAATATTGAAAATATTAACCTGATTACACAAAGAATTAAAAAGCGTGCACATAGAAAATAGCGGAGATTTCAAAAGCATGTTTGTTGAAGCTCTAGGCAGGTAAAAGCATTTATTTTGTCTAGTTGTGTTTGAAGGAGCATGGAATGAAAGGAGAGAAAGGGTTTCAGGGTCATCAACCAAATTATGAACAATTTTATATAGATAAATTAAGTAGGCACACTGTTGTCGAAGGGAGAGCTTGACAAAGTTGAAAGACTGAAGTAAACTATTATAGGAATAATCGATGGAAAGATAATGTCGATTTTGTTTGAAGTATAAAAATTTAATAAATTTACGTTGCACTGATTCTATTATATTATCATATTTGTCGTAAAATGGATTCCAAATAGTACTACAATATTCCAGTTTGGGCCTAACAAAAGCATTATAAAGAGAAATAATTGAATCGAAGAATTAGAAGAAGTCCGGGCTCTCGGCATCAATTGTGACTCGCGCAGGCTTGCGTTTCAAATGTGGTTTTGAATGTGAAAATGGTTGTAAAATGCGTCTTTTGTGGGAAGAAAATTAAGGTAAGTCAAAATTAAGTAAATAAATGCATATAATAATATTATTACTTGAATGATTTTAATTATAAATACTATTAAATACCATTAAAAGTAACATTATTACCATTTCAGCAGATTTTTTTGGATTAAGAATAGTAAAAATTAACTAAACTATCACAATGTTTATCATAATTTTCGTTTTCACCTTCATTTTTTTTTTTAAATATATACGTTTATATTTCGATTATTTTGAACTTCCCGCCGAAGGTAGGCCAAAAGGCCGGATTTTTTCCAATATGGCGACCTACTACTGTGGCGACGTTCAATGGGGACTTATGATTTTAGAATTTTACTGTTGTCATCTACTAAGTTTTAAAGAAACCTTTTAGACAAAGACGACAAGCTCGAAGAAAGAGATAGCAAAGTACTACCATGAGCTCTTAGATAGAATATAAAACAGTATTTATCATCAGCTAATAAATCATATCAAACACCACCGCAAAATAAAACAGCAAATATCAAATCGGATTAGGACAATAAGTTAAGAAGAGAAGAGAGACCATGGTAATACAAAACTATCTCTTTCTTCGAGCCTGCCGTCTTTTTTTAAAGATATGTAGTACAGGAGGAGAGAATGTATGTTGTGTGACGTCAATTTCATAAATCCCCATTAGCCACAAGAATTTAACATGGGATACGAAATCAGTGATCACACCTCAGAAAATTACTAACTAAATCGGCCATCTTAAATGATCACAGCGCCTCTATAGGACATTTCAGTCGCCAATACACAGAATACGTCAACCAAAGTTATTATTCGCGACTGAAATTAACCCGTAGCTACCAAGCGACAAACTTGCGAATCCTCCGAACTGGTATGGGGCCTATTCTGTAACTCAGTGGTTAATTTTTAACTACTGGTTAAATTATTTAACCAATGAAGTATGTTGACATATAACAAAAAAAGGGATTTTTAGTTGCCAAATCAATATCTATTGGATAAAAATTAACCACCGAGTTGCAGAATAGGGCCCATGACAGCTAATCACACTTCAGAAAATTACCAAGTCGGCCATATTAAATGAACAAAGCGCCTCTATAGGACGTTTCAGTCGCCAATAACTATATAACATGTGAATTACGATTATTTGACGTTTGAACCACGTGAATCAGATTGAATGTGAAAAGTGTATTCAGTATCAGCAGAGACTTCCTTGTTGGGTGACCGTTCGGTCTTCGGCAGGTGTTCAGTGACCACATAAATCTGCTGAATGCGCCCATTGACTTGTTTTTACAAGGCAAATGAAGCTTGCTTCACACCATTAGTGACATAAGTCAAGGTATAAGACTGGAAAACGAAAAAATTTTAACCTTAAAAATGAAATAATATTTAAAATATTTTAAAACTAAGTAATTTTATGTTTTTGTGCTATGATTTGTGAAATATTAGTAGATGCTGAAAATACAGTGACCAGTAATATAAATAACAATGTTGTCAATGTGCCAAAAATCAATTCAAATATTTCATATACTGATTTTTTTGAAAATTATTTATTAAAGAATATACCTTGTATAATACCAGACATATCTACTTCATGGCAATGTGTAGAAAAATGGGTACAAAAAAATTCGCCAAACTTTTCTTATCTCCGAACAAATTACAATAATTTTGAAGTTTGTATATCGGATTGCAATGAAAGAAATTTTAATTCGCATCAGACAAAGTGCCTTAATTTCAATGAATATATTACGTATTGGGAAGACTATATAAAAAGTAAATATTCAAGTCAAAAACCTATACTTTATTTAAAAGATTGGCATTTGAAAAAACTAACAAATGAAAATTTTTACATTGTTCCGCAAATATTTTCTTCGGATTGGTTGAACGAATATTTTTCTGAGAAAACAAATGATGATTACAAATTTGTTTACATGGGACCAGCTGGTACTTGGTATTATTTTATAAATTTAATTGTGACTAATAATTAACTTTTTAATTATTGTTAGGACACCTTTTCATGCAGATGTTTTTACATCGTTTAGTTGGTCGGTTAATGTATGTGGCAAAAAGAAATGGGTTCTCTTTCCACCAGGCGAAGAAGAATATTTGAAGGACAAATTCGGAAATTTACCTTATGATGTAACGAAAATAAGTCATGATAGAAACTTTTTTGAAATTATACAAAGTCGCGGAGAAGCAATTTTTGTTCCCACCGGATGGCATCATCAGGTATGGAATGTAGAAGACACAATTTCTATTAATCATAACTGGATAAATGGATGTAATATTTTAAATATGTGGCAGTCACTAACTGATAACTTAGTTAAAGTCAAAAAGGAAATTGCAGACTGTAAAGATGATATGGAAGGATGGTTGGAACATTGCCAATTAATGTTAAAAACTTCCTATGGTATAGATTTCAATACATTTTATGACTTTATACATTATATTGCTCGTAAAAGACTAAATTTATTAACTCATAATACGGAAATTAAACAATTCGATACATGGCCGCTAGGAGTAAATCATGCTAAGTTTGATTTATTTAAAATTAAACAAGTGTTACAATTATTAATAAAACACCATGACTTTAATGAAATTAAATTTATTGAAAATAATACATCACCTCAAGAATTATTGTTACTTATAGATAAAATATAAATATAATATTAAAACAATGTACGTATATTTTTCACTACCTTTACTATCCTCTTGATTCCTACTTTTAAAACAACAAAAAATATATAAAATTGTTTATACCGCGCGTCCACTTTTTTATGGACCGAAGAAAATACAATGATATATTTTTTATATGCCTGTAATTTCTGGCCTATCAATTTTAGAACACAAGAGTAAATACAAAAAAAGTTCAAAATTAAAAACTGCATCTTGTATGTACCATGAGCAATAGCACAAAATGTTAAACAGTTGTAATTGCTAGAGTTTGGCAGATGAGAATTGACATGAGTCATACAGTTTTAATAATTATTGATTTCATAAATTATTTGAGTAATCATAGGTACATTTACCATCGCAAAAAAACTCAATGAAATAATATGTATTAACAATTCAATTAATAAACTTGTATCTATCAAAGTCAAATAATATGACTATTTGGTTTGAATGTTTTGTCTTGCATGGCACTCTGTAAAATTTCTTATTTTATGTTTATCACATGACAAGAACCTATTTTATCATTACATTTAGGCCCACTTCATGCAGTTTTTAATTCTGTTAATTTTATACCTTTACACTTTTGTTCTAAAATGAAAAGGGCAGAAATTAGAGCCATTTGCACATTTTTCCAGTGTATTTAATGATTCATAAAAAGATTCCCGGTATACATATACAGGGTGTTGACCGCGACAACGGCATGTAAAATACTTTTTAATTTCCTGCTTCCCTAATTATTTTAGGTAAAAATGTTTCAAATAAAGCTTGTAGAGCTTAAAATTCTGCATCAGAATCAATAAGACAAATTATTTTTATTCACAATCGGTTAGTAATATGACGATTTCTGACTTTTAAAAAGTTAGTTATTGTTAACCTCATTTTTCAAGAGGTTGGAAAGTATAGCGTGAATATAGTTGACACTTTCCAACCTCAGCTATGACTATTTTACGCTATACTTTATAAAGCGGGAAGATACCACAAAACACCAATTTCAGGGCTGAGAGATAATCAGTGATATGTATTTACATGTAAACAAAGCTTTTTTATATTTTATGTAAAGAAACGATTAATATTGTAAATAATATAAATAAGTGTAGATAAATGTGAAATCAAAATTTAAGGTTAGAAATAAAACTGACAGTTCATGTGACAAATTAACAATCTCACACCATTCGTTTATTTATGTTAGTTTCTTATTTATAATTATTATTATTTAAATATCAATTACTCATTTTAAATTTTCAATTGTGAATAAAATAGTATTCAAACCTCGGTGAAAAATTTCATTATTTTTCACTTTAACAGAAAGTACATATAATAAATATATTAACCTCACTTGACAGTTAAAACGCTTAGATCATATACAGTGTGTTTAAAAACGGCTATGAGCAGAGAAACGTATGTCTTATCATTATTTAATTCAAAAGTCAAGTTGTCAAAATTAATCTTGAAATGTAATTTTAAGGAGAAATGGTAATAAATAAAGATACAGTATTGTCATTCGCCGTTTTCTATTTTATTTCCATTTCTAAAATAATATTCTGTAAGAAAAGCTTCAATTTTTATATAGCATTTTTGACAATACCTCGTGTCAAACTGACATTTAATTAAATACTTTTTAATTTGATATACGTTTGTTCAAAGCCTACTCAGAGTTAGGATTTTTTTTAACACACTGTAGCTTACGAACTAGATGTAAACTGGTGTAAGACATAACTTATATAAATTTATTTTATTCAGAAATGAATAAAAGTGAAAACTAAATCTTTGATTTTTTCCACAGTTATTTACCCCACAGCATGAAAAAAGCATAAGTACGCCTATTCCATATATTGGCGTTTGCACAGTTACCTCGCGCTATGAAAAGTTCTCTTTCTTTCTCCTACTTACGACAATGTATAAATCTATCTTTCTTACTCTTAAGCGTTCCATACAAATGCATTTTGTAGCACAAGGTTTCTTACATCTAGTTCGTAAGCTATATGATGTAAGTTAAAACGTCAGGGTGATTTTCGACATTATCATACCTAATACATAATTTCTGCTGTTATAGAGCATGCAAGATTAATTTTACAACTTTTATTTGAACCTTTTTTTTACCTAAAATATTAGAGAAGCAGGAAATTATGAAAGTATGATTTTACATGTTAAAATCCCATGTTCCGGTGTCGCGGCCGACAGCCTGTCTATACACAAAAAAGGTTCGTACCACGATCACGGTTTTAACTAAAACGCTGTTTTAAGAAATGTCAAATTCAAATTTCAATAATTAATTTCGCTTGTATGTTTAAAGAACGATTTTTTAAAAGAATAGTAGTTTGAATACAAACTATGTTCTGTTTTAAAATCATATTTTGATAAATTTCATGTTTATTATTATTATTATTAAATAATGAAATTCCACGTTTCTTAAACCAGTGTTTTAGTTAAAACCGTGATTGTGGTACGAGCCTAGTTTTTATAAATATATCACGTACCAAATGATACATGCTGTGGATTAGATAAAAATAGTTTCCGTTCCAATAATAATTAGTTTTTTTAAAAATATTTTTCGTATTTACAATCTCATCATTCATAACACAAATTTTAAGTACAAATCATTTACATTTTTGAATGTCGTACCCTGGCTATAACACCATTAATTTCAAATTGATTTATTTCGTTTTCTGTGTATCCTAAGCTCTTTAAAATACTGTCTGTATGTTGACCTACCTCAAGCTTTGGCTTCATTGCATGTGATTCTGCGGGAGTTCGACTTAATCTAGGTACAGCTGTAGGAATTAGACATTCCTGCTCAGTAAATGTTTTTCTTTCGGAATTATGTGGATGGTGTGGCGCTTGCTTTAAATCAAGTACTGGTGTTACACAAGCATCAATGTTATCAAAAATTTTACACCATTCTGCCTGAGTTTTTTCTAAAAACTTTTTTGCAAATATATCTTGCACTTTTTTCCCACCGAACTGTGGACAATCGTCCTCGGTTAAACCTAAAGCTTTTAGTAGTATATCATAAAATTTTGGTTCAATGGCTCCTACTGCCATATATTTTCCGTCTTTCGTTTCATAGGTTCCGTAAAATGCAGTATGATCTCCAAAAATTGAAGTAGTTTCATCCCAAAAGGGTAAAACTTGTGATCGGTATATCCAACTACCTAAATATGCAGTGCCTTCTACCATATTAGCGTCGATAACTTGCCCTTTTCCTGAATGTGTTCTCTCAAATAATGCCATTAATACACCTAACGCACACATTAACCCTCCTCCACTAAAATCAGCCAACAAGTTCATTGGTGGTTGTGGTTTACTATTTTTTTGTCGTAGCATTGATAATAAGCCAGTAAGGGCTAAATAGTTAATATCATGTCCAGCTCTTTTGGCGTAAAGACCATCTTGTCCATATCCGGAAAGACGCGCATAGATGAGTTTTGGATTATCATTAAGTAGGACATCTGGTCCAAGACCTAATGATTCCATTACACCAGCGCGATGTGTTTCAATAAGGACGTCGGATTTACTGCATAATCTTTGAAAGATCTCACTTCCTTTCTTGTCTTTGAGGTTTAGAGCTATTGATTGTTTTCCATTTGCTAATACATCAATGTCTATACCTGGGACAACCTGAAAGTTCGCCATTAAATAAGAACTATGAATTGGCAAAAAAATACTTTTCATCTTTGGGATATATACTTTTAGATTAAACTTACTTTATCTACTCTGACAACAGTCGCACCAAAATCAGAAAGAATTAAACCGCAAAAAGGCCCTGGAGCTAGCCCAGCTAATTCTATTACTTTTATACCTCGCAAAGCCATAGCAGAATCTAAAATATTACAAAGTATTCCGCATATTAAATGAGAATGAACATTGTACCATAACCTATAATAGTAATCTTATCGCATAATTATTACGAATAAACAATATATATATATATATATTAGAAAAGAACAAGAATATAACATTAAGGTGGCCGGACCAAATTGTTATAAATCAAATTATGCATAACAAAATTAGTCGCTAATATTATCTCTCTATTTTTTTACATGATAAGGTCTGTGTTATGTAAACATGTATAATGTATTTTGAAATGTCTATATTTTCTTTTAATGAAATAGTCGATTTCATCATGGAAAATATGGCCCATAAACTTGAAGCCTTTTTATTGTGTGCTTGCTCCTGGAAATATACTAGGAGTACATTTTCCGAGATTTTAGTCACCTTTTTTGTTAGACACCATTCTTTAAAACTTATATACACTTTCATATATATCGGTTTAGATTTTTCTGGCAGCAATGTATCAAACTGCACATTTTGTGCCGCTTCTTTAATTTCCAGAGGAGTACAATTTTCCGTATTACTTTCTTCAAACATGTTTACGGTGCTCCTTGATGTTTACTTATTGTTACCAAAATGAAATGTCAGATATTAAAAACAATATTAAAAACAAAAGAATTTTATTTCTGCCTACTTAGTTTTTATAGATATTAATAAATATTAATGTCAAAATTCTTATGTTATTATTAATATAAAATTCGTTAAATAGAATTTAGGAGCTAGTAGTGAAAAAAATAGTATATAAACCACGGTTGAGAAGATCATTATTGACCAGGCGCCTTGTATCACTCGGGCTTCGCCCTCGTGTTACAATCTTGGCGCTGGGTCAATAATGATTATCTTCTCAACCTTGGCGTATAATATACTATTATTACGCTCTTCATGAGGAATACATATAAAAAAATCTGATGTGGTCAACACATGACCTCCCGTCAATTCCATGTTTGAAATAGCAGTGAGCTTTAAGTAAAGTATCACTTCCAGTTGATCGTTCATAAGCCAAATCTAATTTGTTGTTCTAATAAATAGAAAAGTCTGTAATACTAAATTTTGGATTATATTTTATAATGTTTTTCCTCGAAAATCTGTTAAGAGCTCCAAATTAAGTACCACTTCCTGTTTATCATATAGGCATAATCAAAATCTAATGTTGTTTCAAATTATACACGAGTTTTAAATACCAAATTTGCTTCCTGTAAAGTAGTTTATCAATTTTAGAAAACATATCTAGTATGTAGTTCTCATTAATATAAAAGTCAAATACAAAATTTGAAAAGTTTTGGATTGAATCAATTTATTTTTCTCGAAAATCTGTTCAGAGCTTCAAATAAATTATCACTTTTGGTTTATCAATTTTAGCCAAAATCTAATAAGTTGCTTCCCTTTATATAAATGTCTTAAATACTAAATTTGACAAGTTGGAATATATCCTATTATATTTTTCACGAAAATCTGTTCAGAGCTTGAAGTAAAGTATCACTTCTGGTTTATCAATTTTAGAAAAAATCTAACGTGTCGTTCTCATTATTATAAAAATCTTAAATACCAAATTTGAAAAGTTTTGGAATATATCAATATATTTTTTACGAAAATCTGTTGAGAGTTGAGAGCTTCAAGTAAAGTATCACTTCCGGTTCATCAATTTTAGGAAAAATCTAACATATCGTTCACATTCATATAAAAAATCTTAAATACGAAATTTGAAAAGTTTTGGAAGAGCTTCAAGTAAAGTATCACTTCCGGTTTATCAATTTTAGAAAAAATCTAACATATCGTTCACATTCATATAAAAAATCTTAAATACGAAATTTGAAGTTTTGGAAGAGCTTCAAGTAAAGTGTCACTTCCGGTTTATCAATTTTAGAGAAAAATCTAACGTGTTCTCATTAATATAAAAATATTAAATACCAAATTAGAAAATTTTGGAATATATCATAATATATTTATCACGAAAATCTGTTGAGAACTTCAAGTAAAGTATCATTTTCGGATTATCAATTTTAGCCAAAATTTAATATGTTGTTCTTCTTCATATAAAAGTCTTAAATACTAAATTTGACAAGTTTTGGAGTATATCATAATATATTTTTCACGAAAATCTGTTCAGAGTTTTAAGTAAAGTGTCACTTCTGGTTGATTAATTTTAGCCAAAATCTAATATGTTGTTTCCCTTGATATAGAAGTTTTAAATACTAAAATTGAAAAGTTTTGGATTATATTTTAATATAGTTTTTCATTAAAAACTGTTATGGGCTTCAAGTAAAGAGTCATTTCCGGTTATCCAATTTTACCGAAATCTAATCAACTCTTTATATGAATACGGAAAATAGAAATATTTGGAAGTTTGTTATAAGAGTTATCGTGGAAGAAAAAATCGTCACACACACACACGCACGCACGCACACAAACATACACACTCACTCACAGACAGACAGACATCATCGTAAAAATAGTAAAATCTTGTGGGGACCGTAATTCGTGCTTATTTACTGAAAACTCACCATCGAATTTTTTGCACGATTACACCTCCTTTACGTACGGTATGACGTGGCTCATAAAATTATTCGTGCACTTTACTTTTATCAGTAAAATGTAAAATAGAACGAAGGGTTTCCAAAAAAGAATTCATTAAAAAAATATTTATAGTCTTCTTTCGATATTTCAGATTGTTTTCAGAATCAAATGATAGGCATCAAATTTAAAAAATGTTTAATTTACTTTATGTCAGGCACCGGACAGCTAAATGAATGTGCCAAAGCCAAAACCAGAGACAACTAATCTACTAACGTAGACTGCACTTAAAAGAAAATGTTGCCTCTCATTGATGTCAGGTCTGTAGGTGGCATCATCATACAGTTCAAATCTTCCAGTTCAAATCTTTCAAGTACATATTTGAGATGATTAAAATAGACCAAAAAAGTGTATTGGTCAAATTTAGGCGCTAAATTCAAACTCAGTTCATAACATAATTTTAATCGCCGTATATTTCTTACTAAGGAAATTTTACCTCAACTTTAAAGGCCGAGAAATCTCATAAAAGTAAATTCCTTATGCAAAACATTATATGTACCACCTAGAATGATCCTTTATCTGCAGATTCGTACAATAATATTTACATGAACTGTGCATAGTTTATAATTATTTAAATAAAAATACAACACTACACATTCATAGCTTGTGTTGCACTTGACATATTTACGGGCAGGTGAGGGACTATCCTCGACATACGGAATTTTAACTTACACGTAACATTTTATTTTCTTATAATTTTCTTACTCTACCTTTTCAAGGATTTTAAACAGTTGCAATCTATTACTGAATAATCAAACTATGAAATCCTTAACAAGAGCTGCTTAATTTCTTTTACAAACTATCTTTTTTGTGGCAGTAAAATCACAGTTCCATAAGAAACCTATACTAGGGAATTCAAACTATGAACTCGCGCCAAAAGCAAATTCTAACCTGGTCTATTTGTACCCGCCTTTAACGTTTTTGCCCGTCATAAATTTTACTCCTATTGTAATCTACGACCCTTCAGTACAATGCAAATCTGTATATAGGGCGCGAACAGACACGTGACTCGAGCAACCTTGAAGTGCTTGAAATCAGCTTATTTGTGTGCGCCTATCATATTGACAAGAACAATGTCACTTTGAAAAGACTAATGTTTTGGCTTATTTTAATTTTGAACTATTAAAAAGTTATTATTTTTAATTTCATGTATTTCACTGCCTGATAGTGTACAATACTAACATTTTATAAGTCCAAAATCAAAATAAGTCAAAACACTGGTCCTGTCAAAGTGACACGTGCACACAAATCAGCTGATTTCACGCACTTCAAGGTTGCTCGAGTCACGTGCTTGGAATCAGCTGATTTGTGTGCGCATGTCACTTTGACAAGGACAATGTTACGTTGACAAGACCAATGTTTTGATTTATTTTGATTTTTAAAAGTTAAAATATTATTATTTTTAATTTCATATGTTTTACTACTTAAAAATTGTAAAATAATAACATTAAAGCAGTTCAAAATTAAAATAAATCAAAACATTGGTATTGTCAACGTGACATTGTTCTTGTCAAAATGACATGCGCACACAAATCAGCTGATTCCAAGCACGTCAAGGTCGCTCGAGTCACGTGTCTGCTCGCGTCCTATTTCAGATAAGAATAGACTTGGTGGCGCTGCAGCGCCAGCCTGTTTTACACACATAAAATTTATGAATTAGTTTTGTTTCGTGCATGACATACTTGATAGCCCGAAACGTCAAAATTTGATCATATTTAATTCTTTAGTAAATAAACAGTTACTTAAAAATTGTTAAATAGATTATAAAGTCAAAATGGAATAAATAATACACTCGCTTACATATCGCTATTGTAAACTTGGTTTGCGTTTAAACCAATCAGAAAGCTGGAACCGTAAGCCCTATCTTACTCCTAAGCAATGTTGTGATAGATCAATTTATTAAGGATCTAGACCAAGATCAAGATCTTTACAATTAATATGTTCTAGATAAGATCATAGGACAATTTTTGCGATCGGATCTTTTTCTTTAGATCAGATCAGGAATTTGGGATCTGTTTTTCTTTGATCATAAAAAAGATCAGTAACGATTTTCAAATGCTTTTTTATTTCTTATTAATTAAATAGAAATACGAGAAGTAAATTAATTACAAGGAATATACGTAGCCTTATGCCTTAGACACGGGAAGAAAAATTAGATAGATACATAGCTAGTGAGTTTTATTAATACTAATTTAATGAATAAAGTGGAAACAGAAACAAAAATAATAATTTTAAACATTATAATTGTTGAAGTGTAATTAAGATAGGCCATATTACATTGCAGACAATCATTATGCCATTAATTTTTTTAAGTGAGTTAAATAAATTACTGCGTAGGTTTCCACAGTCTGAGTCATGAGAAATATTTGTTTTCCGGGAATGGACTGTGTCATATTTTGAGTCAGAGCTCAACGTTTCGCCCGCAGTCGTATGGGGCATCTTCAGGAGCAAGGGGGATAGTACTGTCTTAAACAAGGTTACCCGACGTGCCGAGTTTAAGCAACAAGAAAGGGAGACTCAGTTTACACGTCGGGTACCTTGTAAACTGAGTCTCCCCCTCTTGTTGCTTAAACTCGGCCTCTAGCGTGGTTGACACGTCGGGTAACCTTGTTTAGGACAGTACTATCCCCCTTGCTCCTGAAGATGCCCCATACGACTGCGGGCTAAACGTTGAGCTCTGACTCAAAATATGACACAGTCCATTCCCGGAGAACGAATATTTCTCATAAATAAATTACAACCTAGTTGTATTTAATTTCTTCTTGAATTTTCTCGTATATTTGATCTTTTTTTAAGATCATAGATCCTAGTTTTTAGATCTAAATCCAGATCAAGATCTGAATACATAAAAGGATCTAATCAGATCAAAAACCATACTAAATAAACTAGATCAGTTATTTAGATCAAATGATCTAGATCAGTCACAGCGCTGCTCCTAAGTCTATTCTTATCTGAAATACAGTATAAATTTTTATTAAACAGCAATTTGAAATAAATTATTAATTTCTGTATTTTAAAAAGGAATCATACATTCTTACATACATTAATAAATAACAAAATATAGTTTTTTTGTTAATGTACATTGGCTTGCAAAAAAATCGCGTATTGTACATCTATTTTTTGCTGTATTGAGTCGATCTTGATTTTTAACTTGTCAGTGTCACTAGTGTCAATCAAGATGTCAAAATTAACATAAATTCAAATACATACTCGGTTGTTCTTTCATTTTTCTGGAATATATTTGCATTTTAATAGTAGGTAAATTAAACGCAATGAAGAACCACAATAGATCGAATAGTGATGACAGTGACAACATTGTCAATTTTTACATTATTTACATTATTTGCATAGTTGAAAAATGGTAAAAACTCGGTTACTTGATTTTTAAGGTGTACGCGATTTTTTTGCAAGCCAGTTAAGAATGTATGATTCCTTTTTTAAAATACATAAATTAATAATTTATTTATTTGTGTGGCGAGCATGGAAGTTTGCACGACGAGCGAAGGCGAAGGTGGAAATAAAATAAATAAATATCCAAAGAAACTTCATAGAATTAGCGAATAAAAAGAAAAGTAGTACGTTTGAAAAAAAAAAAATAATGTGTCATTCGGAATAAAAGTGCACTTTTATTCCAAACAACCAAACATGGCAGTTGTTAATGGGCCGTGTCAGCGGCATGTTGCATCGTTGAATTGGGGGGCCATGCTCCATTTGACTACGTAGAGTATAATTTTCATGTAATTTTTACAACTTTCGCTGATGTACAACAATGTAATTCTGCTTCAACATTATATGTATTTACTTTTAATTCGCAACTTGAATTTTATAGTTGCTGAAGATGAGCGGATTTTGCTCGAAACGTCCTAAATAAATTTAAACAAATAATAGTGGAACTTGAAGGCCTTATATTAAATTAATGCACATTATCAACATGGTTCCCTCACACATTTAAATGGTGCGTTCGGCTTGCTAACGCTTTTCACTCTTTTGACTCTGTGTTCCTATGACCGTTCGGGTATGTACGATGGAGTAAATAGATCTCACTCCTTGATCGTTCGGGTAAACGGAGTGGAGTTAAAAGAGTTAAGTCCATTTACTCTACCTCTTTGCATGAGACTCAAGGAGTGCACATGCGTATTAGGTTATTTTTGACGGCTAATAGAAAGTTTGAGTTTTAATTTTTAGAGGGTTTTGTGCTAATCGTGATGTGTCTTAGAGCCCCGTATGTTTAGCTATTTTTCTTAGCGGTATTGTGGTTGTAAGTATTTTTTTAAAAAATAGATACTCATGCTGAGAAAATAGGGAAGAGTGATTTATTATTATTTTTAATTTTTATATATAATTCATATGTTATCTGGATTATAAAATAATTAAATAGGTAATTATTAAATATTTTATTATTTAAATGCAGTACCTACAATTCTTTTTTTGTAAATTTAAAATGACAGCTGACAGTTAATTTACCACACTCCTATGCAAGCCGAACGCTTACTATATGCTCCGAAAGATTTAAGGTCACGTGACAACGCTCCGTACTCCACTCCAACTCCATTAGAGTTAACAAGCCGAACGTACCAAAAGTTAACCTTAAACGTTAACAACGAAATTTTGACTAAGAACACCTGCGCCTCTAGTGAGCAACGTTCAAACTAGCCACTGATACTCTACGTGGCCTCAGTGGTGACATCTAGTGAGTAATACTCGGACTAGACAAGACATCTCTATCTCTAGTTTCTCTGTCTGGCCAGCCGAAATCAAAACAAACCAAATGAAGTTTTGTCTAAATAGTTATATTTGGTCGTTGGCCTATACTGCCCTCTGTACTGATGTTCATCCAGTGGCGTTGACATTCAAATCAAATTATTATTTTATGGTTTACGTCAAGTATACATATATTTTTGTTTTATGCAAAAACGTAGACGAAGAAGATAAACCATTGAGAAAAGCATTATTTAAAAAGAAACAAAATTTTCGAATAAAATACATTAATTTTTTTCAGTTAAAATGTATCCATAAATGTTTCGCGTTGCACGCCTGTGGCCTGTGGGTATGAAATCCAGTGGAGTTATCTGCAAGTAATATTATATCAGACGGCTCATAAATGACCTTGAATAGTCATATTTCGTGAATAATAGTTTATATGAAAAATAAAATAATATAACAATAAATAAATTCTTATAAGAATTAAAATAAATCTGATGTGGCCAGTACATGACCTCCCGCTGCTTTTATGTTTAAAATAGCAATGAACTCTAAGTAAAGTATCACTTTCGGTGGATTATTTGTTGTTCCAATAAATAGAAAAGTCTGTAAACTGTTATTCACGAAAGATGACTATTCAAGGTCATTTGTGAGCCGTTTGATATAATATTACTTGCAGATAACTTGATTGCATTTCGTATGCATAGGCGTGCAACATGAAATATTTATGGAAACATTTTAACTGAAAAAATAAGAGTAATTCATTTGAAAAATATTTTTCTTTTTAAATAATGCCTTTCTGTATAATTTATGTTCTTCACTTATGTTTTTGCAAAATAAAAAAACATAGACTTAACTTATAAACCAAGGAATAATAATTTGATTTAAACGTCAACGCCACTGGGTAAATATTAGCACAGAGGGCAGTGTAGTAGATAATTAGGTATCTGTAATTCTACGACATACGACATACGTCATTATTATTTATAGTGTGTTAGAAAGTAATGCCACTATTTACGTATATCTGTCACACCACATAAATTAAACAGACATAGGTCAAATAATCTTTCTCTTTCTAATACAAAATGTTGCTAAGCTACTGCTGTAAAGTGATGTGTATTCTTTATTCGGACAAATGACCTTGAATAGTCATCTTTCGTGAATAATAGTGTAGTGTATACTATTATTCACGAAAGATTACTATTCATGGTCATTCCTTCGAAGAAAGAATACACATCACTTTAAAGCAGTAGCTTAGCAACATTTTGTATTAGAAAGAGAAAAATTATTTGATGTATGTCTATTTAATTTATGTGATGTGACAGATATACGTAAATAGTGGCATTGCTTTCTAACACACTATAAATAACAATGACGTATGTCGTAGAATTATAGATACCTAATTATCTGCTACACTGCCCTCTATGCTAGCATTTACCCAGTGGTGTTGCTGTTTAAATCAAATTATTATTCCTTGGTTTATAAGTTAAATCTATGTTTTTGAATTTTGCAAAAACATAAGTGAAGAACATAAATTTTTCAGAAAGGCATTATTTAGAAAGAAACATAATTTTCAAATAAATACCTCATATTTTTTCAGTTAAAATGTGCCCATAAATATTTCATATTGCACGCCTTTGCATACGAAATGCAATGAAGTTATCTGCAAGTAATATTATATCAGACGGCTCACAAATAACCTTGAATAGTCATCTTTCGTGAATAATAGTTTAATACGAAATTTTAGTTTATATCCATAGGCTGCTACATGGTTTCGATATTTTATATATGAGTTTCCGTAGCCTGTGTGTGGCAAAGTACTACTTTTATGAAATACATTAAAATATATAATTATGTTTAATGATAAATATTAAGGCAAGGCGTTTACTGAATGTATTTACATTTAGTACTGAAGATATGTTTGAATAGCGCGCGCAAGTAATTTGAAAACAACTTCACAGCTAAAACTAACTTTGGTATATTTCCCATTTGACATTCAACTAATGTCATGATGTAACAGTTACACATGCTGCGCGCACATGATTTATAAATCGTTCGAGTCTTTTCTAAAGGTTTTGTGGTTATAAAGTTCACGTGTTGTTGTAATTCGCAATAAATGTCCATTTAGCATAGTTGTTTTTAGTTTAATTGTAATAACATTACACAATAATGTCGTGGTTATTTGGATATGGTAAAAAGTCGCCGGGGACTCCAGATTTAACTCAACTTGGAATTAATCAACCGGGTGAAGGTGGTGCAGGTGGTCCCAACCCTGGAGATGTTCCGAATTTGTCGAAAGCAGAAAGGAAAGCCATGGAGGCATATAGATTTGATTCTACAGCTCTTGAAAGGGCTGCCCAGGCCGCCAGGGAACTAGAGAAATCAAGTATTTTTTTTGTTATATTACAAAATATAAACTTCATTTTAATTTTTGATGAAATAAATTAATATTATTTTTACAAATTAATCATATGTTAAAATTATAATTATAAAATGTCAAATTTCAGGTCATGCTAAGGAAGCTTTGGAGTTGTCAAAATTACAAGAAACTACTAGGCAGCAAGAATATCAATTAAAAGTTAAAGAATATGAAGCACACATTGCACAAATGCAAGGCGAACAAAAAAAGATTGAGGGCGAAGAAAGGCGGAAAACATTGGCTGAAGAAACAAGACAACATCAACAAAGATCTCAGTATCAAGATCAGTTAGCTCGAAAGCGATATGATGATCAGTTAGTCCAGCAGCAAAGAATTAACGATGAAAATTTACGAAGACAAGAAGAATCTGTCGCAAAACAAGAAGCTATGCGAAAAGCTACAATTGAACATGAGATGGAATTGCGACATAAAAACGAAATGAAGCGGGTAGAAGCAGAACTTTTAGCTAAAGCTAAAGTGGACAGAGAAAATCGGGACCTAACTTTAGAACAAATTCGGTTAAAAGCACAAGAAAACCGCGTAACCGTTTTAGAAAGTATAAAAACAGCGGGATCTGTTATAGGATCTGGAGCCCAGGCTCTTCTCACAGACTGGGATAAAGTTCTTGCGGCTGCTGGTGGTTTATCTCTTATTGCTCTAGGTATTTACTCTGCCAGAGGAGCAACTGGTGTTACTGCGAGGTACGTTGAAGCGCGATTAGGAAAACCATCATTAGTACGAGAAACATCAAGATTTTCTCTATTAGAATCTATTAAGCATCCAATAGAAACATTTAGAAGAATGAGAAACAGGCCAGCTGATGCATTATCGGGAGTAGTTTTAGCCCCCAAATTAGAAGAAAGATTAAGGGATATTGCAATTGCTACTAAAAATACAAAACAAAATAGGGGAATGTATCGAAATATTTTGATGCATGGTCCTCCTGGCACGGGTAAAACTATGTTCGCCAAGGTAATATATACTAAATATAATTTTTGTTTTGTTTTCGTTAATTTGTTTATCTTTATAGCGATTAGCAACACACTCTGGAATGGATTATGCTATATTAACCGGAGGCGATGTTGCGCCTTTAGGTCGCGATGGAGTCACTGCGATCCACAAAGTGTTTGATTGGGCCAATAGCACCCGCAAAGGTAAAGAAATATTATCAACGTAGGTATAAAATTTTCATGCTTATTCATTTGCAAGAATTATCACTAATTTTTGTTTCTTTAATCTTTACAAACAGTCTAGTTTTTTCATTCATTCGAATTTGTCAGATTAAATTAAATTATATTAAAGAAAAAAAAAATTACCCAACAAAAGATTGGATGTTTTATTTTCATATATCGCATCCCGTGACAACAGTGACACAAATTCAAATTTTCAAAGTTTTAGTTATAGAGAGTGTCCGGATTTCGAATGCCATTATTGGGATCTCGGACAACTATAAAAGATACGACTTCGGTTAAATGGGACATCTGGTGCGCCCTTGAGATGTGCTTTTGTTTTGCCAAAAATTCTCATTGGTTACGAGATAACTGAAAACTGAATTTGGTCGATTTTTTTCATTTTGAAATTACATTTTAAACTATAATTAATCGAGAAAAAAGTTTGAAATAAAACAGTTTATTTTGTTATTTGCATACGAAAATAATTTTTCTGTCGTTAAATTTTCGAGATTAACACAAACTTACATTTTTTTAAACGGGACCAATATTTTTTGATTTTTACCTTAAAAAAATTCTTTTTTGCATGATCGGTTTTTTTATGTTTCCCGATAGTGTTTCCAAGACAGTAGGTCTTATTTACAAATTACTGAATGGTAAGTGATGTCAATCACATCGGTAAGTGAAGTGATATGCTTCCCTTACCGTTCTGGGGTGGGACCCCAACAAACACTACGCTATGATAGCGTACCGAAAAAAAACCCTTACGTTTCACCTTCCTTTCCCTATTAACTTCTACGGTTGTTATGGAAGCGATGTGTTATATATCGCTAAGCTATCATAGCGTACTCTTTGGATCCCAACCCAGGAGACTAGACGGTAAATAAATAAACAAAAATCAAAGCTTCAAAAATGGCAAATAATTTTTTTTAATATAGGAAAATAATTCTGAAATCTTATTTTTCTTTCAAATTTTGTGCGTCGATCGTGCAAAAAATAGTATAAGCATCACGAACGTTATGGAATTACTGATCTCAGACAAAATTGGGACCTTCGCTTATCGGTAAACTGTCCTTATACTGCTTTTTTTCTTCGATTGGTATAAAAGTGATTTTATTTTAAATTTGTTTTACCCTTCTAACCTTAGATTTTTCGATATTTTTCATGAAATTTCTCATTTTTTGTAAAAAGATTTTTATAAATTTTTCAAAGTAGTAGTTTATTTTACTTAGGGTCGGTACTTCAAACTCTTGGTAAAGTCTCAGATAATTTAACTGCCAGATAAAATAAAAATATTGCATCAATATTAGAGCGTAAATAGGGTACTATACCATAGTCAAATTTTAACTATCTTACATAAGAAGACAAAAATATACATAAATCAAAGAGTATTAGTGAAAAAAAATTGTTTCAATATTGATTAGGTCGCAAACTACAAGCGATTAAACTTGATTACTAATTAGGTATGACGCGTTAGGTCCTAAGAATTTGATTGGTCGCCTGATTTTTAAAACGAGATTCGCGCGTCTGCTGCGGTCACCTTTGAAAGATTATGAACTGTCACGTTGTTGTATAACCTAACAAAGAATTTACAATTTTATGTTTCATGAATTTGTTTAATTATAATATCTACTAATATTAACAATAATAATGTATTTATAATTAAATCAATTTGCAATATGTATTAATTAAATGAATAATATTATTAACTAATCAAAACAAACAAACACTAGCGCCATCCGTCGTCATACTTTGTGTCATAATAATGTCAAACTGTTTCAATGTTCTATAATTTATTAAGAAAAAAAATGCTTATTATTTATGTTAAATAATAATTTCTTCGTGAATATAACGTATAAGTTTTAATATAAAAATATTTTGGCTATGAAAACATGAAAAAAACTGTTCTCTCTAGAACTAACACCACTTGAAATACCAGCTACGCCACGCAAGAAATTCTTAACTTTAAAAATTCATATCTCGCTTATTACGTAAAATTTTTAAGTCGCGTTTGCACTAAAATTCTTATTTCATCCTGTTCTTACAGAAAAAAAATTAAAGAAAAAATGGTATAGGACCCTATTGACAAAATTATACACGTTAATTATATGATGCGATATTTTTATTTTATCTGACAGTTAAATTACCTGGCACTTTACCAGGTGATTGAAGTACCGGCCCTTAAGTAACTTAATGACATAAATATTGCAGATTCTTCCAAATAAATATTGATATATTGATGAAAAAATATCGAAAATTCTAAGGTTTGAAGGGTAAAATAATTTTAAAATACAATTACCTTTGTGCCAATCGAAAGAGACAATAATAAATACGTTTTTAAAGTAATAATGAAATATGGGTTCCATTTAAAAAATGCAAGTTTGTGATATATTTCGAAAATTTACCGGTACGCCACTGGATAGACAATAAAAATAACTACCTTTGTTACTTGAAACATTTTTCTCGATTACTGATAGTCTAATGTAATCTTAAAATGAAAATATCGACCAAATTCAGTAACCTATGAGAATTTTTGCAAAACAAAAGCACAGATGGCCCCGCAAGGGCGCACCAAATGTCCTATTTACCGGAACACCGGAAGTCACATCTCTTATGGTTTAATAAAAAAGTGCATATCGAAATTTTGACAGTAATATGTAATAACTTATTTGATATTTTGTTTCGATACGAGATTATCAATTTATAGTCGCTTTTAAAACAGATGAAAATGAGTTTTAATTTCAGACAAAAAAATTCAAGTAAATCAGTAGTTTTCATTTCACTTTTTTTCA
This sequence comes from Harpalus rubripes, assembly GCA_963082715.1. Taxonomy (NCBI): domain Eukaryota; kingdom Metazoa; phylum Arthropoda; class Insecta; order Coleoptera; family Carabidae; genus Harpalus; species Harpalus rubripes. The sequence goes on from OY720457.1 coordinate 19,570,812, forward strand.
AACGTTTACAATTGTATTATTTATTAAATAATTATTATGTTTAGGACTGTTACTTTTCGTTGACGAAGCTGACGCTTTCCTGCGCAAACGTTCCTCCGAACAGATCTCAGAAGACTTACGTGCAACTTTAAACGCTTTCCTCTACCGCACTGGTGAACAAAGCGGAAAAGTTATGATGGTACTTGCTTCAAACACCCCTGAACAATTCGATTGGGCTGTAAACGATCGTTTAGATGAGATGATTGAGTTCAATCTCCCAGGACTTGAAGAGCGAGAACGTTTAATCCGTTTGTATTTCGACAAGTTCGTATTGGAACCAGCAACAGAAGGAAAAAGACGACTGAAAGTGGATAAGTTCGACTATGGGAAGCTGTGTACTGAAATGGCGCGAATGACAGAAGGAATGTCTGGAAGAGAGATTGCTAAGTTGGGTGTGGCATGGCAAGCGGCTGCTTACGCTTCAGAGGATGGTGTTTTGACAGAAGCAATGGTGTTGGACAGAGTGAGGGATGCTATCAGACAACATCAGCAAAAGGTAACTATAAGCTAATAATGAAATACTTGTGATAATAACCGGCAATAATTTCACTCAACAATGGGGCCAACCTACATAAATAGTCAGATAATGAGTGTTCAGTGAATAAGCACGAATTAGGGTCCCCACAACACGTTTTTACAATTTTTACAATGATGTCTGTCCGTGTGCTTGTCCATGTGCGTGTGACGATTTTGTCCTCCACTATAACTCATATTAAACTTCCAAAAAATTATATTTTCCGTATTTAAGCTTTTTGCATTCATATAAAAAGTTGCTTAGATTTTGGGTAAAATTAGTCAACCGGAATAAGAAAAATTACGAAATGTATTCAAAATTTTTGACAAATCATATACTACGTGGACGGCTATGTATGCTGTACTTATCTTATGTATCCATTTCAATAAATTAATAATTTATATAGAAAACTAAAGAATGAATAAACAACTCGCGCGGTCGATAAGTTCCCCCACCACTTTGTCCGTTTTGCAGAAATTCAAATATTTCCACGCCGCCGAATCCCACCCGGTCGAAATGTTATACGATACAGATTCATCGCTGTAGAAATTTCCGCACCGCTCTATTTATCGATCATATTGCATTTTGACAATCTGTGCTTTGTGGTAGTTCCGAATAAAAGATAATATATTAAAAATAAATTCAAAAACATATATTATTTATGAGACCATAATATACAACGAACTATCGAATGAATCTGAGGCTGCACAGGGCAAGTTAGTTCCACAGAAGTGAAAAGACGTACACTAGAAAGAATACGAAAGATTTGCGACTGACGATGTTCAAAAAATGTGAATCATCGAATTTGTTGTATTGTCTGATATTTATCCATAAACCACGATTTTGATACGTTTGAATCGCTGTTGCCTGGTAACTTTATAGGCCCTCGGGCAATAAAAGCAAAATTGCGTTCGTTTTTGAGGGCAAATTAACAAATTTATGATTCGAAAATAAAAAAATATATGTTTTTTTTAATATAATATCTTTGACATGGTCCATTAGCATTGATTGTCTGAATGCAATATGATCGATAAACAGAGCGGTGCGGGAATTTCTACAACGAGGTATATGTATCGCGTAACATTTCGGCCGGGTGGGATTCGGCGGCGAAATATTTGAATAGACACATTTACTTTAATTGACCAGAAAAAAATTAATAAAATTTGATTTAAGTATGTTCCGTGACGCAACCAGTTGGATCAGGTTTACGGTTTTGTAAGTCCTGAAATTATTTACCGGTTTCTATTTGGAACGCGGTTCCTGAAAAAAATTGTTTAAAGTCGAACCACGACAACCACGAAATAATCCTGGTTTCTCTGGTATTTTTACCCCCACTACCGCTACTTTCAAACCTCATCATAACAAAATCAAACGATATACGTCAATGTCAAATTTCTAAACCGCATTAGTGGTATTACTAATAATTATTATAGATGTAAGTATAAAACTATTATTTATATTTGATATTTTGTTGGTTGTGTTATTTTTATTGGCATTAAATGTAATAGAATGTTCTATTTTGTTGTCATATTCAAAGTTATCGTGAAGTTATCAATCATTTGGTTAATTTTTATTTTTTTAAGTTATGTCAATTTTAAATGTAATATGATTCAATGTCAATATGTCCCGAAATACATGAAAATATTTAGGAACCATGGTGTACCCGGAACCAATATACTGTTTTTTTTTTGGTTGACTTACGGAACGTAGTATTGAATGGTGGTAGAGTCATAGCATCGGTACGCCCCATAGTAACGGCATGTGTGAATAATTTAAACATGACAGATCACCTGTTTGACGTTTGTAGGTTAATATTTTAGTTTGTCAAAATCCTGCTTAACAAATCGAAATACGTAATAAAAGTAATGAAACCACACAAATTGCAAATAATAAACAAGAAACAAAGAGAGAAAAATGAATTAATATCAAAATCAAATTAAAACTCGCTCTCGCACGCCATCTGCACAGGTTAAATTTTTAAATATGCTTCACTTCACGCTTCCCTTTCTCCGGTTCAAAATAATGACGTTACAGAAAATGTTCTTTCTTAATTTACTAAAATACATATAATTTTTAAAAAATAATATTTATATTTTTACATATCGGATTTTTAGTATCACACAAGTAGCCCCTTGTGTAAGTGTCTACACTATTATTCACGAAAGATGACTATTCAAGGTCATTTGTTCGAAGAAATATTACACATCACTTTATAGCAGTAGCTTAGCAACATTTTGTATTAGAAAGAGAAAGATTATTTGACCTATGTCTATTTAATTTATGTGGTGTGACAGATATACGTAAATAGTGGCATTACTTTCTAACACACTATTAATAATAATGACATATGTCGTAGAATTACAGATACCTAATTATCTACTACAATGCCCTCTGTGTTAATATTTACCCAGTGGTGTTGACGTTTAAATCAAATTATTATTTCTTGGTTTAAAAGTTAAGTCTATGTTTTTGTATTCTGCAAAAACATAAGTGAAGAACATAAATCTTTCAGAAAGGCAGTATTTAGAAAGAAACATAATTTTCAAATGAATTATTCTTATTTTTTCAGTTAAAATGTGTCCATAAATATTTCATGTTGCACGCCTATGCAAATGAAATACAATGAAATTATCTGCAAGTAATATTATATCATATGGCTCACCAATGGCCTTGAATAGTCATCTTTCGTGAATAATAGTGTATTTCTATAGAACTGACAAAGTGTTGGGTGAACATTTCGACCGCGTGGGATTTCGACGGCGGGGGATTTCGATCGCGTGGAATAAGAAAAATTATGAGATTTTTCAATAGACGTTTCCATTTAAAATATTAAGTGCGTATTATATTAAAAAAAAAAAAATAAATAAACTATTATTCACGAAAGATGACTATTCAAGGTCGTCTGTGAGCCATCTGATATAATATTGCTTGCAGATAACTTCATTGCATTTAGTTTGCATAGGCGTGCAACATGAAATATTTATGGAAACATTTTAACTGAAAAAATAAGAGTAATTCATTTGAAAATTATTTTTCTTTCTAAATAATGCCTTTCTGAAAGATTTATGTTCTTCACTTATGTTTTTACAAAGTACAACATAGACTTAACTTATAAACCAAGGAATAATAATTTGATTTAAACGTCAACGCCACTGGGAAAATATTAGCACAGAGGGCAGTGCAGTAGATAATTAGGTATCTGTAATTCTACGACATATGTCATTATTATTTATAGTGTGTTAGAAAGTAATGCCACTATTTACGTATATCTGTTACACCACATAAATTAAATAGACATAGGGCAAATAATCTTTCTCTTTCTAATACAAAATGTTGCTAAGCTTTTGCTATAAAGTGTTGTGTATTCTTTCTTCGAATAAATAACCTTGAATAGTCATCTTTCGTAAATAATAGTGTAGGTAATATGCCCACACAATTTGTAAAAACTCAGTCATCTTGAAACTGATGCACTTTACCGACAATAATAGTACTTTTTTCTTATTTCATGAATAGGAAATTTTGACCGCACGAATCATAGTTGGATACAATTTTTTTTAGTTTATAATAAAAACGTGAAAAAAGTGCCATAGCGTTTCATTTTTCTACATGAACTTTTTCACGCTTTTATTGTGTAAAATTGGGAATAAAAAATTATCAATTTTGAAACTGAAAGTACGTGCCTCATTATTATATTAATATGTATTTATTAAATAGATCCATAGCATTTTCAGAATAAAATAATTATATTCTAACAAATCGTGAATTATTTGTATGTTTAGAATTTAGAGGATAATGTAAATGTATTTGTTTCTCTCTTAGGTGGAATGGCAATCGGATCAAGAAAGAGCTGAAGCCAAGAGTATAACATTCACGTCGAAGGAAGAATCGTACAAACCAATAATTTCAAAGACTTCAAGTTCAAAACCAGCGACAACAACAACGGCGAAAAAACCATGATAGATGAATTATATATGTAAATTATTAGATTAGGTTATCGGTTAGGTAGAAATATTCGACATCATTGTGTAATGTTACTACTTCCAAGCAAGATGTTATTTTAATATCGTTAAACTTATTTTGTAAATAATTTTACATTTGCAGCATAGTTGTTATTGTTTCAAGTGTTGCAAATAAAATCGTATTTATTAAAGAAAAGCATTTGTAAATAATTTGAAGAAATTATGTGAGTTCTCAGGGAATTTTATTTTACAGTTCTCTGTGTACACCTATACTTTTTATAAATGTGCTAAATGAATAAACAAAATATATTATTCAATTTTATTTATTAATTTCCTACACTTGTATTTTTTTAATAATTAAATAAAGCCAAACATAAAAATTATGCGTCAAAAGATAGTACAGTACAGTTAAAATCGGATGGCAGTGCCGTTCTTAGATCTTGTGAAGCCGGGTGCTAAATCTTTGTTGCGGGGCCACTTTAAAATATAAAGAAATAATTATAAAATATTTTTATTATAGGGTTATCAGATTTATAATTTCACAATACGGGAAGGTTCAAAATTTGTGAGAAAAAAATGCACCGAAGGCGATTTTTTGAAAATTTTTAAGGTCAAACGTGTTTTAATACAATGTAAGATAATATAGAGTTCTTTACAATGAAGCAAATTAAAAAAATTCTTAAAATAAATAAATCGGATAACAGTCAGAAACTAATAATTTATCTTATTGTAAGAAAACATTTACATAAATAATACATTAAAGTAAAATATTAACATAAAATTAAGAAAAATTCTATAACAAAAGTAACATAACAATATAGTTTTATTTGCTTCTTTATTTTTTCTAATAAAATTTGGGAATTCATTACAAGACATTTAGTAATTGAAACAGAAAATCTGAAAATAATAATAATAATAATAATAATAATAATAATAATAATAATAATGTTGCATTAAATTAAAATATTATATTACTGAGCAACAGTATAATTATTCTAGTGAACTGCTCAAAATAAAATGTATAATAATTAAATGTTAATTAAATCGCGCTCCTCACAATGAGGTGTTGCACGGTTTTTTTTTCTTTGCTTTAATCAAAAGAATAAGATAAAATATTTAGCCCCTATTTTTTATTTTTTTCGTATTATTCTTTATTCATGAGAAAATTGTCTTTGAAATTATAATGTTTGAATTTCCGCTTCCCCTTTCGCCTGATGACGTCAGAATAAACCTAACCAATGAGGGTGTGGCTTACATTTGCCACCGACGGAATTTAAACGAGTGACAGTCATGACATCTGTCAACTACTACTGATTTTTGTATTTGGAAATAATCAAACATGGTTGTAAAAAAGTGTTTTGTGCAGTGTGCCCAAATAGAACTGATAATAGGGATACATAAAACATAGTGCCTCAAAACGAAGAATGAAATGGTTGTCGCAAGTAAAGATAAAAACATAAAATCAAAACTTCTTTGTTGTAAATATCATTTTGATGTAAATATAAATATTTTTATAATTAAATAAGAACTATTGAATACATTTATTTTTTTAGCTGGAAAATGATGCACTCAGGCTACGGTTTCTTATACCGACTAATCTTTGCACTATTGGACCATAAGAGAGATTGATAAATCCAGGATAAAATATTATTAAACGGTATTGCTTGAGACCACTACTGCCGATAATGTCAATCTCCAACTGAAGATGATCTATTCCAAACAATGTGTCGCTGGAATATGTTTTATATATGTTTTAATAATATTGTATTCTGTATGTTCCTGACACGAAATAAATCCAAAAGTCAAAATAGAAAATAAAGTGTGTGTGTGTGTGTGTGTGTCATAAAGTGTCAGGTGTCAACTAAAATGGAAAAAAAGAGAGAACGGGGGAAAATTACTCAGAAATAGACAAAGATAACATGTTGGAGATAAATAAATGTAAAAATAATATATGGGATTAAATTTATAATAAATTTAATTTAATTAATGTTGACATGTGTCAAATATATTTTACACAATAAAATTTACTTCCTCGAACATCGGCGGAGTAATTTATTCTGTAGATTTACTTAGCTAGTATATTTATTCTTGTTTTGACGAAAATCTCTGGAATAAACTATTTTACTTCAGGAGTAAATTTTACTTTGCTAGTGCTTTACTTATCCATCTTTTATAATACTAGGCATGAAACTATGAAATATAACGCTATAATATAATAATAAATAACTAAGAACTACGCTAAAGAACCAAAAATCACGCTGCACTGTGTCAGACCTTATGTCACATAGTTGTCATTAAAGCTATCATTGACGTTTATGTATGATACATTTGTTTTTTTTTTCATCATCTTTCCAGTTTTGTAATTGGCTAATATATGTCTGATGCCACGGACAGAGTAATTTGGCGCCAATTCAAAAAGTATATTTTTAAACTGCTACTGTGCTTAATATATACAGAAATTTGAACAGAAAATCATATTTAATCACATTGTAGAACGTACTTATTCGAATTTCAGAAGAAAAAAGATATGTTAATTTTTTTTGCAACACCTCATTGGGCGTCCCGAACATTACGAGAACCTCAAATTTTAGCTGAAATAGGGGACAACCCATATATACGGGACGCCTGGAAACCCTGTTTTATTATCGACTTTTTTTTATTATACTCGTAATATAATATAATTATAATAAAACAAAGGTATATTATACATAAATAATGGAGAGATTTTGTTATTGTTTATTTGATATGGAAATAAATTCTACGATCGGCAGAACAGAATGAAAACCCTCGGTTCTCAAGTGCCATTTATAATTTTCTTACGTGATACAAAGACTAGTGCTTTTGATGCTGCAAAGTTATTTATTGCGGCGGGTTCATAGTTTTTGTGTCGCCAGGCCTGAGATGGCACTGCTGTGTACTTGGTGAAATCGTAGGTATTTATAAGGTACAAAAATAAATTAAATTTTTAATACTAGTACGAAACTGTGGATACAAATGAAATTATATTATACACCTCTCGCACCCGCCTAGAACCGGCCCTGTAGGATGGCACATTGTTAGGCAAAAATTTCTGTGATGATTCTTTTTATTTTCAGAAAAACCTCGCCACTCGCTTACTACTTTAAGGTATACGATACAAAAAACATTCTAAAATTGAATTTAGTTGTTTTAGTGAATTTATAGTCCGTGACGCGAAAGAAAATCGATCTGAGGAATGTTAAATGCAATTAGAATTTCTATAAAGCGACATTACGATTAGAAATATTTTACTATGACTTTGATGCAGTACATGAACCGCTCTGCCGATTATTCGACCAGTATTATTAACTTCAATGAGACCCTTAAAGGAGACCCTTAGCGCTTACGAACTAGATGTAAGGAGTTGGGAACGCATAACAGTGAGAGAGATAGGAGTTGATGAATGTTTTCTGCACAGGCGCAGCGGGTGTAGCTTAAATACGGGGTTTCAATTATTTTCATTTATTCTATGTCGAGACGTTGGGTAAAGCAGATTGAAAAATCATTTGTACGCGATTTGTGTAGTACAGAATAAAAATGAATCTTCTTTGATTTTATTTCTTTTCCATATTTATTTACTACACTATGAATAAAACGTAGGAACGCCTATGCCATATATTGGCGTTTGCGCAGTTACTTCGCGCTATGAAAAGTTCTCTTTCTTTCTCCTACTTACGACAATATAAAAATCTATCTTTCTTACTCTTACGCGTTCCATACAAATGCATTGTGTAGCATAGGGTTTCTTACATCTACTCGTAATTCGTAAGCTATATGATCTAAGCGCAAAGCTTAGCGTAGATGGCAGCAGGGGGATATACAATAGGTGCAATAGGTACGTTCAATGACTAAAAGTGCTATCTAGCTGCTAGAGCTTGTATTACAGAGCGCAAAGGTTTAATTACTGAACGACATTAAAGTTGACATTTGAGATTAAAATCAAAATGCAGGCGATTGTGTCGATTATGTTGCGACAAAACAAATTTAGTTAACGAAATTGTTGTGGCAGTCACTATGCAGCCAGACAAATATGCAGTTAGAGCACTGTGCATATGCAACACAAAACTAAGATGTATGATACCAAAATACACAAGAAATATAATTATAATAAACTTACTTTGAATGTTATAGACCAATTTCTGATTCTTTTCATTAATTGTAAAATTTCCGTCTTTATAAGTTAAAAAAAAAAACGATTTCGCGCTGTTTGTTCATTTTGAATTTGGTGCCTAGCACTAACCTAGCAATGAAATCATATGCTAGCCAGTGCTCGAGCAAAACGTTGTCAGCTGATACTTAGCAGGCCGTTCAATTATCTAGCGCTAACAGTTGCTAGCTAGCAGCCAGCTAGCGCTAGGGTTGTTGAATGTACCTAATAAAACAAACGTTTTTAACAAATACGTAGTCTAAATTTATTATTTTTATTTTTATTAATAGTTATGTTTGACGCTTCAAAGTCTTTTGAAAGTTAAAGTAACTAGCAGACTAGCGAACCTATTGGGAGAAATATTGTGCTAAGGCTCTCATAGACCAGTGGCATGACATGAACTCTATTTCACAACATTATTTCGAGACTACAGTTGGCCGATTGTTTCCCATTTCTCTTGTAAACGTTGGTGATTGGTGGAACATAGTACGCGGTGTAATTTCCCTTACCGCATCAGCTTTCTTTGGTGTCACGGACTGTACCTTTTTCTGAAATAGAATTTACTTTTTCTGAAATACAATTTACATTTTCTGAAAATGTTACAACCCTATTATTAGATCATTTTAAAATAGCAATTAGCTTTAAGTATCAATTCCGGTTGATCGTTTGTACGCAAAATATAATTTGTTGTTCCAATAAATAGAAAAGTCTGTAATTTTAGATTTATTGTTTTTCCTCGAAAATCTGTAAAGAGCTAATATGTTATTTCAAATTATATATGAGTTTTAAGTACCAAATTTTTCAAGAAACTCTGTTTAGAGCTTCCAATAAAGTACTACTTCCAGTTTATCAATTTTAGCAAAAAAAAATCATTAGTATAACAGTTTAACACAAAATTTGAAAAGTTTTGGATTATATCATAATATATTTTTAACGAAAATCTGTTCAGAGCTTCAAGTAAAGAATCATTTCCGGGTTATCAATTTTAACAAAAATCTAATATGTCGTTCTCATTAATATAAAATACCTGGCTTACATATGAGACAGTGGTCTGCGAGAGAAAATTGTACGGCTCATATACGGGACGCGCGCTAACGAACGTGTTAAATACTAAAATTGAAAAGATTTGGATTATATTTTAATATAGTTTTTCATTAAAAACTGTTATAGGCATTAATTTTTAGAAGTTTGCTATAAAAGTTATCGTGGAAGAAAAAATCGTCACATATAGACAGTCAGACATCATTGTAAAAATAGTAAAATTGGACATAAATGAAGCCCATAACAGTTTTTACTGAAAAACTATGTTAAAATATGAACCAAAACTTTTCAAATTTAGTATTTAAGACTTTTATATCAATAGAAATAACATATTAGAATTTGGCTAAATTGATAAACCGGAAGTGATACTTTACTTGAAGCTCTGAACAGATTTTCGTAAAAAAATATATCATAATATAATTCAAAATTTCTCACATTTAGAATAAAAATAAATAAATATTGGGATTTTCAAGTATCAAGAGATGGCGCTGATCGCATTAAACAATGGTACACTTTTTGTTGACATTTGTTAACGTAGCATTGCTGTCAATTGTGTTTCTTGTTTTCGTATTATTTTCTCATTTATTAGTATTTTTATTTATAATTCAAGTATGTATAATAGAGTTTTTGTAGTCATATAGTTGTAGTTTCATGTAAATGTCAAATGTGTATCACTGTTTGTAGTTCTAATATTCGTCGCTAGTTAGCGTTTTCTTATTTGAAAATGATGACCTATTCGTACCGTGCGAGCGCTTACCGTGCGAGCGCTTACCAGACGTCACCTCACGGGCACTCATTGCTGGCGTGGAGAGTGCACCACAGCGGTCAATTTTGTGCCATTTAAAATTCGAAATATTTGGGGTCGGTCGGAATCGAACACGGTTCCTCAGATTCGCGACCAAACACTCAGGTACGCTGCCATAGACCCCATTTGGTATTTAAAACTCGTATATATGATTGGAAACAATATACATAGATTTTGACTATATATGATAAACCGGAAGTAGTACTTTCCTTGGAGTTCTTCGCAGATTTTAGAGAAAAAACAATCAAATGTAGCCCAAAATTTCGCATTACGGACTTTTCTATTTACTGGAACTACAAATTAGATTTAGTTTACAAACAATCAACCGGAAGTGATACTGTACTTAAAGCTCATTGCTCTTTTAAACATGGAATTGGTGGGAGGTCATATGCTGGCCACATCAATATTTTTATTTTTACAAATTACTTCTAAAATTATCTATCTATTTAAGGTTTGTATACAGTTGTCGCCGTTTACCCTTCCAATCGGAATGACCGAGCCGCAGTGTTTTACCACTGCCGTACTGCCAGTTGGATGTCAGCCATTGCTACATTTATTTAAGATGTATAAGTGGCCAGCTTACAGCATCCGAGTGTGATAAATACAAGTAGCTGTATTTTATTTTTTACGACAAATCACACATTGTCGGTCGACGGGAATCAAACGCACGGAACAAGGTTCGGGTGACGTCACTGCGAGCTACGAGATGTGCGCTAAGCCGCTAAACCACCAAGCCGACTAAAATTATAATAATAAAAATATAATTATGGTTTGTACTTTTCAGGAATTATTTTTATCCATGTCGTCAAAGATATTTTTAAATGAATTTTCTTAAGATAATTAATTAATTAATTCTTAATTTTCTTTCTAATTACATATAATTTACATATGTTCATTTCTTTTAATCAGCAAAAATGCACCTATTAAATTTATTTCGTAGAAACAATGGTTGTGAAAAAAAAAATGGAATAAAATTAGGGATCAGGAACGAAAAGATTTTTCGTTTCGTTTCGATTCAGCTTCGATAAAAATTGTATCGTGTCGGTTAGTATCGTTCCTGTTTAAAAAAATTTCGTTGCCGTTCAAATGAAAAATAAATTTTGTTCCGAACCGGTTATTTTGTTCTAAATATTTTTACATAAAAAACTCTTGTGAACGTATTTTATTTGATTATTGATTGTGAATTCGGTAAATCTCTACCGACATGATATATTTTATTTTTCAATAAATTTAAAACAAAGTGTGTATTAGGAACAAAATAATAACGTTATTAATCGGAATAATTACCTCTCGCTAGAGAGGTATTGTATTCATGCTAAAAATCGCATATCCAGATTTTAATGAATAAGCACATTTTAAGGTCCCTAGAATCCGATTATAACATTTTTACGATGATGTCCTTATGTGTGTGTGGATGTTGAATCCACGATTTCTCAAATACTATAAGACTTAAGATATTTTTAACTACGGATTCCTTAATCTAACAATAATGGGAAGAGTTCATAAAGTTTTGGTAACAATTGGAAAACCGGAAGTAGTAGTTACCAGAAAAAAATCGTCTAAATATTATTTATCGAAAATTTATGTAAATACTTATATTAAAGAACGTTAAATTCTTTATTCGATAAATATAAATTCATTATTATATCTTCTATAGATTTAGAGATAAAGAAATGTATATAAAATAATTTGATGTAAAAATTCTCAGATCAAACTACTTCAAGGCAAGAAATTCAAATGTTTGTAATTGACACATAAATGTCACTGTCAAAAATATTTGTATGCCACTGTCAAAAATATTTGTACATCATTATGAAGATAATGAAAATAAATAAAAATTCAACAACGCAAAAGAATATACGTAAAAAAGAATATAAAAGGAATTTGCGAAAAAATGACGAATATAAAGAAAAAGAAAAGGAAAGTAGAAAAAAATTCAGGATATTGAATATAAAGAAAATTTATGTATTATACATAATTTATATTAAATTATCCCATAGATTTTGCAAATATATGTGAGGATTATTTTGTAGTGAAACATGAATATGTGTATTTGTATTTAAAAATATTTTTCGTTTTGTACTTACAACCAGGTAAAATATCTGGCGAGAGGTTATATGCTGGCCACATCAGATTTTTTTTTATTTTTTCCGGTTATATCGTTTTCACTCCAGCAATAATATTAAGAATTTTGTTTCGTTTCTGTTTCTGTTCCGGTTTTTTTTTCGTTTATATCGTTTATCGTTTTTGTTTCTGTTCCGTTTGCGTCTCTGCTAAATATGAAAAAAATAATTTTAAAATAAACAGTTGATAATTTTTAACTGATGATTTCATTTATTTCGAGAATACCTTTATTCAGCGATTATTTATGCAATTCTGTTTTCTTTGATTTATTATTTAATTTCCTAGAAGGTTTATCATTACAATACCTATTTTTCAAAAAATTTGTAATGGTTCAAGGACTGTTGGAAAACGCAGGATTGCACATCAGATGTACTATTGAAACAAAAGAAAAAAGCATTTCAATTCTTAATTAGTTATATGTTTCCGGTTATACAATTACAATGATGATGTTGCCGTTGCCTAAGTTTTTTTATTTTTATTACGAAACATGACAAGACATAAGAAAAATAATGATAATATCAATATGTATGATCGATATACATCAATTAACAGCATTGTGAAACTGAAACAATTCTAATAATATGCTGCATGCTAGTTTTTCTTTGTCCTTCATTTTTTCAATTAGCGTATATGCATTTCTAAAATAATCACTGGGCCAGAAATAATACAATAGGTACTTGAACACATAATGGGAATTTAAAACTTTAATGTGCAAAAATAAATACGTTTACCACAGATCTTTTTATATTTATTTTCTGATATGTGAGCGTATCTGATACTTAGAAATATTGCAATTTTAATATTTAATTACTAGCATATTAAAATATTAATTAGATACATGGTATTACACTATTTATGTAATTTCAAAAATACTCAATGTAATTTAAAATTAAATGTACTTTAATTATCCTGATTCGATGTTATTAGAAAAATTTTGAAGAATAGAAAATTTTAAGAATAGTATGCTTACTGGATTAATAAAGCTTGAATTATATTATACTATTTTCTCCTATTCTCGAACTATATACTTTATTTCACGTAAGAAAATAGTAGATGGCGCTTGAGAGCCGACCGTTTTTACATGCATTTATACTCTATCCGTTTTAACTATAGAGCGTTGGGTGAGATAGGGATTAAGATTCTAGCTCTCTGATTGGTTCAAACGTGAACCGATTTTACACAGTAAAATAATTGACGTGAAATTTAAATTTGCTTGACAACTGTATCAATTATTTTGCCGTTTGACATAAAATATATAAATGTCAACAAAGTTAATAGAACACGATTTATTACATATTATCAATTTCTGTTCAGTTCTGTTTGCTTGTTTTTTCGTTTATATAATTTTTGTCGTTGTATTTCATATTACATAGTTTTCATTGTGCGCGTTTTCTTAGTTTTTAATTAGTAAATCGTTAGTTTGGTTATTGTTCTCTTCGTTAATATTATGGATAAAAATCCTGAACCTGGCTCTGCAAATGTTTTAAAATATCCAAAAGGAAAGGCCCTCCGAAGCGGGCAAAAAAAGTGGCGTATAATTTATACTGCACATATCGTGCCACGAATGCATATTCCAAATTAAAAAGTGTCCAAATTGTGGCATCAGACTTGGGAATAGGACGATGTAATATTTGGAAAGCTATAAAAGAACATGAGGAAAAGGAGACATTCGGATCACCCCAGGAACAAAGAAATTAATTTAGAACATTATTTTGTTCATATTTAACGGTGTATATAGTTTATACATATAATGTATATTTTAGAGTGTAAATATTTATATTTCAAAGGTGAATTATATTTTTATTTTGTTTTCTTTAAAATTAATTTTAATAATGTGGTTTTCATTCATGCATGTCCCATTCGCCGAAATGTAGAGAAAGGTACGGAGATTATAAGTAAGTATATGCATACATGTACGTACACGACAAAATTACTGAAAAAATGTCAATTAGAAAGAATTTTTTTTTAAATCCAGGAATGGCGCCAAAATTTGAATTTTTTATTTAATACATGTAAAAACGGCCGCGCTCGAAACGCCATCTAGTCTATAGTTAAAACGGATAGAGTATAGTAATTAATTTAAATTCGTGAAACTAAATATTGTCAATACTAAATATTTTTATCAGTAAAAATGTACCAAACTTGAATATCATTCTGTCAATTTTATTTTATAATTGACAGCTGACAAGTGATATTTTTGTCGCGTTTGTGAACTTGGTGCACACAATCAAAAAATGGGTGGGCACCGGGGGGGGGGGGGGTCAAAATCAGAAACATTTCATCTGGGGCGCTCAATTATTTATACAGAGTGTCCGGATTTCGAAAGCTACCATTGGGATCTAGGGAACTATAAGAGATACGACTTCAGTTATATGGGACAATGTAGTGCGCCTTTGGGAGGCGATTTTATATGTGCTTTTGTTTTGCCAAATATTCCCATAGGTTGCTTGATAATGGGGGAGTACTGAAGTTGGTCGATTTTTTAAATTTCATAATTATTTCTAAACTATCAATAATCGAGAAAAATGTTTCGATTAGAAAAGTTAGATAATTTCATTATCTATCCAGTGACGTACGAAAATGTACAACTATAGGCCTACCCTTTCTGATATCGGAAAACCCCAATACTCAGATCTGGGTACAAAACTTTATTTTTTCTTTCATAATATGCTAAAATGTAATTTTGTGTTGTATCTCGAAAATTTGCCGATAACAAAATTATTTTCGTACGTCACTGGATAGACAATAAAATTATCTAACTTTTCTATTTGAAACATTTTTCTCGATTATTGATAGTTTAGAAATAATTTCAAAATGAAAAAAATTTACCAAATTTATTATTCCGCCATATAGTAACCTATGAAAAGTTTTGGCAAAACAAAAGCTCATCTAAGAGGGCTCCCCAAAGGCGCACCACATGTCTTATATAACTGAAGTCGTATCTCTTAAAGTTCCCGAGATCCCAATGGTGGCTTTCGGAAACCGGACATTTTGTATAAATAATTGAGCGCCCCAGTGAAATGTTTCTATTTTTGAATAATTGAATATAACAAACATTTTTTTTTAAAATTCATTAAATTCGGATCTATTTTTGAGGGTTTAGAAGATTTAACGTTTATTACCGCTTCATTGACTCGACTATATTAGACCAAATTGAAAGAAAAAATAAAGGTTTGTACCCAGATCTGAGTATTGGGGTTTTACGATACCAGAAAGGGTAGGCCTATAGTTCTACATAAAGATAGAAAGTATCTATTGCAAAAAACATTTTATTCCGTTAAATTTTATAATACATAGCAATACAATATTATAAAAAAAATTGAGAAAAATTTAAGGTTTGATGGGTGAAACATATTAAAAATACAATAACCTTTATACCAATCTAAAGAAATAAAAAATAAGTATTTTCTTAAAGTAATAATCAAATATGGCTTCCATTTAAAAAAATGTAATTTTGTGTTATATCTCTAAAATTTGTCGACAGAAAAATTATTTTTGTACGTCACTAGATAGACAATGAAATTATCAAACTTTTCTATTTGAAACATTTTTCTCGATTATTGATAATTTAGAAATAATTTCGGAATGAAAAAAAATCGACCAACTTCAGTACTCCCCCATTATCAAGTAACCTATGGGAATATTTGGCAAAAAGAAAGCACATTTTAGATGGTCTCCGAAAGGCGCACCACATGTCCCATATAACTGAAGTCGTATCTCTTATAGTTCCTGAGATCCCAAAGATAGCTTTCGAAATCCGGACAGCCTGTATAAATAATTGAGCGCCCCAGATGAAATGTTTCTGATTTTGAATAATTGAATATAACAAGCATTTAGAAAAATAAATCATTAAAATCGGATCTGTTTTAGTGGGTTTAGAAGTAAAAACCTTTATTGACTCGGCTAAGAATCTAGTATGAAAATCGAACGAAATTCAGATGAAAATGTCTGATTTACATTATACTAGAAATGACTAGAAATTCTCGAACGAGAATCGAACTAACAAAAATCTAGACAAAAATAGTATAATGTAATCCAAAAGGGCTGGTTTTATAATAAAAAATATATTAAACCATGATCCAAAACTTATCAAATTTGGTATTTAAAACTCGACTTTGACTATACTTATATGATAAACCGGAAATGATACTTAATTTGGAGCTCTTAACAGATTTTCGAGGAAAAACACAATAAAATATTATCCAAAATTTCGTATTACAGACTTTTATATTTATTGGAACGAGAAATTAGATTTTGTTTACAAACGATCAATCGGAAGTGATAATTAAAACTCATTGCTATTTTAAACATTGAATTGACGGGAGGTTATGTGTTGGCCACATCAGATTTTTTAGAATAATAGTTAGTTACGAAATTGTTCTACAGAAAATTTTCAATAATTCAGGACGTATTAATTTATAAGTCAGGCGAGCGCCGCGAATTCAATCGCAACACGTATGTACTTTGGTAGAAAACGTTCGACTATGCGTTACACAAGCTGATTCATAAAGGTGTGCCAAAATAATACCATATATTGGGGGAGTCATTTTGAATAAATTTGTTATATGAAGGTATGTCCGGAAACTTTTTAATAATATTTTAGAACTTGTTATGAAGATACTACTTATTTCTTTTGTTTATATTTCTCAACCAGAGGCATCTTATATGGGGAAGCTTTGAATGTTTTTCATCGTTATTTTTTTATTTATTAACATTTTTTTATTCTTATTTATAAAATATTACATTATACAATATAAAAATACACGAAAAAGGTACTTTTGATAAACGCTGTAGTTTTTGAGATATTTTAAATTTTAGAAAAAATTAAGTATCCAAAATATTTAGGTAACATTTAAAATACACTCATGATAGCATAACACGTAGTCGAATGTTTTCTACCAAAGCACGTGTTGCGGTTGAATTCGCGGCGCTCGTACGCCAAAACTATTCGTCTGACCAAAAAATTATAATAAGACATGAATTATTGAAAATTTTCTGTAGAAGTATTTCGTATATAATTATTTTTCTCGAAAAACCAAACCGGTAAGGAGCTATTTTTGAAAAACCGTTAAATGGAAGTTTGGCTAGAGCACCTCAAACTCTATAAGACTACCAATTTTCAAAACTTCCGCTAAACTTTTCAAGTAAACTCCTGTCGGAGCACCAAATTACTGGACTATTAATGCATAATGTCTGAATGGTTTGAACCAACGACCAAATATAACTAGACAAAACTTCATTTGGTTTGTTTAGATTTCGGCTGGCCAGACAGAGAAACTAGAGATAGAGATATGTCTTGCCTAGTCCGAGCATTTCTCACTAGACGTCACCACTGAGACTACGTAGAGTATCAGTGTCTAGTTTGAACGTTGCTCAATAGAGGCGCAAGTGTTCTTAGTTAAAATTTCGTGGTTAACATTAAATAATTTAGAAGGTTTAATATTAAAGAAAAACGAACGTGTCATTCACAAAACCACTACAACGACAAAACAAATACAAAATACACATGCTTCTACGTGGCCTCTAGTGAGCAACGTGCAAACTAAACACTAGACTATACACTAACACTCTACGTGGCCTCTAGTGAGAAATACTAGAACTAGACAAGACATATCTCTATCTCTAGTTTGTCTGTCTGGCCAGCCGAAATGAAAACATTCAGTGAGGCGGGATAGAGAATGTTTTGTCTAGTTATATTTGGTCGTTGGTTTGAACTGCCACTTCTGACAGAAAAAATAGTTTATTAGGTAGATACCAATTTATTTTAATTGTGATATAAAAAGAGATTTCGTAATTTTTGGATTACTATTTATTGTGTTAAGAGTTACAAATATAACGTTATTTTATTATTAAGACGAGAATATAATTCATGAGTCACGTGACACGTTTTCCGCCAATCAACATTCAGAATCTCCCTAGTTACATGTCTATCACAGCGATGATAAAAAACAAAGAAATTATCACCTTATTTATATTCGTTATTAAGGGATTTGTTTTCTTTATTTGACATTGACAGTTAATTTTGAATATAAAAATGTGCGATAATCGTTCGGTTGATATCAGCAACGATGATAATAATAAGGTAATTGTCAAATTAACCATATTGTAATACAATATATTAAAAGTTAGGTTAGCAGCACACACATGTCACAAAAATTCATTATATTCTCTCATTAAATATAATCTCGTGATATGATTAATAATCGAAGGTATTGCTCGTGAAACCGAAGCAGCTCATTTCATTCGTCCTTCGGACTCGTGAAATCCGCAACTCGGTTTCACTCGAGAATATCATCGATGATAATCATATCACTTGTTATATTCCGTATGAGAATATGCAAATAATTCAATAGCATTATTCAGACAGTTCAAACATCATATGCATTTATGTATAATTTTGTGTCAATTTCATGGGTAGTACAAAAAATGAGCGATACATATTTATACAATTTCAAAATCGGTTTTACAAGTTACAAACCGTGCAAATAAAATCTGATTCGTGATTTAGGTGAAGAATTTTATTATCAACAATCTTTATTTGACATATTTTTGTCTAAAATTAACAGGTAACTAACTACAGCAAAATATAACAGTTTTCAAATAGATACCCGGTATGTATTATTCTATTTAAAATGCAACTATGATACGGATATCGCTTCCGGAGAAACCGGAAGTAGAATTCATGAACTTCTCACAGCAAAGAGTGGCATTTAAGTTCGCTCCCAACTTTAAACTGTAGGTGTAAACTTAATATTAAAGAAAATAGCCATTTGTGCCTCTTTTTTCAATCATCCTGTAGATTAGTCCTTTCTGTTTTACCTTTAACATAAGAAATAACTCAACTTTATTCATAATTAAATTGTAGAGTTGAGTAATTCTTGTTAAATGGTAGGTATATTTCAAACAAATATTGAACACAAATAAATTGCTAACACTGCGAATTCTTCTGAAGGATCTCAAACAAGCTTTGTGCATTAAAGTTAACATTTAGCTTAGTAACTTTACTGCACTGTGCCTATAGAAACATTAAGTAACCAAATGGTAATACCCAGTAACACAGTTGTCTCTTTGTTTATTGTCAATCGAAGTGAATCATTGTTAGGAAACACATCAATTATTTAATTATTGCTTGTAATCAATGTAAACTATGTATTATTTACACTTTGCGTCACTGAAGGTCGTAGAATGATACAGTTAAAAATATATACCTGCAGTAATTTAGTTGACATGCCATTTTGATTAAGTAGGTACTATTTAAAATATTGTAATCATTTCAGACGAACGAAATTTATGTTTACTACGATCATGCATAAAGTTGACAAAAAATTACACATTTATATTTTCGTAACTAGTGCGGAAATAAGTGCTTCTCGGAATTTGCATGGTGTTTCCAAATCACGTTTTCCGCATGTGTTGCAATGGTAAACAATATTTTTTTACGCACAACTACTTTAAAATTGATTGGTTACATCTTCGTTACCATGGCAGAAACTGAAAGATCACACTCTGTGGGCGGTAAAGTAGTTATGCGGGCGGTAAAGTAGACATACGGGCGTTAAAGTAGTATATGCGACCGGTAAAGTAGCATATGCGGGTGGTAAATTAGCACATGCGAGCGGTAACGTAGAGCAAAAGCCCGGGGACTGGTACACAAAATGTTAAAAATACAATTAGAATGTATTTAAAAAATAATTTATGTACATTTAATTTGATTGCAGTACTGCGTAAAACGTTGTACATACCTTAGGCCGAAAAAAGTTTACACCCTTGGACGAATAAAAAAAATATATTTAGTCCGCAGGCTTAAACCTTTTCTTTCGACCCTCTACATGTAAATAACTTGCATTCGTGCACAAAAATAAGAAAATTACGATATGTACCTATTTTAAATTTTTGACATATATCATCTGCTATATGGACGACTATATAATGGCCGTATTATGGTCCCATAACTGTAAATCTTAAATGTGTAAATATAGAGAACAAAATCGCAACGAAAGCTTCCACTCTTATGTACAATAGACCTTTTCAATTTAACAGGTATCCCTTTCTATCGCTGCAAATTACTATGTAATGGCGCCAACAACTGCCAGTTGGGCTGTCAAACGAAACTTTAAAAAATATTGCAGTCACTAAAATACCTGTATTCTTGGTCAAATTTGCATCGTTATACATTTTAACTTCAATAAAAGCTTTTGTAACTTTTTTCGAGAATTTTAAAAGTTGTCTAAGATTTTTCTCAAATTTTACGTCTTAATGGACCTTTTCAATTTAAAGAGATAGAAGATATGCGCAATGGGGTTCTGCGCATAGTAAGAACAACTGAGATCTATGGCGTTTGTTTCTAAAAAATTTAGACGTAAAATGTGAGAATATCTCAGAACTTTAAATTTTTTTTTATCGAAATTAGCTACAAAAGCTTTTATTGAAGGTAAAATGTCTAACGATGCAAATTTTCACTGATAATACAGGTATTTTAATAACTGCAATATTTTTGACGTTTCATTTGACAGCCCAATTGGCAGTTGTTCGCGCCATTTTCTTACTATTTGCAGCGGTAGAAAGAGATAGCCGTTAAATTGAAAAGGTCCATTTGGAAAAACAGACGTCGTTAATCTCAGCAAGGAAGCACGTAACCATGGCTCCCGCCATTTGTTTACTATGCGCAGATCCCCATTGAGCATATCTTCTATCTTTTTAAATTGTTAAGCGATTATGGCAATAGGGGAGTTTCAGTTGATAATGTATATTGAAAGTATATCAAGTGTCCAATAATAAATATAAAAGTCATATAAATTTATAATATCATGTAATTAAAAATCGAAATTAAAGGTATCACACCACGTTTAAAACGGTAGCCATGTAAAAATACGTATCCGGCCTTGGTTATTTATGGTCGCTAGACGCTGGTTAGTTTTACTTTACTTCACAAAAATGGCGAATTGAAGAATTGTAAGCCACAATGTACGGCGTATTTTTTAAAAATAATTAAAAATAGACCGGCCACGAAACTTAACATTTTTAAAATTTAAAAATATTGAGAAAATGCTTCATTTTCTAGAGCTCTTTTGCCGTGCTTACAGTTTAACTGTTTAACAAATTCGAAATGTTGGATTGTTAGGTCAGCAACATTCATGTGTGAAATTTTTAGCTTGTAACACTGATTCCCCTATAAAAGTGAAAATTATTGTTCTCTGCAACTCTACTACATTTTTTAATAAAATTTATATTGAATATCCCAGTTGAGCAATTATTCATATTAATCCCGTTTACATATACACTATACATTACTATCACGGAGACATTAGATAACATATTCATGAAACCTAAACGTCAAATTTTTCTCTTTACATTTTTGCTAATTTTGGGACATAGTTTTCGCTGCGGGTCGGCTCCCATCGCCGCTTAATATAACATCCCTAACTTTCCAGGGACGGCAAGAACTCCAGTAACCGTATTTTTGACTGGGATGGAGGAGAGGCTGGAATTTAATATTAGGCTAAATTTAGTTTTGTTTGATGCAAAACAGTTTTTTTTACAGGTTTTTTTATTTTGCATTCCCTCACTCTGGGATCTATTCCAAAAATATGTATATTGAATTCGTATGATTTTCACATTTACGTGTTCTTTGCATGCATTAGTATTGACTTCACCCTTTGCAAATCGTGCGTTTTTCATTGTTTTTGTGACTTAAAAAGTTACAAGCACTTCCTATTTTTTATAACTAAAATAAATTAATTGTTGGTATATGATGGTGACTGTAGCAGAACAAAATAAAGATCGTTGCTACTTACTAGGCATTGAGAATATTTTATTTGTTGTTAAATCAGTAATCTCGGCGACACAATAATTATTTTGGCGCAAAAGGAGATAATTTGTGCACAGAACAACATAACTGATTTCGCGTGAGACAAAAAAGGTACTTAAATTTATTTTGTGTATAAAATGCTGTTCATTTGAAGACAATACTTTGAAGCCAATTTAGTCAATCTGAGATAATAATAATAAATATTCAAAACTGTACTTAAATAATTAACAATGAATATAACCACAATACGTAATCAATAAACGTGAACGGAAGTCATTTTTATTGCTTTTTTATGAAATTTCATATTTCTTACCAATAGAATCAAATCGACACTCGTCATGTTATAAAATGTCTAATTCATTATAACTTTATACGTAGTGTCCACGGTGCATCTTTTTCATAAAGATGCACAAAAAAATACATCAAGAAGAAGTTCGTAGAAGATGCATCAAATTTAACGGTGCCGTTGCAAAATTAAGCATTTTGCTGCATCTTTTTGTGTGCGTCCTCTCTTCTCATCAAATACATATATTGCTAGATCCAGTTTATATCGTTTTAACTAAACTACATGTACATTGATTCAATCTGTTCTTCTTTTCTTTTTGCTTTTTACTGCTACTAATATTTAAGTTGTCTAGATTACAAAGAGTAATTAGTGTCGGCTCCAGTGGTTTTATGGTTAGAGCAACTTCTCTTAGTCATGAGCACGCTAGAGGTTTTGGGTTCGAATCCCGCTAAAGCATGGATGTTTGTATAGTTTAGTTCAAGATCATTTCTTTGACTTCTACAATCCCTGCAATTTCGAGTACAATAGCGAAAACCGCATATGGTGAACTTATAGCAGTAGAAAATAAATTTTACTCACAAGCTCTTTCGGTTCACAGTCGCTTGCACGACTATGTATATAGAGAATTGACCTGAGAAGTACTCATTGTGGTAATTTTCTTAGTAAAAACCTTGCAAGAACGACCACTAACAAATTGTTTCACTGGATGCTGTTACTCGAGGACCATATTACACTATTTGCTGATAATTTTCCATATGATAAAATTAATTTTAAAGTTAAGTTTCCCCAAGAGACCTATTAACCACTTGTTGTAATTATTAAATAAAAATAAATATAAAACCATTCTGATATATCATTGTCCAAAGAATTATTGTGGATTAATATCTGAGCTGCTGGTTAAATATCTACCTTCTTCTTCAATTGTATGTTCAATACAATTCTTCCATTGCAACTGTCCAATGTTACAGATGGAGTGAAATGGAAAATAGAATTATGTATTGTGTTATTGATATTGCAATATTAACAAGTACGGCACTTGCAAATATATCTAGAAAAATCGGTACGAATGGGGTATGTGACCATATTCGACTTTCAATATATATGTCATAAATAGAGATGGGTCAATTCCCAAAATTTAAAGATACGGAAAAATCCCCAAAAAAATTCTTTGCGAAATTTCCCGAGGAATTTCCAGCGAAATATCCTTCGGGAAATTTCCCAAGGAATTTCAAATATGAATAAAAATTGTAACTGTAGAGCGACTCTGTAAGAACTAATGCAGAATACTCACCCATATTTTAAATGTTCAATATACTTTCATACTTCTCATATAAAGTAAAGGTGCAATATTTAGAAAACCTTAAATGTGTAATTCAAAAGCATCGTACTAAATTT
Source organism: Harpalus rubripes (assembly GCA_963082715.1). Classification (NCBI taxonomy): domain Eukaryota; kingdom Metazoa; phylum Arthropoda; class Insecta; order Coleoptera; family Carabidae; genus Harpalus; species Harpalus rubripes. The sequence continues at coordinate 19,594,948 of OY720457.1, forward strand.
CACAAATACTTATATTTACTTAAAAAAATTTAACTAGAATAACAATTTATTTTGAAGGAAACTTAAATTACTCGAAAAAAAAAACAATGTATCATATTTAATAATTATTTATAACAACTTGCACCAAACATCAAAGCCAAAATCTTTTAAAATTTACGGGAAATTTGAAAAAATTATATTCACGGGATATTTCCAAAAAAAAAAATCCGGGAAAAATGGGAACAAAATTTCTTCCCGAAAATCGAGGATGAAGCAATTTCCGAGAATTTTCCCAAGAAAAAAACAAATTTCCGGCGGGAATTTTTTGGCGACACATCAAATGTTAATGTTTTGGAGAAGGGATATATGCCGTAAGTATGTTAGAATGGTGGACGAAGAAAGATAGACTGCGGGAAGGAAAGAGACGGTTGTAAATCAGCCTATCAGCGTCGCGTTTATGTTGCGGTAGATGTGGCAGGGTGTAGCATGGTCACATCTGGCTATAACTATCTCTTTCCCTCCCAGTCTAACCGTCTTTTTTCACGCTTCTACCATTGTCACGTCACAAATCGCTTCCCCAAATTTTTAATAATAATTTTCTCGTAAAGTACGAATAATTAATCGATGTAAAAAATGTGGGTATTTTATTTTTTTGTCTAGTATCATATTATGTAAAAATAAAAATTTGGTCATATACACCATTGTAAATTTTTTGGGTTGGTTTTCTAAATAATCGTCGTGCAAGCGATTATGAACCGAAAGAGCTTGTAAGTAAAACCGATTTTCTATTGCTAGAAGTTCACCATATGCGATTTTTGCTATTGTACTCGAAATTGCAGAGATTATAGAAGCCAAAGAAATGATCTTGAACTAAACTTACATGTAAACCATCTTTGTGTTAAATTTTTATTGTGAGGATCAAGTTTTACAATATAAATAAAAACAACATCGATTTAAAAAAATCTATAAATTCTCCTACGTTTAGGGGTTTTTGGTAATAGTTGCTGAAACTTTAAGTCGTCGTGTGAACACTGACAATTTTATGCAAAGAATTTTATCAAAACTTCTTCTTGATGCGTTTTTTTGGGTGAATCTATGGGCCCATTACGAACCAAGTATGGTGTGCATCGCACATCGCCATGCAGTGGCGTAACTAAGAGTTTGGGGGCCCGCCCGCAAAAAGTTTTTGGGGCCCGTTTTAATTGTAGCGTTTATCATAAGAAACTACAAACCACAAGAACTTGTGTAAATTGTAACTAGGCTCACTTTCATCTGAGTTGACATGTTAAGAAGCAAAATAACCAATATGGGAGACCTGAAAATTCAAGATTAGGCACCTTCACATCCCACCGAAGTCATTGTGTGTTGCGGCATTTACTATGAAAATGTGATTGGCCCGTATTTTTCTTTTTTTTCTTGAAAATGAAATTGGTGGCTCAGTTCACTGGTGAAAGTTACAGGGAATTGATTCATACATTTTTGGTATCCCAAATGAAAGAACTTGGACAAAATATGGCATTAGCAAGATAGATCAGGATCATACAGTTTAAATAGTAGCAATTTTGCGAAAATCATTCTCGTATCGTTATTTAATCCCACGGTATGGTAATACACATTGGCCGCCAGGTGTCCTGATTTGACAGCCCCAGACTTCTTTTTATGGGGTTATTTTAAAGGAAAACTCTGGATCAGTTGCAGGAAAATATTTGCTAAGAAATCAAAATTCTACAGGCCGAAATGTGATAGAAAATAAAGAACTTGATTTTGCATAGCGGATAAGGGGCCCCTTACCCAATATTATTTTTGGAAATTAACATATAAAAAAATAAAGGACTAAATAAATTTGTATGTTGCTACAAAAAAAGATTAAATTCAAAATTTCGCAGTAGTAACAAAATTATAAGTCATGTAAATTGGGGCCTCTCTAGATCCGGGGGCCCGCCCGCAATGTGGGCCCTGCGGGCCCGTTAGTTACGTTACTGTCGCCATGCCATACAGTATACAGTGCGCACTAAATTTTAGTGAGCTGAAAACACTATATCTCGCTGTAATCATGTTTGTTATCAACGAATATGAATCCAGTAATGCAGACTTGTTTTCTACAAAAAAAGATTGTCTCAAATGAAGTTTTGTTGTTCTTTTTTTTACGGTTTTTTAATTACAAGAAATTATAAAAATGTTTTAAAGCAAAGAAGCAATCATCATTAAGTGCAAACTTCTATGTTATTTTACATTAAACTTAGAAACAAACTATACTAAAATTTATATTACCTATACTGACTTAAAATCAAAGATAAATCTTTATAAAATAGTATTTATTTGTAATTAAACTATCAACTTGCTACTATAATTCTTACTAAATTGTGCAAAAAATGTTGATGTAATTTTCTGTAAACATGTATTAAATGTAATTTTAGTGTTTACATTTTCACATCTTATTATTACGAGGAAAAATTATGTTAAAATTGCTGTTTGTTAAGTGACATTAATTTTGTATTTAAGTATTGATAAAAGTATTGAAAATATGTACATTTTTCATATGATTGTGTAACTATTTTTCAGACAAGATATGATAATAATATTTAATTTTGTAATTTTTTTCTTATTATTCCAAATTATGAAAGGCAGTTCTTATAGAATTACTCAATGACGTACTCAACAGGTAGCAAATTATATTTTTGTCTCTTTTTCATGTTATATAATTTTTTTTCTCACAAGATGTAAAAAATTAAAACATACTTTGAACGTAGGAAAAACCGCACTTAATTTTACTTCTAATTAATATTCAAATATAATTTAGTTTCTTTGATACCTACGTGTTTGAATACCTTTATTTTCTTTCTATAAATAAATTTAAATATTGATATTTTTTTCTACTTATGTATATAATCAATTATCACTTATTTATACTTAAACTGCCTATAAGTATTTGAATTTGATTTATATTAACATTCATGCAATCTCAATGAGACCCTTTGCGCAAAGCTTAGCATAGATGGCAGCAGGCGGATATTCTCCTAAGTACGTATTACAATGTACAGACTTTTGTAATAATACAGATATATTATTGTGTGTAATCGTGACTTTTCATGGTTGTGGCACAATATATAAAAACAAAATATAGAATAATATACAATGCAAGTTCTTTTTGGAAATTTGTAAATTCAAAACGGAATACATCAACATTTCCCGAAAATATGTCATTGGACAATTCTAAATTTTCAACACCTGAAGATATAGCAAATGGTTTCGCTTCTCATTTTAAATCGGTCTATGCAATGCCTTCGACTAATCCTCCTCGTTTCTTTATTAAAGATTGCGCCTACCCGCTGTCGAATGCTCTTTTCCATTTATTTAATTTATCATTAAAATAAATATATTTCCTGATAAATGGAAAATTACACGGATCGCTCCCATTCACAAATCAGGTGATACAGCTAACATTAAAAACTATCGTCCCATTGCCAATCTATCGAATTTCAGTAAAATATTTGAAAAACTAATATATGCAACTATTTATAACAAAGTTAAAAATCTTATTTCATGCTCTCAGCATGGGTTTATGGAAAAAAAACTACCAATTTACTATATTTCACCCATACTGTTTCTTCTGTTCTAAATCTTAAAGGCCAAGTTGATTGCATATATACAGACTTTTCCAAAGCACTCGACAAGGTAGACCATTCTATTTTAATAAAGAAATTCCATGACTTTTCTTTATCATCATCATTAATTGATCTTCTTTCATCGTACCTGTCTCATCGCCAGTTATTTGTTCAGTTTCTTGGTCGCAAATCCTCACCCTTCATTTCTAGCTCTGGTATTCCCCAAGATTCCAACCTAGATCCTTTGTTGTTTTTATTTATTGATGATGTTACACATATTTTACACTCTAACAAACTGTTATTCGCTGACGATTTAAAAATATTTTATCCTGTTTCTTCCGCTATTAATTCTCAAATTCTTCAAAACGATCTTAATAATTTATCTAATTGGTGTTCAATAAATAACTTAAGCTTAAATTTAAATAAATGTTCAGTCATGTCTTATACTAGGAAATCTTCTCCTCTTTTATTTTCTTACAGCATTAATAACCTTCCTCTAGCTCGTTGCTCTTCTTTTGATGATCTAGGCGTTACGTTTGATTCTAAGTTCCTTCCGTGATGTTACTGCTATTTTCTCACTTTATTATGCCTTTGTCCGCTCCAAACTAGAGTACTGCTCCATTATCTGGAATCTCGTTTATGAAAATCATCAGGACCACATTGAATCTATCCAAAAAAAGTTTTTAAAATATATATTTCAAAATTAATAGAAGTTATCCGGACTATTCATATAAATACTTAGAGCTGTTACGAACATTTAAAATACATAGCCTAATTGAGCGTCGCGACTTCCAACTTGTTCGTTATCTCTCTAAACTAATCCACGGTGAAATAGATGATCCTACTTGCTTAAACCAACTTCCTTTCCACACTCCTTTCATACACACTCGCTGTTATCAAACCTTCTACTTTCCTACTCCACGCAGTAATGGCTTATCTCTTTCTCCTATATACCGAATGTGTCAAATTTATACAAACAAATTTTCAAATATCGGTGTATTCCGTTACTCCCCCAAAAAATTCATAAGTATTCTTAAACACATAAAGTGACATCGTTGCATGTTGTTCTTTTTTTATTATTTTTATTCATTAATCGTTGTGCAGACATTTACTCATTTTTATGTAATGTATTTCATGTATTTTTTTCCTGCCCTCTTACTGGGTCTTCGCCTGTTGGGCATTGTATTTATAAATAAATAAATAAATAAATGAATATATGAATAAATAAATAAATAAATAAATAAATAAATAAATAAATAAATAAATAAATAAATAAATAAATAAATAAATAAATAAATAAATAAATAAATAAATAAATAAATAAATAAATAAATAAATAAATAAATAAATAAATAAATAAATAAATAAATAAATAAATAAATAAATAAATAAATAAATAAATAAATAAATAAATAAATAAATAAATAAATAAATAAATAAATAAATAAATAAATAAATAAATAAATAAATAAATAAATAAATAAATAAATAAATAAATAAATAAATAAATAAATAAATAAATAAATAAATAAATAAATAAATAAATAAATAAATAAATAAATAAATAAATAAATAAATAAATAAATAAATAAATAAATAAATAAATAAATAAATAAATAAATAAATAAATAAATAAATAAATAAATAAATAAATAAATAAATAAATAAATAAATAAATAAATAAATAAATAAATAAATAAATAAATAAATAAATAAATAAATAAATAAATAAATAAATAAATAAATAAATAAATAAATAAATAAATAAATAAATAAATAAATAAATAAATAAATAAATAAATAAATAAATAAATAAATAAATAAATAAATAAATAAATAAATAAATAAATAAATAAATAAATAAATAAATAAATAAATAAATAAATAAATAAATAAATAAATAAATAAATAAATAAATAAATAAATAAATAAATAAATAAATAAATAAATAAATAAATAAATAAATAAATAAATAAATAAATAAATAAATAAATAAATAAATAAATAAATAAATAAATAAATAAATAAATAAATAAATAAATAAATAAATAAATAAATAAATAAATAAATAAATAAATAAATAAATAAATAAATAAATAAATAAATAAATAAATAAATAAATAAATAAATAAATAAATAAATAAATAAATAAATAAATAAATAAATAAATAAATAAATAAATAAATAAATAAATAAATAAATAAATAAATAAATAAATAAATAAATAAATAAATAAATAAATAAATAAATAAATAAATAAATAAATAAATAAATAAATAAATAAATAAATAAATAAATAAATAAATAAATAAATAAATAAATAAATAAATAAATAAATAAATAAATAAATAAATAAATAAATAAATAAATAAATAAATAAATAAATAAATAAATAAATAAATAAATAAATAAATAAATAAATAAATAAATAAATAAATAAATAAATAAATAAATAAATAAATAAATAAATAAATAAATAAATAAATAAATAAATAAATAAATAAATAAATAAATAAATAAATAAATAAATAAATAAATAAATAAATAAATAAATAAATAAATAAATAAATAAATAAATAAATAAATAAATAAATAAATAAATAAATAAATAAATAAATAAATAAATAAATAAATAAATAAATAAATAAATAAATAAATAAATAAATAAATAAATAAATAAATAAATAAATAAATAAATAAATAAATAAATAAATAAATAAATAAATAAATAAATAAATAAATAAATAAATAAATAAATAAATAAATAAATAAATAAATAAATAAATAAATAAATAAATAAATAAATAAATAAATAAATAAATAAATAAATAAATAAATAAATAAATAAATAAATAAATAAATAAATAAATAAATAAATAAATAAATAAATAAATAAATAAATAAATAAATAAATAAATAAATAAATAAATAAATAAATAAATAAATAAATAAATAAATAAATAAATAAATAAATAAATAAATAAATAAATAAATAAATAAATAAATAAATAAATAAATAAATAAATAAATAAATAAATAAATAAATAAATAAATAAATAAATAAATAAATAAATAAATAAATAAATAAATAAATAAATAAATAAATAAATAAATAAATAAATAAATAAATAAATAAATAAATAAATAAATAAATAAATAAATAAATAAATAAATAAATAAATAAATAAATAAATAAATAAATAAATAAATAAGTGCAATACAACAAACGTAGTCTAAATTTATTACTATTTTAAATAATGATTATGTTTGACGCTCGTTTGACGTTTCAAAGTCTTTTGAAGGTTAAAGTAACTAGCTGACTAGCGAACGCGAACCAAGTGGCGGCTTTTGATTATATCTGCAGGAGCTGTATCTACATAAAAAATATTCACAAAGTAAAAAAGTCATTTGATTAAAAAAAGACAGTATTATATTATAAAAAATATACAATTATGTTTACAAAGTAAAATAAAGAAAGAAAACAATATCATTATTATTTTACCATAAAGTAAAAACTCGGAATTTTACAATGAATGCTGCTAGGATGTATTCTAATTGGCGATCTGGCTAGTTGTGGCCACATGAGTTTTAGTAAAAGTCGCTACTTACTGGGAAAAATTCTGCTGCAAGTCGCCAATGATTTTATTTTTATTGAAGGGGGGGGGGGATTAAAAATATATATTTAAAATACAAAATACAAGGTGATTTTCGACATTTTCATAGCTAATTTCTGCCCTTACAAAGCAAGCAAAATTAATTTTGCTTATTGATTCAAATGTAGAATTTTATGCTCCACTACTTTTATTTGAAGCTTTTTTACCTAAAATAATTAGGGAAGCAGGAAATTACGAAAATTTGATTTTACATGTTAAATCCTTATGTTCTGGTGTTCGAGTCACCATCCTGTATATATATTTCAGAAACACAGACTAAAGAATAATACAAGATAATGTAGTAAAATTACTGAATTACAATCACTATTTCGGTGAAGTTCGTACTTAGTCTACATCTCTTATTTTGCATCAATAGAGATCTCGAATAGGTATTATTAGAAGTTGAAATAAAATTACTAATATTTAATGATCTTTTTGCTATAAAAAAAATTGAGTTTTCGCCGCTATTTGTTCAAAATGTCGCTACCAGTAGCGGAATTTCGCTACGTCTGGCAACACTGGTTGTGGCTGCGAGAAGTACAGTGCTCAGCTCTCTCCTGCCTCGTCGCTCCTCGCACCGCGCAGCATCCTCAAGACAATGGCCCTTTACACCGCAATACCTCTCTAAGCACTAATGTCCACAATTCCACTGTGGCACAGCACACGGCTACATATATCAACTCTTAAGTTTCATGCACACGTTTACCTATCGATGTAATGCAAAATGCATATAAATATTTAGATATTTTTTAAGAAATTGTAAGTGCACACAGTATAAATGAATGTTTGTAATCTTTTTGAATTTTTTTTTTAAAGTAATATTAATAATGTTATTATAAATAAATTATTAATAGGAGCTGCAGCTCCACAGCCCCTGTTACGAGCCGCCACTGCGCGAACCTATCGGGAGAAATAATGTGCTAAGGCTCTTTTTACTTCCTTGTACAAAGTAAAGGAAAAATTTCGGTTTTCAGATTTCAACGGAAATATCCATTTTGACCATCCCTGAATCGGTAAGCCGTAAAAAGTTGAAATTTTGTATTTAATACTTCTATAACATCTAGTTGTGCACCTCCCTTTTTGGTCATTACATAATTTCCAGAAATGGTACTTTATTTGAAGCCTATAATAGATTTTAATGAAAAACTATATTAAAATATAATCCAAAACTTTTCAAATTTGGTATATAAGACTATTATGTCAATTGGAATAACATAGCAGATTTTGATTAAAATAGGCTAACCGTAAGTGATATATTACCTAAAGTTGTTAACAGTTTTCTTGAATAAAATGGTTTCATTTTGATTTTAGAAATACATGCGTCAAATAAGAGTTTTAGAGAATTAAATTCTGCGTCTAGCACATCAAGTATTATTAAATTAGCCTTTTGTATAAGCGAGATACGTAAATTTAAAACATATACTTTTTTGGTTTTTGTAATGAAGCTTGCTATGGATTAGGACAAAAAATAACAAAAATCTGATGTGGCCAGCACATTACCTTCCGTCAGTTCTATGTATGTTGTACAAATTTCATACGGAAAGTTTCTTGCTAAATTAAATATTCTATTTCTTGTACATTACCTTCCGGCAGTTGCATGTATTTTATGCAAATTTCATACAGAAAATTATTATTTTGTGACGTTTTCTATATACAGTGTAATGTTATCTGCAGAAATAAAAGATTTATTATTATTATTTCTTGTACATTACCTTAAAGCAGTTGTATGTATTTTATACAAATTCCATACAGAAAGCAAAAGATCCTATATTTCCAGTAAAATTATAAGACACTATGTCAATTTCACTTGACACTGACATCTTTCAATCAGAATTTTCTTAATATAGTAACTGTTTCCAGAGCTATGGCTACTTTATGAAATTTAATTTCTTTATAATTTTTTGACTCTATATCCATTTAATATTAAGTATTAAATGCAATCAAATCGTATAGATAATAAAATATTCTTTAATATTTATAATAACATCAAATGTGAAAAAATTATATTTAACATAGTTTTTTCAAGAAAAACTGTTAAAATCTTCAAATGATGGTACTTCCGGTTGACCAATTGTAACCAAAATCTAATCAGCTCTTCATATGGATGTAACGAAGATGTATACGAAAAAATTATAATTTTTGTAACTGTTGTATTAAAGTTATCGCAGACGAAAATTTTGTTACACACACACACACACACATCCACACACACACACATCCACACACACGCACACACACACATACAGACATCATCGTAAAAATAGTAAATTCGTATTCTAGGGACCCTAAAACGTGCTTATTGATTAAAAACTCATCATCGAATTTTTTGACCAAAGACAATACCTTCCTTACCTAAAGGTGACGGAAGGTAAAAAAATTAAAAATAGATGTTAATGTCAAATTACGTCAAATACGTACAATTTTATAATTGAGTCTATACTTCATATTAGTCTTGCGTATAAGGAAGTCGTGTGGTGTCCACATCAGGTTTTTACTAATACTAATACTCTAAACATCTTAAAATATTTTCCGGGCGGGCGGGCGGGCGGGCGTGCGTGCGTGCGTGCGTGCGTGCGTGCGTGCGTGCGTGCGTGCGTGCGTGCGTGCGTGGGTGCGTGCGTGCGTGCGTGCGTGCGTGCGTGCGTGCGTGCGTGCGTGCGTGCGTGCGTGCGTGCGTGCGTGCGTGCGTGCGTGCGTGTGTGTGTGTGTGTGTGTGTGTATGTGTGTGTATGTGTGTGTATGTGTGTGTATGTGTATGTATGTGTGTGTGTGTATGTGTGTGTATGTGTGTGTGTGTGTGTGTGTGTGTGTGTGTGTGTGTGTGTGCGTGTGTGTGGATGTTGGATTCACGAGACCTCAAATACTAGACTTAAGACATTTTTAACTACGGATTCCTCAATCTAACAATAATGGGAACACTTGATTAAGTTTTGGTAATAATCGAACCACCGGAAGTAGTAGTTACAAGAAAAAAATCATCTTAATGTTATTTATCGAAAATTTATGTAAGTACTTATATTAAACAACGTTAAATTCTTTATTCGATAAATATAAATTCATTATTATATCTTCTATAGATTTAGAGATAAAGAAATGCATATAAAATAATTTGATGTAAAAACTCTCAGATCAAACTACTTCAAGGCAAGAAATTCAAATGTTTGTAATTCACACATAAATGTCACTGTCAAAATTTTTGTATGCCACTGTCAAAAATATTTGTACATTATTATGAAGATTATGAAAATAAAAAAAGTCAACAACGTAAAAGAATATACGTAAAAAAGAATATAAGAGGAATTTGCGAAAAAAATACGAATATAAAGAAAAAGGAAACTAGAAAAAGAAAATTTCAGGATATTGAATATAAAGAAAATGTATTTATTGTTCATAATTTATATTAAAATATCCCATAGATTTTGCAAATATATGTGAGAATTATTTTGTAGTGAGACATGAATATATGTATTTGTATTTAAAAATATTTTTCGTTTTATGCGTACAACCAGGTAAAATATCTGGCGAAAAGTTATGTGCTGCCCACATCAGATTTTTTCATCTGAAATTTCGACACGTATTAAATACGTAATATTCTTTATCTTTAATAGAGTCGAAATTTTAGATGAAAAAATGAGAACTAAAGCCGATTTACAGATGTTTAAAATTTTAGAATATTTTTCTGTAAGTTCAAGTTCTGAGTAACTCGGGAATATTTAGATTATGTTAAAAATTAGTATTAGAATGGAACGTTTATTATGCCATTATGAATTAGTCCAATAATCCAATAAACATATTTTTTGTGATCGGTTTTTTATTATAATATAAAATTTTCCTCGCAATATTGGATCTAATTGCACAATCTCGTTTAAATTTTAATCTCAATTAATTTTTTGTACTGACAACCTCGGAAATAACATACGAGGATCACTTTAGAATTATCGAGAATAAAAGAAATCAGGTAAGACATGGAAAACTAAAAATTTACCATTATTTTGAACAATTATTTATCTGTCGTTTGTAAATAAGTTGCAAAAGTTAAGTGACCTAGTGGATCAGTTTTTAAAAGTATCGTTGTGAGTGAAAATATTGATCTAATTATGGAGCATTTTATTTAGTTTTTGGCAAATATATAGGCTGTATCAAGACTTGTGTAAAAAAATCTGATGTGGACACCACACCACTTCCTTGTAAGCAAGACCAACATGAAATATAAACCCAATTATAAAATTACGTATCTCATAACTCAAAAACGGTATAAGCTGTAGAAAGTTGAAATTTTGTATAGGACTAGTTGTGCACCTCGCTTTTTGGTACATAATTTCCAGAAGTGGAACTTTACTTGAAGCTTATAATAGATTTTAATGAAACACTATTATAAAATATAATCCAAAACTTTTTAAATTTGGTATTTTTGGTAAATTTGGTTTTATTTTGATTTAAGAGATAAATGCTTCAAATAATAGAGAAATAAATTCTGCGTCTAGCACATCCAATATTATTAAATTAGCCCTTTGTATAAGCGAGATATGTAAATTTAAAATTTATATACTTTTTGGTTTTTGTAATAAAGCTTGCTATGGATTAGGACAAAAAAGTATAATAAAATTAATGTTATGTTAAATTACGGCAATTTTATAATTGGGTCTATACGAGTATTTCATGTCGGTCTTGCGTACAAGGAAGTCATGTGGTGTCCACATCAGATATTTTACCTACTAAAATTTTTCAATTTTTACTTATTAAAATTTACTTACAATGTATAAATTCTCAGAAAAAAGGTACTCTTGCTAAAACTTGATAAATATAGTAGTTTTTGAGATATTTTAATTTTTAGAAAAAATTAAATATCCAAAAAATGTAGGTTTATAATAACTAAGAAACAATGAAATTCAGATAAATTCATTCTTGGATATCTATGTTGATATTCTGTGGATGTTCGGTAACCATTACCGTTACAGTTTCCATTAAATAAACACCATATTTGCGTATTTACTAGCAATTTTTTTAATTAACAAAAAAATACCCGTAATGATAATAAGGTGTATAACAATAGTTATAAACGGATATTATTGATTTTTTTATGTTTTGTTCTATTTCCTACAGTAACTTTATTGATTTTCTAACTGTTAACTAAATATTTTGGATAATTTATTTTTTTAAATTAAAATCTCAATAAGTACTGCGTTTATCAAATTTTAGCAAGAGTACCTTTTGTGTATTTTTGCGTAGTATGTAATAATTTATAAGTAAAAATTAAAAATTGTTAATAGGTAAAAATAACATTAAAAAACGTTCATGGCTTCCCCATATTAAGCGCCACTGGTTGAGATACAGAAACGAAAGAAAGTATAAATATGCTTCTAAATAAGCAGTATACTCATACCAAGTTTCAAAATTCGAATGCAATTAGTATCAGAGTTATTAATAAAAATGTTCCTGATGAGATGAGTGATGAGGGGTACATTTAAAGGGCTGTGCTGTAACTCTGTAACGGAAATTTCCGGACATACCTTGATGTAATATTTTTCGTTCAGAATGATCTGAGGAATACGCTAATATTTTTTTTTGCACTAGTTCTTATACGCCCGTTATCAGGGGCGTAAACTACGTGGGTGCACGGACGCACGCGCACCCACTGAAAGTAAAAGTGTGAGTGCGTAGCACCCACAGTAGGAACCTATGATTCTGAACCAGTTTTTAAAAATATTTATCGAAAGTTGTATTTTCGATATTTGTATCTACTTTCATTGAACGAATCGATCTTTTTTTTTTATAAAAAATCGTTAAAATATAATTTTGCATCATTTCTTCGCGTGGTACGATACTTAAGATTTACTTTTGACTTGACTATTTCACTTCTTCCTGTCGTTCTCTGGTCTATGATCTGTGGCAATTTGTCATGTTTGTGTTGTATTATCTGAATTATTAATAAATTAAACCATTTTAATTTACAACGTTGCCTTTTTATAACATCTCAGTATAATTGAAATTCAATTTTATAAGTAATCGGTTTATTGCAGATCGATATTTTGCATCTAGATCTGATGGTATATCGATATTAAAAGTTTCGATTCGTATCGATTCGTTAGATTAATATTCTGTTGATTTTTACCCATCCCTAACCCACAGTAATTTTGCCCTAACAGTTTAATTATATTTCGTATATTGTAATAATATGACGGTTATGAACTAATCATAATCATGGTCGTGACACCTAAGTTACATAGAATAGTGGATCACTAATAATAAGAAAAAATATCGTCTGAAAAGATGAATTATGTCCAGATGGATTATCATACCAAAATTTCATTCAAATCGGACAAAGCGTTCTATTACAAACAAAATTATTTTTTTAGAAGAACTTTGAAGCAGAATACTTGCTAAATGGTACAGATAAATTTAGTTAAATCGTGTTATTTTTGGACCAGGAGTTTGTGGTTAAGCCACGTATACGTATAATTTTTTGCATTTATAAAAATATATACACTTATTTAAAATAAAAATAGTGCACCCACAGCCAAAATCAAAAGTTTACTCCTCTGCCCTTTATAAGTAATAAATAATAAAATACTATTTAGTATTTTGCGAAGAAGGGATTGATGCTGCATAAGTTTTTGAAAGCATTCCGAAGGAATATTCCTTGGGAGTTTTTAAGAAGTGAAAAGAAATAATGTTGAAGTGTATTATTATTGATGGAAACTGCTCCTGAACGTATTTAAAATAATAGTTATTTTAGTGCAACAGGACGCGAAATAAGCATTTCGCAGCCTAAATACAGACCGCAAAATTGGATTTCGATGCCGTTGTCATGGTAGCGGCCGCGAAATTAGATAAACAATCACTTTGACACTTGAGAAGTACATGGTTTTGTTTATCAATTGTCAATTCCATAGTTACCTTGACAGCTAACTTTCTATTTACAAGTGAATTGTTTGAAATTAATAAAATTTGTAATTACATATTTTTTACGGTTGCACAAAAAATTTTGTGTACACCTTGTTAAACAAAGATACATAATATTAATAATTCTAGTGTGATCCTAGTATTGTAATATAAATGGGACGCATGTCTGAGTGTGTTACTACGTTAAATGGTTACAACTGCTCAGCTTTGGTCAATAATTCAAAATTATTTCTAATTTTCAAACCGCGTCAAACTTGAAAATATTGGGTGTTAACAAAGTGTAATTTTTTTTAGTGTTTCGGTATATGTATGTACTGAGTAAATGAGTAAAAAAAGCTTAATCAACATAGGTCTGGCGATCATCAACTGTTTCCGAGAAAAACGAAAAATTAAAAAAAAAATTACAAAGATAGTGATCGTCGTACAAAATTTTGTGTCAGTAATTAGACTATAAAAACAATAATTTTATTTGACTAAAAAAAAAAAAAAACAATAGGAAATCTAAGATGGTCTCTGAAAGGCAAACAAAAAGTCTCATTTAGTCGAAATCGTAACGCATATAGTTTTCGAGATAGCAGAAATAAATCCCGTAAAAACTCATTTTCCCTCTGCCTTATATCTCGGAAACTATTGAAGATCGGACCCATTCTGAAGCTTTTTTTACTCATTTTGGTCAGTACTAAATAGGTATATGCCCTTAAAAAATTACCCTTTTTTAACACCCTGTATAAGGAAGATCACAAAAAATCACAAATTACATAGTAAGAATATAATTATAATAGTTTTAATAATGTTGAGATATTCGGTGGTAGGCACTTGATGAAACTATTTCTCGTTATTTAAATAATAACGAGAAATAGTTAAAGAAAAACACTTGGTGTAAGTTTCACAATTTTTTTTATTTAAGACACTTTATCGATTAGAAATTAGATTTCAAAATATTTAGAAAACCCATATATACAGATACAGTAATTCCAGCTTAATCAAATCACCCAACTAATATAAAAATGGCAGCATTTAATAGCTATGTCCATAGATTATTAAACGTCCCTATGACTAAAGAAAATTACGATTTAGAAGTAGTAACTTTGAAACAAATAGCAGTTGCTAATGGCTATGATGCAAATATGATTGATAAATTAATTTATAGAAAAAATAAAAAATCCATTTTAATCCAAATTTACAAAAACAGTGGAAACAAACCACAACAAAAATAGGTAAAAATTAGTTATTTAGGAAAAATTTCAGATTCCATTGCAAATAATTTTAGATCTTTAAACGTAACACCAGCCTTTTATTGTAATTACACATTGAGAAATTTAATTGTTAATAATAAAATCGAAAACAGAGACAGGAACCTTAATTGTGGTATTTATCAAATTAAATGTAATGACTGCGATAAATGTTATATAGGGCAAAAAGGAAGAACTTTTACAAGCTAAATAAAATTGATTCTAATATTGCGAAACACCTCATTGAAACCAATCACACTTGCAGTATAGACAATTTAATTTTTTTACATATTTTAGATAAAGGACAAAAAATGAATATTTTAGAAGCGCATGAAATTCAAAACGCTTTAAAAACAAATTTACCTATTTTAAATGATCAAGTTGATTTGTTTCAATACGAGTTTTTCGAATATTTGCTAGAAAAAACCACTAATTACCCCCTACCATAAGTTTCTTGTAACCCTAACGGGATAGTATATAAGCTGTAAGTCTGTAAGATTCTTGTATTATATTTCTGATGATGGTCTAAGAAACCGGAATCGATAAAGTGTCTTAAATAATTTTTTTTTGTGAAACTTACACCAAGTGTTTTTCTTTAACTATTTCTCGTTATATAATAGTTTTATTCATTGTTTATGAATAATAATTGTATTTTTCTTGGTTGTTTGATGATTTCGAACTAGAACAGCGTTCTGCTTCCAAATCTTTTACCGGAACGGTGTTCCAGAGATTTCCGTCCTATAATTTCACCCCAGGTATGGTGCTTATTCTACGAATTTCAAAACATATATTAATATCGAATCTTGAACCCAAACTTTCTGAGTTTTCGACCATTTCACAGTACATTTGGATCCGTGGAAAGAATGGATGAAGGGAACTTCTTCAAATATAGATGCAGATAACAAATTAAAGAAAATTCTAAAATATATAAACAATGTGTTTAATAAAAATGAATTTTAGCGTAAACGTTGTATTACGCATGAAACTGACGTCATTTTCCCGGTATACCTATGTAACCGTGAAAATTAGTAAGAAGCACTGGCTTTCCCAGGCATTACATAAAATAATTAAATTTGTAGTTAAAATGAAAATAGAGCAAACCGTGTTTAAGATTTAACTGAATTTTGGGATAAACATGAAATATAGTTCGGAAAAAAAGTGAAACACACTTCTTTGTTCTTTATAGTGATGCTGATGCACGACGAGGCGAGAGTACTCTCGCATCTCGTCTCGTCTCGTTGCATTATGCAAGACGAGAACGAGAGCGAGATTGTAGTTGCAACTGCGAGAAGTGAGAAATCTCACGAGAGGTCCTAACAACTCTGGCATGGTTGACATGTTGAGTAATCTTGATTACTCTGTTTAACTTTCACTTGTTGTATTACTGATGATGAGAACTTAGTTCTCGAAATACGTATATAGTTTTTGTTAAAATTAATTTTAAGGTTAAGGGGTAATTATAATAGTTTTAGTTAAATTTAACCTTAGACTCCATCTATTATTAATTTTTATAGCTTTAATTCATAAATTCAATGAAAAATGCACCGTACAAGGAGTGGGGTCAACGCTAATTCATACATAGAACACGTACATTTGAAAATTATATGAATTCACTATATTTTTTTGAGTCTATCTAGAGTCGATTAGTATCGGTCCCAGAGGGAGGAAATGCAAAAATAAAGACAAAATCGGTATTGCATCCAATAGAATTAGTTTTCTGCAATATTTCAGTCCCTAATTCACCCCAGTTAAAACCAAAAGTAAAGGATGTTATATTAAGCGTCGAACAGGGAGAAAAGCGGAGTAATTGGTTGCTGGCGGGTTACCAGTGTAGCGGTTTTTTATGACAATCTTTTTAAATAGTGTCCATATATTTAATGAAAAAGTGTAGGTACGTTGAGTTACAAATTTTTTTTTTTAAATGTTTAATTCGTTTTACTCATGACAAAATGTGTTAACAGATGTTCGTATTGAAATAGTTTAGAGATCACAATTTGATGATAAATTATATATTTTAGAGGTAAATTAAATTATTTACTTACTAATCACATTTTCTGGTGACCGCAAATGAATAAACATTATGTTCGTATCGAAATAGTTTGGTGACCAGAATTTAGTGTTTCGTCTCTTTATTATAGTTATACGACTGCAAATTCATAGAATATGGTGCTATTGGTGCGAACTTGGCTCTTGTAGTTTAATAGTTACGTAAATACGTAGTGCGCAAGCGCTTATTTTTATAGCGAGATTCTCACGAGACTCTCGTGCGAGAACGATATGAAACCCACAAAAATGTGCGAGAACGAGAGCGAGATTATAGATCCGAAAACGAGACATCGACATTTTATATTTCTCGTCTCGTCTTGCCTCGCGTGCATCACTACTTCTTTATTTTTATATTAGTGTATTTAGCAAAAACATCGAGGTAAAAAGGAAAAGTGCGGGAAAGTTTGAACTAGATTTATATAGGTATGTATAAAGACTCGTTTCCTGAAGAAAAAACAAATATACATAAATAGTGGATTGAGAAATATTCGTTTTCCGGGAATGGACTGTGTCATATTTTGAGTCAGAGCTCAACGTTTCGCCCGCAGTCGTATGGGGCATCTTCAGGAGCAAGGTGGATAGTACTGTCTTAAACAAGGTTACCCGACGTGTCAACCACGCTAGAGGCCGAGTTTAAGCAACAAATGGGGGAGATTCAGTTTACACCGTCGGGTAACCTTGTAAACTGAGTCTCCCCCTCCTTTTTGTTGCTTAAACTCGGCCTCTAGCGTGGTTGACACGTCGGGTAACCTTGTTTAAGACAGTACTATTCCCCTTGCTCCTGAAGATGCCCCATACGACTGCGGCAAAACGTTGAGCTCTGACTCAAAATATGACACAGTCCATTCCCGGAAAACGAATATTTCTCATGACTCAGACCGTGGAAGCCTACGCAATTATTTCAATAGTGGATTGATTTAGGTTGCAGCACAAGGAAATCTTTTTATTATTAACCTGATAAGAAAATACCCCGAAAATTTAAAGGTAAAACAAATCAAAAACTATTTCATTTCATCAAAAAGTAAACAGCTTATCAATAAGTTATATGCCTATGTTATATCGGTTTATATTTGCATATATTTTACAATATTTTGTAAAAAGAAATGCATTTTTTTTTTAGTTTTTTTACCTTCCGTCACCTTTAGGTAAGGAAGGTAGTCTTTGGTCAAAAAATTCGGTGGTGAGTTTTTGATGAATAAGCACGTTTTAGGGTTTCTAGAATACGATTTTACTATTTTTACGATGATGTCTGTATATATATGTGTGTGTATATATATATATATATATATATATATATATATATATATATATATATATATATATATATGTGTGTGTGTGTGTGTGTGTGTAACAAAATTTTCGTCTACGATAACATCCATACTACAATTCTAAAAATTATAATTCTTTCGTATTTCTCTTCGTTACATCCATGTGAAGAGCTGATTAGATTTTGGTTAGAATTGGACAACCGGAAGTACCCTCATTTGAAGATTTCAACAGTTTTTCTTGAAAAAACTATGTTAAATATCATTTTTTTACATTAAATGTTATTATAAATATTAAAGAATATTTTATTCTCTATACGATTTGACTGCATTTTATACTTAATATTGAATGGATATAGAGTTAAAAATTATAAAGAAATTTAATTTCATAAAGTAGCCATAGCTGTGGAAAGAGCTACTATATTAAGAAAATTCTGATTGAAAGATGTCAGTGTCAAGTGAAATTGACATAGTGTGTATGTCTTATAATTTTACTGGAAATATAGGATCTTTTGCTATAAATTTTCTGTATGGAATTTGCATAAAATACATGGAAGGTAATGTACAAGAAATAGAATCTTTAGTAAGGAACTTTCTGTATGAAATTTGTACAAATTATATAGAACTGACGGAAGGTAATGTGCTGGCCACATCAGATTTTTTTATCAAGGTACACTAAATAATTTTTGTCGACCGTATTATTAAGAATTTCGGAATTAAGTATATACATAGAATGAGATTCTTGTTGACACAATTTTGTTTTCCATTTCGCTCAAATCCGAATAAAATGGCGACAGTGTTTCACATTTACCTCATTATTTTTGTGTTTCATATTTACCCTAAGATGATTACTTTTCAGTTTTTTAAGTTCGAAATGTTTGTCTTTTTCAAAATGGAACATACTAATACTATCCCATCAGTCTTCACTAAGACAGTATATCTATATATGGATAACGTAAAACTAATAATTATGTTACCGAACACGTTATACAATAAAATTAAATGTAATACAGCCTGCAACGTGAAACAATTAGTACACAAAGGAGTATTGCACATTCTACACATTCTCGATAACCAATTAGGTACACCTAACTTATGTGTGAACATGCTGTTATAGAGTTATATTTACATAGTCTTGCTATAAATACTGCCAAAAATTTGCAAAAGTAATAATTTTTTTATTGCAAGTAAAACTCGAATATTTACAGTAGTTACAATATATATATATATATATATATATATATATATATATATATATATATATATATATATATATATATATGTATATATATATATATATTCCGTCCCTGCCTAGGCTGTAGCCTAATCAGCCTATTGGTAATCTTTATATATATATATATATATATATATATATATATATATATATATATATATATATATATATATATATATAAGATTACCAATAGGCTGATTAGGCTACAGCCTAGGCAGGGACGGACTGGCTTTTTGGGCCGGCCCGGGAAAATAAGAAACTGACCGGCCTCCCCTTAGTGAAAAAAAATTGTAATGTATAAGTTACCTGTAGTTCGAATTCTGTCGAATTATGGAGACATTAAATTTAGTTTTTAATAAATAACTTTGTTTATATTGAATTTATTTATATGTCTATGGCTCGAGTTCGACCCCGACCGACGCCAAATATTTCCAATTTTAAATGGCACAAAATTGACTCCTGTGGTGCACTCTCCACGCCAGCAATGAGTGCCTGTGAGGTGACGCCTGGTAAGCGCCCGCACTGTGCAAATATTTCATCGTTACCAAATTCTATGTACAAAGCAGATTGGCACATCCAGCAATGGGTAATAAGCCGTGATGATATATTTATTTATTTATTAAATTTTACTTCTAAAGCACATGTTTGTACTTCTTTTTCATTGCGAGACTGATTCTATTTATCGTGTATATAAGTTCTTGTTTTTTGTTTACAAATACCCTAAAGCGTAAAGGAACTTCTTCTTCCCTATCATCTTCTGATCAACTTATAGACCACGACATTTTAATCAGTTTGATTGATACTTAAGCCCTGCATTCAGCTATTGCAAAAACAGTACCTTTAACGGAATGTTTTTTAGATATTATTTCTTGAGTTAGGATCTTTTAAATAATTTATTTACAGATTTTAACGTTTTGATTTACGTTTTGATCTACATGTTGGTTAAATCTGTGATATTTGGTGGTAAGAACAAAAAAGCCAATAATATGGTTATCGTCACTCGAAAGTTTCTCATCAATTTTGTAATCAGAAGCTTTATCTACAGTAAGAATAACTTTTTCTTCTAATTTATTCTGCCTTATTTCTCATTTTACACCTCTTTGTAGAACCAATCCTTGAAAATTTCTTTAGTGATCCACGCGCTTTTTTGACCGTAATAGCATACAGAAAGATGTGTGTTCTTAAATGTTCTAGGATTTCGGGATTCACCAATAACGAAAGCATAACGCTAATTTTTTTCTTGCCAATTTTATCAGTGTGCGGCTTCCAAAGTTGTGTTTCGTCGCTGGAAACTTTTTCACCCGTTATTTTTAAAGAATGTATTTCAAATCATTGCTGAAACCTTTGGAACCAGCCTCTGCAGGGGCCCGATTCTTGAAATCAGGCGAAATTTTCCGCATGCGACAAAATTTGTCTGGTTAGTTTCGTGCACGAACAGTACTATACGTGTGAGTGGTATTCGTGAATACCAAACGAAACTCCGCCGAAGCCTACGCATACGATTCTCGAAAGCAAACGAACGTAGTATGTAGCAGCCAATCAAAACGAAACATTTGTACCACGTGAATGCTTCATCATATAATTGTTTTTTAACTGTCACTGTCAACCAAAGCTGTCAGCCGTAGCTGTCAGCAACGCTGTCATAAGCCATAAGTGTTTAATTTTTAATATATTATTTGATATAGTAGGTATTATTTTTCTTAGTTTACAGTATGTAAGTACATAATACGGCAATATTAATATGCAAGTGTTATGTGATAATAATACTCGTAATTTTGCTAACCATTTCAGATTTGGAATGCAAAGCTCGTTAAAAGGCGCCTAGAATTCCTTTTTAACAATCCATTGCATCGTTCTTAATGCACGAGCACACAATTGTCCAATATTATAACGATACTTGAGTGTATGGAGACTTTAGATTTATAATTGGCGTCATTATAAGATCATAAAACCTACGCGGAATTATATAAAAACATAATTTGATTTATATCATCTAAGTACTGATACACCAAACACAAGTGACAGGCACAGTTTCGTGTGCGAATGATACTTTCAAGTTATTCATACCCATGCGATGTAATTGCGCACGGAATATTCGCCTACGGCCACACGATTTCGTTTTAAGAATACCAATATGCAGTTCGCATGCGCATCTCTCCCACTTACGTATGCGAAAAATTTCAAGAATCAGGACCCTGGCCACAAATTGGTTGTTTTTCTTTAAATCGGTGTATAACTGGGCGTAACAACATAGAGATTTTTTAAAAGCATGTTATCTATGTCTGTTGCAAAAACAAAGAGTGCACGACATCCTCCATTTTTCATGTTTTCCTCAAACTCGGGCTTTAACTGGGCATAAAAATAATTACATTTTTCAGAAGAATTTAATACTTGTCAGAAAAATCGCTGCTAGGCCCACCAGCCTCCTACAAGTCGCGGTGTCTAGGGAATTTCCCGATTTTCCGGTGCCCTGCCCGTCCCTGAGCCTAGGGCGCTCAATTCTATCATACAAGCAGCAACCAGGCACCTTTATCAAATTTTAGTGTAGTTGGAGCTAAAAACAAAAAAAAAATGTCTTAATCCTGCCCTGCTGTGAAGTTGTACCAAGCAAATGTTTTAGAAGAAGTTTTGAAACTCCCTGAACACCATACTCTTTCATGGCAAACACTGGATCTTCCAGCAGGATTCAGCCCCGGCACACAAGGTCAGAATGACGCAGGCCTGGTTGCGAGCCAATTTTCTAGACTTCATTGCGGCCGAAGACTGGCCCTCTGGCAGTCCAGACCTCAACCCTTTGGGCTACAAAATTAAAGCCCATAAAAAAAACAATTTATTGTCATTAAATACATCAAAATGTAAATATATTAGATTTCATAAAAAGAAAAATTTAATTCAATATAATTACTCAATAAATAAAATAGAACTCGAGAATGTGACATCTATTCGAGATTTAGGGGTTATTTTCGATTATAAATTAAATTTTAAATCACATGTAGATCATATTTCAAAAACGGCCAATCAAATGTGTGGCTTTGTTGTGAGACAATGTAAGGACTTTACAAATATCAACACAATAATTCTGTTATACAACTCGCTCATCCGAAGTCATTTTGAATACTGCGCAATAATTTGGTTCCCTTATCACATAAATGTCATTAAGAGATTAGAATCAGTACAAAAGAAAATTATAAATTTCATTTTTTATAAATTACACATTAATAGAGCTGATTATACGTATGAAAACAGATTAAAAATGTTAAATTTCGAGACACTTGCTGCTAGGAGAAATAAAGCACAATTATTGTTTACTTGTAAAGTATTAACAGGGCATATTGATGCCCCAGAGATCCTCTACCATCTTAATCTGATCACACCTAAACACAATACAAGGTTTTCGAACGCACTTCAACCACGATATAGCAAAACAACATATGGTCAAAATTCTGTAATCAATCGTTTAGTTAAAAGTTACAACGAATTACCTGAACACATCGATATTTTTTGTATTACATTAAAACAACTCAAAAAAACCTTAAAACGTTTGTAATTTTATGAAATTGTAATTTTATGTATTATTAATTTTATTATTATTAGGTATATATAGTCATTTCCTATATCTTTATTTTATTACTTTTTGTATGCTATTTTATTACTTTTGTATGTAATGTACAATTGTTTAAACTTATAACTGTATATGTATCATTTAGGCATGTCCTGTGGTGTACTTTCTTCTAATAAATAAATTGTTGTACAAAAAAGGGTTGTTACATTTTGTACCTAAGATGAACTCTCAAATACGTATTTTGAGCCTCATTTCCACCGATTGTCTTAATGATTAAGAGCTATAATTAATATCTAAGCGCAATGCGCAAAAATGTTAATTATATGGCAACGTTTATTACCATTTCCAGCTATGCATAAGTCTTAATGCTTAAGAACTAAGAGCAATGCTTAAGAACAAAAGCTTGCAAACTCCAAGGTTTAAGGCGTAATGCCTAAGCGTAATTGTGAGATGGAAATACATATCTGTCATCTGTCTTTCTTTATTTTCTAATCTGAACTGTCAGCTGTCAGTCTATTTTATAATTATTAAGTTTCTTTAATTTTAGATATTGATATAGATGCCAAAAATTATGTATATGACATGTTAAGAAAAGAAGAATTACTGCTGCAATGCCAGTCTGCTAGAGTTAAAAATAAAAAGGATAAAACATGTGACATTTCTGTCGAATTAGTCACTAAACAAAGTAGCTGGAAATGGTATCCTAGTAAATTGTTATAATGCATTAAGCATTACGCACAAATCATTATGCATTAAGCATTAAAACATTCGGTGGAAATAGGCTTTAATCATTAAGACAATCGGTGGAAATCAGACTTTAGGGGCGAAGCCTACTACCAATGGAAGTAGAGAAATTGAAACATCGGAGGCGTGGCTATCAGTCCAGTAGTGCAATTCTCAACAGTTTTTATTTGAATATAAATATTTTGCATTAAACTCAATAATTTAAATACATTTCCAATTATAAATCATGTCGACAGTATAATAATATTCTTTTATTTTTTATAAATATAATTTAGAAATAGCATATATTTCAAGAACATTTAGGTCCATGAAGAAAATAGTTTGATATAAAAACTTATATTCGTGACGTCACATCTATATTTTAAAATGTCGGAGGACTATAACTCGTTTATTAATAAGAATATTTTCACATGATTTTCACCGACAGTCTTAGTTTTACTTATACGTTCAGATGAAATTATAAAAAAAATGGTGGAATCCCCTATTCACTAATCCAAAAATGAGGATTAGCTTAAACATTTTTTGAATCGTTAATTTTTATTAATCTAAATACATACCTACATATTAAGGTACATATGCTGAATCGAATTCCTTTTCATTGTTCTATTTACTATTTTCTTTTTAAAACGTTACTAATATTATTTTGAAATGATTAGTTCTTTGATAGTGACATTTATCTGTCAGTTACATACATTTGAATAACTGCGTTTTGTTTGTTTAAAGCGTAGCTCTGGGATTTAAATTATAGATAATTTTACAAATTTATCCATAAAATATATAGAAAAAGAATTAATGCAAATTTATAGAAAATTTAATAATCTTTAATTTTTATAATAGCATTAATCTCGAAAAAATAACATTTAAAGGTATTTTTCGAAGAAAAACTATTTTGAGCTTCTAGTAAAGTTTCATTTCCGGTTATCCAATTTTCACCAAAATCTAATGGGCTCTTTCCATGACAGAAAAAGTTCGAAATACAAGGTTTCAAAATTTTCTAAATGATAGTATTTGAGTTAGAGTGGAGGATCCACACACACACACATACACACAGACATCATCGTGAAAATGTTAAAATTGGATTCTAGGGACCTTAAAACGTGGTCATTTAGCAAAATCTCGATATGCGATTTTTAGCACGATCCCTATACCTCCCTTACCAAGGGTAGCGGGAGGTAAAAAATATCCGACCAAATCAAACCTCTAGTGGTATTACTATCGAACATTGCTATTGTTTTCGTTTTTGCCGGACCCGTGGAGTTCGTTATACGTGAACATTATTGGGTTAATTTCTGCATTAAATAACAAAAATTCAAAATAATTTTAATTTATATGATTATTTTAAGAGTAAATATATAATTATTTTTTTACAGGAATAAATGACAGACAATAACAAATAAAAAAAATGTTTACATTTTTAATTTGCAAATTTATTGGAAACACCAAGTATTTTACTCGTAACATTTACATAACCAAAATACACATTTCCCTCAATAAGACAACAATTGATCTAAACTAACCTAATAAAAATGTCGCCAACAATCACCATTCCTACTTTGACATAATGTTTATAGCATAAATTTAAAATAATTAATTTTTTACCTCGTTCGCACGTCATCGTTAAACCTTGCGTAGTCCTCATGTATAAAAGACAAGAGAACTTGGGAAAAGTGATCAGTTCCCGCTGTCATTGCTGTGAAAATCGTTTAATTGTTTCGTTTTCATAGCAGCAAAAATGTTTGTGATTGTGGTGATGATGATAGTGGGCAGTGCTGTTGCCACGATACGTATGTTTTGTTTTATTTATTGTTTTATAAGTTAAACATTTCCCAAAAATCTACTCTTGTTCAATTATTACTATAAAAAGTGCTACCTACTATATTAAAAAAAATTAAGGGCCGGTTTCGTAAACGTTCAATTAATGGCCGTATTATGGTTAAAACTGTAAGTCTAAATCTGTACAAGAATATCGATTTTTCTTAATTAATAAAAACTTATAGATGAGTGGTAGTTTTCTATCTGATTTTGTTCACTATTTACAAATTTAAGACTTACGGTTTTGACCACGGCCATAAATTTACTTTCTAAGTATATTTAATTATATGAACAAATTCGAATCAGCTTCCATTTCTTTATGGCATTAAATTGCGGTAAAAAAATCGCGTTACACATGTTCATAATATCTTATCTTTGATATATTTAAATAATTTACTCACATACTTTGTTATAAATTGGTTAACTAAGTAAAGCAAACAACTTTCTTTTAAGTGTATGTTTAGTATTGTTTAGTTGTTGAGAATTTCACACGAAACGTGTGATTATTACTAAACTATAAATCTTAATGAATATTTATGATAAATAAATATGCGAAATTTTTATTTTACGATTCAATAAAAAATAAGGAAATGTCAACATGTATCTCGCAACTTTTTCATGCAAAATTAAATGATTTATGTTGTGTATGAAAAATAATCATGGTGGGATCTGTAATAATAATGTTAATATTTACATTACTTTTACTCCTACTTACCTATATTAGAGACTCTATGGTCCCTATTCTGGCACAGCTTGAAGTAGCAACTATCAAAGTTTAATATTGCAATTAAATCAATAAAAATAAATCATATTATAAATATCACTTATTTAATAAGTTGTGTTCAATTTAATAAATATTAAGACGTGACTCGAGCGACCTTGAAATGCTTGGAATCAGCTTATTTGGGTGTACTTGTCACAAGAACAATGTTTTGGACTACACATTTTGATTTTGAACTGCTAAAAGGTTATTATTATATAATTTTCAGGCACATGAAATTAAAAAACAAATAATAAAATTAATTATATACTTACCTACCTTATTATTTAGATGCTTTATTCTTTGCATTACTTTTTTCTTATTATAAATTTTCCTTCTAAACCTGTTAGAATTCTTACTCATTAACCAAGTTCATGAGCAACACAGTTATTCAACCAATAATTTTACATATTATTTATAGAAATATGAAAACATTATTGTCCTACATTCTATGAAAAGAATATTGTGAAGTAGGTAGGTACTTGTATTCTAAAAAAAAAATATTAATAAAAGAGCAAAATAAAATAAAATCGAGACATGACAAGTGTTCACAAAACATACATCGGCTGATTTTAAGCAATTCATTGTTTCTCTAGTCACGTGACTCCTTGAGCCCTATATTTTTCTAAATGTATTTGAAGTAAATTTATCTTTTACAGTAATTTGGGTAATAGTTGAAACTATATTAATTTTTCATTAAAATTAAAATATTATACATATTAAAATGTTCCATGAAAGTTACGAATAAGTATATTTAGTAAAATTTTATTCTTCTCCGAATTATACAGATAATTAAAATCTCATTTTCTATTAAGTCTGGTATAAAGTAGTTTTATATGTTTTTTGATTATTACGAATTTTATTTTTTGTTTTTCAGTGTTTTGTGTAATAAAAACTGCACTCACAAAAATATTAGAATTCGTGCCTGTTATTTTGTGTATATCTACAATGATAATTTTACGCTAATGACGTGCTACAAATTCTGCCTAAAAGTCAGTTTATTATATTTCTAAACCAGGCTATAATGAACAGTTTATTGCTGAAAATCTTGTACCTTTGGTTAAAATTTACAAAATAATATGTTTTGTGCTTTAATTGTTTATATGTAATAGTTTGTATATGAATAACAAATTTTCAAAAAAAAATAAATAATCCATGAAATATATGTATACATTATGAGCCGACAATAAAGTTCGTATCGTACCCCTAAAAATACATGTGAAAACATTTTTTTCCAAAATCATGACTGAAATAACACATTTTTACTTCCTTGTACGAAGTAAAGGAAGTATTGTAATCGCGAAAAATTTCGGTTTTGAGATTTCAACGGAAATATCCATTTTGACCATCCCTGAATCCATTCTGACTAATTTCGTCGTGACGTCTGTACGTACGTACGTATCTCGCATAACTCAAAAACGGTAAGCCGTAGAAAGTTGAAATTTTGTATTTAGGACTTCTATAACATCTAGTTGCGCACCTCCCTTTTTGGTCATTACATAATTTCCAGAAATGGTACTTTATTTGAAGCCTATAATAGATTTTAAAGAAAAACTATATTAAAATATAATCCAAAACTATTCAAATTTGGTATATAAGACTTTTATGTCAATTAGAATAACATAGTAGATTTTGATTAAAACAGGCTAACCGGAAGTGATATATTATCTGAAGTTGTTAACTGTTTTTCTTGAATAAAATGGTTTCATTTTGATTTTAGATATAAATGCTTCAAATAATAGTTTTAGAGAATTAAATTCTGCGCCTAGCACATCAAGTATTATTAAATTAGCCCTTTGTATAAGCGAGATATGTACGTTTAAAACATATATACTTTTTGGTTTTTGTAATGAAGCTTCCTATGGATTAGGACAAAAAATAACAAAAAAATAAAAAAATAGATGTTAATGTCAAATTACGTCAAACACGTGCAATTTTACAATTGGGTCTATACTTCATGTTCATATTGGTCTTGCGTACAAGGAAGTCGTGTGGTGTCCACATCAGATTTTTTCATAGGGTTAAAAGTAGTTATTTATTATATTAACATTTGTGTGAAATAAAAAGTAACTTATAATCCTTGGGAAATAATATAATCAATTACCTCTGCCGAGGGATATATACATAATATAATTTCCAGTACACACTTACTTAATTGACGTCGCACGCTTCCAAACAAGATCACGAGTTTTCAAACGAGTGATTTTTGATCAATGTCACGAGATAAATTGACAACAGGCTATGCAGGGTAGATCATAACCTATGAAAAAATTTGAAAATTTAAAACATGTTAGAAATTTGACGTAGTTAACAAACTGAACAAAGTCCTACTTTGAACACATTTCCACTTTTAACGCGCGCGCTTCGCTTCGCATCACTACCTTTTTTTGAGATTAGATTCTTCATGAATCCGGTGTTTTCGAACACAGTCGGTAGATGCGGTATCTACCGGTAGAATTTATGTAAATGCGTATGTATTTTCTATAAAATCCATACAGAAAGTTTACATTACCTTTCGACAGTTGTACCTATGTATTTTATACAAATTCTTCAGAATGTTATAACTCTATATTCATTTAATATGAAATATAAAATGCAGTCAAATCGTATAGAGAATACAATGTCCTCTAATATTTATAATAACATTAAATGTGAAAGAATGATATGTAACATCGATTTTTCAAGAAAAACTGTTAAAATCTTCAAATGAGGGTACTTCCGGTTGACCAATTATAACCAAAATCTAATCAGGTCTTCATATGGATACAACGAAGAGGAATACGAAAGAATTATATTTTTTGGAATTATAGTATTAGAGTTATCGTAGACGAAAATTTTGTTACACACACATACACACACACACACACACACACACACACACACACACACACACACACACACACACACATCATCGTAAAAATAGTAAAATCGTATTCTAGGGACCTTAAAATGTGCTTATTCATTAAAAACTCACCACCGAATTTTTTGACCAAAAACAATACCTTCCTTACCTAAAGGTGACGGAAGGTAAAAATCAGGTAATCATTTATATACATATTTTTTTCTTCACAAAAATCTTCTAATTTTTATTGTTTTGAGGTGTTATATTTAAGTTTGCTATTTCAATGTTTTAAATAGATTCCTGACCGAATCGACTTGTTTTTAAGAAAAACTGATAACACTTAAAATATACACACTTTGACAGGTATGTAAACAATATGTTTCTAAAACGTCAAAAAAATTTCGCTTATCAAAACTCACTTATTTGTAAAAGTGCGACATCTTATTGGCTTAAAGGGTGCAAAAAAATTCTTGTGACGGTGTTTTGGCGAAATGAAACTTGGTAACTAGGTAGAATCCTGAATTTGGATTGGCTGATAAATTTATGAGTGAAATAATCACTTACATAAACATTGAGTTTACATGCAGTTTTCAAACAGTTTTCAAAACGTTTTTAGTTTTGAAATCGCCATGTATAGTGTCAAAACGGTTTTAAATTAATTCAAACCAAAACTAAAATTCATGAGTTTGACTAAAAGCTAGTTTCAAAACTACTCATGTAAACACTTAAAATTCAGTTTCGATATTGCGCATGCGTACATAGCATAACGTTTCTGTCGCTTTGTTACTTGGAGAGAGTGATTATTTTGGTGGTTGATGTTATTATTTTTGTTCGGGTTTGTGCTAACCCACTAAGTGGGAAATGCGTGATTTTATGTATGTATATATGTATGTATGTATGTATGGGTTTCTAACCTTTAAATAAACTGATAGTTGTGTAGTTTTAGTGAGTAGTGGTATGCAGTAGAAAAAATAATTAGAAAATGGAAAAACGAAGAATTTGGAGTGAAGAGAATCTGTCACTTACATCAGCCAAATGCGCATACGCCAAAACTGTTTTCAAATAAATCTGTAAGTCTATTTTGAAAATTGTATGTAAACAGTTTAGCGTAAATTTGACTGAAAACTGAAACCATTTTCAAAACTGCATGTAAACGTAGTAAGTAATAATTTAGCATAAATACTAGTGAAGTCGATATTTAGTACCAAACAAATTAATTATTTTGACGCTAAACAAAAACAAAAAATCTAAAGGTATTATAGTTTTATAAGGATTTTTTTTATCTTGTTAAGAATATTATTGATTTTAAATATTAAAGTTGTGGAAAAAATAGTATACAGTGTCCCAAAAAGCGCCTTGCGTGCGGATCTCGCGAATTATAAAAAATACGAAGTCAGTTAAATTAGACAAAAGTTGCCTTATTAGGAGACCATTTTAGTGGTGTATCAAATGAGAAAAAATGCATTAGGCTCGGAATTAGAGACATATTCTAGATCTATATTCTAGCACGCATATTGATATTGATGCTAGAAGGAGGAGCTTCATTCTAAACGATTTTTAATGACATATTATTATTATTATTATTATTATTATTATTAATACTATTTTTTATTATTCTTATTATATAGGATTGGTATGACTGCACTAAATATGTACGCAAAATATATTGGCAACGGACCCAGAATAAAAACACAAACCACCATTACCATTACCAACTTAACTATTCTGTCAAAAATTCTCCTTAATGGAAATTTTCAACCATTTTTATAAAGAAATAATTACTACGTTTACATGCAGTTTTGAGAATGGTTTCAGTTTTCAGTCAAAATTATGCAAAACTGTTTACATGCAGTTTTCAAAACAAGTTTAAAAATTGATTTGAAATAAGTTTCGGCGCATGCGCATTTAGCTGATGTAAGTGACAGACCTCTTCACTCCAAATACTTCGTTTTGTTATTATTCCAATTATTTTTTATACTTCGTACCACTACGCACTAAAACTACACAACTATCAGTTTATTTGAAGATTAGTAACACAAAGCCACAGAAACGTTATGCTCTGTACGCATGCGCAGTATCGAAACTGAATTTTAAGTGTTTACATGAGTAGTTTTGAAACTAGTTTTCAAGCCCAACCCATGAATTTTAGTTTTGGTTTGAGATAATTCAAAACCGTTTTGACATGGCGTTTTCAAAACTAAAAACATTTTAAAAACGGTTTCAAAACTGCATGTAAACTCAGTAAATGATATTGAAAGCCGAAACGGAGGAAACATTACAAAACATTCGTTACAGAAGGCTATTCAAGCACTTATTCGTTCGCACACTTGCTGCTGCGTGCTCGTGCCCGAATTTCAAACTCGTGCTTGAATAGGTTGCCTTTTAAAGTTTTTTATTTTTGTGAATAACTTCCAAATATGAAATAATACTGGATTTTGGTTTGCATCTCTTCAGAGCACTTTGTTCATGTTGTTTCAAAGGGTGATGTTTAATTTTTTTATCACATGGATTTCAATTTTTGTCAATTTTTTACATGGACACCATCTTGGAGAGTTACACCATTGAAAAGATAATCTTCTACAAAATTTACATTCTCTCCTTCATCTAGGGACCTATGCAATTTTTTTCAAACGAAACATTAGTAAAATGGTCCCCATAAGGAAGCAACACTTGCCTAATTTAACCGACTTCGTACCTTTCATAATTTTCTAGATCCCCATATAGGGCGGGTTTTTTTTGGGGCACCTGTACAATTATGTCGTAGATTTAAAAATTCGTCTTTCTATAAAATTCCTAGCGTCTAGACCCGAGACATTTTATAAAACGACTAGCCAGGTTGTAAAACATCGCTATTTCAAGGAAGGTTTGACAATCTGGCCGCAATTATTTCAATAGACAGGGGGGAAAAGGGTGAATGTCCATTTTCTAGCAAAATTATTATAGATTGACGTGGAGCTTTTAAATGGGATAGAGTGTGGTTGATTTTTCATTTTCCAGCTTATATCTGTTGAAATATTAAAGATACAAGAAAAAGATAAATGTAAAAGTTGTCTAATGTAAGCTGATCTATAATTTATCATAGACAACATACATGGCATACTAATTTTCCGGAAAAACTATTTTACTTTATTTTTAAATGGAATAGCCTGTCGTGGAATTTGGTTCTAAATCACTATATCTTTACAATGGTGTATAACAAGTAGGGGTTTACCCTTAAATTATATTTAATAAAGTAAATAATAAAATGTCGGCTGACTCAGAGCTGGGTAATACTTGAAAGAAAAGTAGTTGATTAGGCTCGCAAGTACTTTCATAACTTCAAGTACTGTACTGAAGAATTTTCTATTTATAGTACTTTGTACTTGACAAAGTAAGTCTATTGTCATGTACTTGGTACTTAATACTTGGAAAATACTTGAAATACAATGAAATAGTTATTTATGTAACAAGTGTGTAAAGTAGTACTTTTTTGGTCGAGTGCGATGTTTGTAACACGAGACAAAAAATACTATTTTACACACGTGTTGCATACAACATTCTTCCTACAACCGAAATGGTATTGATCTTTCTCATAATACTGACTGTACAGGCATCCAGCAGCTTCAAATACTGTTAGTACTCTTTCTCATAACATTGTACAAAATGTAACTTAAACACTTGGAAGAATCTCAGACAGACGATGATTAGTCTTTTATAATGTACAAATGGTATATTTAATATTAATATTAAAAATTAGGTTAGATTAGAATAAATGTCAAAAAAATGTTAATGTTCTTAAAAATTAGATCAGTACTCAATCTGTTAAAAAATATATTAGTTTTGTTTCATTTACAGTGTATATTCATATTTCTTAATAAATATTAGTTTTATTATTATTTACTACCTAATTATATACTTGACAGGTAAATTAACCGAATTATAATGTTGCCTAGCAACGCTTATTTACTTTTTAAGCACTAGTGCGTGAAATGTACTTTTCACGCATGGTTGTAGGAAAAGTACTTTATAGAACATTAATATACAAGTTTCATAAGACATGATTTTAGCGCACGCGTCATTCTTAGAAACGAGCGGGTTTCCGCGAGTTTTCTAACGGGACAAGTGCGCTGAAATGTCTTATGAAACGTGTATTTTATACTATTTTTTCTATTTTGATTATTTTTTCAAAAAATGTACGTTATTCCATGTCCAGGAATTTCAATTTTGTTTGTTTAATATGTACTTTATGAAACTAATTTGGATGTCATAAAGATGTACTGTATGACATCCATATGGGTTTCATAAAGTACATATTAAAGAACCAAAATAGAAAAAGTATTTTAAATGTATTTGAAGTTATTTTAAATATACTCCAAGTACTTGAAGTGCGTTCATTATTTTAAAAGTTAACATATTTCTGACATGTTGAGACTTGTTTTTTCGTGAGTCATTCTGTCAGTGTTTCTTTTGCAGTGGTGTGGTGTGGTGTGGTGTTATTCTTGTGGTACATAGTACTAGTGAATTTCATTTTTATAAATATATTTTCAGCGATAATATGAAAGTAAAGATATATTTGCAATATTTTTGGCATAAATAGATTAATTCTAATCTACATATAGATATATTTATATTATCTATCTATAGGAAGTCTTGTTAACTCAATAAATATCGCAAATTGAGATTTTTGTGATTAATCCCCGTTTAAGGTCCGTAAAATCAGAAAAGTATCAATTTTCTGAAAAAGTACTAGCACCCAAATTTTCAAATACATTCTCTAATACTTAGTACTTTCAAGTACTTTAAAAAATCAAAAAAGTTTATTTTTCTTAGACAACACTTTTCGCACTGAAAATAGATCCCAGGCGACGTCAACGTTTTATTATTTGTTTATTAAACTTAATTTAAGGGTAAACCCATATTTGTTATACAGAGCGTTCCATTGAAAAAATCAAAGTAAAATATTTTTCCGGGAAATTAGTAGGCCATAGAAAAATATGTCTATGCTAAATTATAGACCAGCTTGTATTTGACAACTCTTACATTTAACTTTTTCTTGTATTTTTAATATATCAGCAGATATAAGCTGGACACTGAAAAATCAACAAGCTTGTATACAAAGGAGGCTAAAACGGTCAAAGATACAAGCCTTAGAAATTGCAATAAAAGAGCTAAAAAGAATGACGGTCCAAGCGTCAGGGTATAAAAAGATGAATGTCCATTCGTACAACTACATGTCCTAGTAATATCTTGGTCATCTGATTTCTGTTCAACACGAGATTGGTTAAGTCTGGCTATCTGATGATAATATCTACTTATTAGATATGGGTAGCATTCATAAAACCACCAAACGACGCAAAAAGTTTGGACGAGTAACTGATGTAGCGAAAAAACCCAGACTGTAAAGCCATCCATGAAACTGGTGAATATTGTTTTGTAAAAATTGTAAATATTCTATCAACATTTCAGAACAAATTCGAAAACAACTTTCGAAATTGTTTTTTCTTACTTGAACTAGAATAACATTGAATTTCAAAAATATGTGAGTTCATGGACATTTATCATTTTTGCCTAGTAGATTCCGTAGTCAGACCGGTAAAATTTTATTAGGTCTTACATAAGGGGAAACACGACCCATCTGTGGTTATAAATGTTAAGAAATTACCAATCTGACTTTTGGACAAAGATTCAATAGACTTTGTTATTCTAAAAACATTCCATCAGATTTTAAATTTTAAAATTCGTGTACTGAAAAAAAAATACATTTTGTGACACTCATCTTTATCCCTGGCTCTTCAAATGTAATGCAACAAAATTTCTTAACGATTTTGAATTTGTTTAGATATTTTAAATTTTAATTAAATATGTAATTACTATTATATCCTCTAAAATGTATTTATAAACAAACAAAACTCTTTGGTGTAAAGTCCATTTATATACTGCAAAATCATTATCAATTTATGTAAAATACCAAGTACTTATGAAAATGATCTGAAGTACCGATTACATGATCATATTATTTTATACAACTGAAACTATTGCTTCAATTTGTATTCAATTTTATATTTTAACACGTTAAATGCGGAATAAAAATAAGGTAGTATTGCGTTACTGACGATACATATCGCCGGCGATATGTAACTTGCTTTCACTGTGGTGCGATAGATATCTCCGGGGATATGAACTTCATGTTGACTCTAATTCCATCTTGTATACAGATAAGTAACTTTCTGGCTTTTGTTCAATATGTATAATTTAGTTTGGTATCTGAACTTATTTAGACTCAAACCGTACATACATTCGGATACTAAAACTGCACATATTTAATAATTGAATACATGAGATAAAGTTATATATAAGAATTTTTTTTTTATTATTTATTCAAAAATGATGTTCGACTGTGTTGGGGATGGAATTAATAAAGTTTCGGACTAGCAGTCAATATTACCAATTTATTCACGTCGACGTTTCGACTATACAATAGTCTTCTTCAGGGCTAGAATGGTAGATACATACAAGTCGGACATTAAAAAAATATAAATAAATAAATAGTAAAAAATCACAGATCACAGAGTGAAAATCGTCAAATAATAAAAATTGTCCTGGATGACTACAATAAACTTTGCTCAATATAAAAAAAAAATATTTTAAAATGGTAACTGTAAAGATGTGTTTTACATCAATCTCATTGATTTCAGATTGATGTAAAACACATCTTTACAGTTACCATTTTAAAATATTTTTAATCTATAGGATTAATTTTTTTCTGTAAATTGTACTAAATATTGTTCAGTAAAATGGGTAGACGATGTAGAACATGCTGAAATTAACGTGTAACTAATGTAAAAAAATTACTTGCAATGTTTACACTCGTGTAACCTGATAATTTTATCTTTTTCTAGCTGACTACATTCACGTTTGTCACCGTAACGACCCGGAAGTTACTAAGTGTATCATCCAAGCCGTGGAAGTCCTTCGTCCTAGGCTGAGGGAAGGCATCCCGGAACTAGATGTCCCTGCGATCGAACCGCTCTTAATGCCGGAACTTGTCATCTCCAGAGGGACCGACACCAACTACAGAGCTATCGGAAAAAATGTCAGGGTGTTTGGACTTAGCAACTTCCAGATTACCAAATTGAAGTAAGTATGATATTTTTGGACAGCGAGATATACTTTTAAAATAAATATGTATAATACTCACATATTAAAATTACAAAGACAAAATAAAAGAAATCTGATGTGGCCAACACAATACCTCTTGCAATTTAATTTTTATTAATTCAAATATACATACTTACATATTGACTGTATTAAGTCCCAATCCATATAACTATGGTTCTGTTTTCTATTTTCTTTTTAAAACATTACTAACTATTAATTTGAAATGATTAGTTCTTTGACAGAGACATTTATCTGTCAGTTACATACATTTACGATATGAACTGTGTAACCAAGGAGTTTGTTTAAAGCGTGGACTCCGGGATTTAAATTATAGATATTATGCAAACCTGTAGAAAATTAAATTTCTATCATTGTCTTTGTCCTATAAAATTAATAATTGTTGCATATTTGCTGTTTGAAACAAATGAATATCAATAAATTATGCATTGTTGGAAAGCTAAAAAAAACCTTCTTTTAGTGGTGTAACTTTCTAATATGGCGTCCAAATAAAAATCATAACTTTGACATCATAACTCGAAATCTAAGTGATAAAAAATTTGAGCATAGTCGTTCGAAAGAAAATAAAAAAAAGTGTTCTAAACAAGTGCAAATCAAAATTCCATATTGTTTCACATTTAGAAGTTATTTGTTAAAGTAAAAATCAGCAAAATTTGATTTTTTGCATTTATCTAGTAGCCTATGAATTTTTCGGGGAAAACAAATACATCTTTAAAATGGCCTACTAACGGGGCAACTTTTCCCCAATTTAACCGACTTCG
>OY720457.1:19637500-19757500 GCA_963082715.1 Harpalus rubripes
TGATATTATGGGAATGAGACAGTTTTCGCTATTTATACGTCGCTGATGAAAATGAAATTGTGAAAGATACGTACACAACATCCATGTCTTACCCGGGATTTTATTCCCGGATCCTTGGGTCGTGAGTCGGGCGAGTCGGCTACGTTGCCCAATGCATCACCGGGATCGACCAACTAATACTACTGAAAAATAATTAATTTTTGTTTGTAAATACGATAAAAAATATTGGTCATGTGTTTCCAGTAAATTACATCTTGGAACGATTTCATGAATAAAACAAGTATGTTAAACAATGTAAACACAAAGA
The DNA here is from genome assembly GCA_963082715.1 of Harpalus rubripes. Classification (NCBI taxonomy): domain Eukaryota; kingdom Metazoa; phylum Arthropoda; class Insecta; order Coleoptera; family Carabidae; genus Harpalus; species Harpalus rubripes. The sequence goes on from OY720457.1 coordinate 19,637,808, forward strand.
ACGAAAGAAGATTATAAAATGTTAATAATAGACTTCTACAATATAATTTTTAAACCTACTCATATACGTAAATAAGTTTTAAGTGTTTTATTTTGTTCAATGGACATGTCCATTATAATAAACAATAATTATTATACAATAAGTTTAGCTTGGTTGTCATTTTCATTTTTCTGCTATTAGCAATTATAACAAAATGTGAAATGTCTCATATAATTATATGCAAACTAAATCAGTTATAGTTTCAAGGTTTCTACAGAAAGATCGTATCTAAATAAGAAATAACAGTTTTAAACACTTAATTTGATTAATTTTGACAAAATAAACAATGGAAAAACTTGCAAATTAACTTATACAACAACATGACTAGGATATTTTTGTGCAATATATAAATAATTTGTTTTGATTCAAAGGTTGGATATCCCGAATACTACGTTCTACATTGGAGTTAAGTTCGCGAGACTGCAGTTCTTGGCCGATGTGGATGTCAACCTCAGGGTGCTTGTACTTCCAGTTAAAGGAGAGGGCAATTTGGAAGCTAATGCAAGTAAGTTTTCAATGAATTATACGTATCTAACCTGGATAAATAAATAAATAAATATATATATATATATATATATATATATATATATATATATATATATATATATATATATATATATATATGTATGTACAGGTCACCATTTTATATGTTCCCGCCCGAAATTTTAAGAATAGGCAAAACCGAATACATTTCATAAGCCACTTGGCAAATATTAGTACTTTGAATCGAATAATCACAGTAGGTATAAGAGCAAAACAAAATTTAAAAAACCAAGTCACTTATGAAATATATCATGGATTAGTCCAGTAAATGAATGATTTTACCCTACAAAAGGTCGGGTAGTTCTGAATTTTTGATATGTTGTATAGGATGGTTGGTTAATGAAAAATCCAAATTTCCACAAATCGCCTTCCTCCGCTCCCTCCGCCTTCTTGTAAAAACCACCATAAATCGGCACTTTTTTCAGTTGTTCGCCTATAACTTCTATCTGGTGAATTTTAGCGAAAAAAAAGTTATTTCCCGAGTTGTAGAGGATGAAATTTCCTAAAAATTTAATACTAAAAGCTTTTTCCACGATTCATAGCAACGGAGCTATGAAGCTCCCAAAAATGGGAACAATTGCGCACTTTGCAAAATTTTGAGTTTCTTTCCATTTTACATCGCAATAACTCCGTAACACTTCATTTTACCGTAAAAATCCTCATAATGAGTCTTGTAGAGAATTTAGTTACCTACAAAATCCGTTTATTAATTTCTTTTTACGACCAGTGCAACAGAGTAAGTTTAGTGCAGCAACAGTCTTTGGCTTATTATTTCTAATTATACAACTATTATTTTAAACAGAATATCCCATATTGATGCAAAATAAAGGTAATTATGTGTTGGTGAACGTCAGTGAAGTCTTGTGGGACTACTAGAAAAAACTGTTATAAAACAGCACTTACTCTTTTATTTGCCTGCGAGATCTTTAGATTAGAAATAATAAGCCAAAGACTGTTGCTGCACTAAACTTGTAAAAAATACACTTTTTCGTTTTTCTGTAAATTTACCCCTACTCTGTTGCACTGGTTGTAAAAAGAAATTAATAAACGGATTTTGTAGGTAATTAAATTCTCTACAGTACTCATTATGAGGACTTTTACGCTAAAATGAAGTGTTACGGAGTTATTGCGATGTAAAATGGAAAGAAACTCAAAATTTTGTTAACTGCACAATTGTTCCCTTTTTTGGGAGCTTCATAGCTCCGTTGCTATGAATCGTGGAAAAAGCTTGTTGTAACTTTTTTTTCGCTAAAATTCACCAAATAGAAGTTATAGGCGAATAACTGAAAAAAGTGCCGATTTATGGTGGTTTTTACAAGATGGCGGAGGGAGCGGAGGAAGGCGATTTGTGGAAATTTGGATTTTTCATAAACCAACCATCCTATACACCATATCAAAAATTCAGAACTACCTGACCTTTTGCAAGGTAACCTCCGTTTTCGAGCTCTGTTTACTGGACTAGATTGCCTGTTCATGAATTTTCAGGCGGGAACTTTTAAAATGGACACCCTGTATATGTTATTAATAGTTTATTAATTCAATTACTATATATGTCACTCTAAAAATAAACATGACATTTTACTGTCTTTTACAAATCTATAACTTTATTTGTTTATACATCCTTACACCGGGTATCTTATTAGGCCGACCGACACATGGGAGATTATCATGTGAAATCTGTTAATTGTGAATAGTATCTCCCCAGTGCAAGTTGAAAATTTGTGTATTTATTGGGGGATACTAATTCTATGGATTACATCCAAACACAGACAAACAGCAAGCTTGCTGTTTTCTGTGATCCAAATTAGTAAATTTAAATGTGTAATATCAGAAAAAATAAGGAAATTTAAATAATTTCCAGGATTGTTATTTATATTCCGGAAAAAAAAGATTACCAAGTAACAGGTTAAATAGCATAGTGGTAGCGTGTGCTCTTGGTAATAAACAAAACTCAGAGAGGTTGGGTTCGGAACCAGCCAGCAGCAAAATTTAATTTTTACTTCTCAAAATAATTTTTATTTTAAAATGTATTAAATTTTTTTATTGAAATTTAATCAAATTAATACGTTATTTTTTTATTATAAAATTTATTGTAATTATTTAACTGTAGGTACGAGTATGTTGATATCACAAAATACGTATAATTTATGTTTTAAATAATGTTTATATTTTATTAAAAGTCAATAAAATATTAAAAACATATTAATAAATAAAATAAAAATTACTTGGAAAAGTAAAATTTAAAAAATCAATTTTGCTGTTGGCTGGTTCCGAACCCAATCTTTTTGAGTTTTGTTTATTAACAAGCGCATACGCTACCACTATGCCATTTGTACTGTTACTTATAATAACCATTTTATACGGTATACGAAGAATAATATTGGAAATTCTACAAATTTTTAAAAAAAATTCCAATCATGTTGAATTTGTCTATTTTGATTTGTTTCAAATACCGAAAAAACAACAATTTCTAAATTTATAGATTAAAAACAATGGTTGTTGCAATGAAACAAATGAAATCATCAGTCAGGTGTTCATTTGTTTAATTTTAAGTTTATAATATTCATATTCTTTAATGTTTCTAACATACATAGCATTGAAACATTTTTTTTAAAATTTCGTTATAAATGTCATTGCCTACTATGACGTCCAAATAAAAATATTAAAACTATAAAATTTTGTTACTAATTAAAGAAATTATCAATGAAAATAATCAAATTGTTATTTCCAATTGTGTTTTTCAATTGTTTCATTACAACAACCATTGTTTTTAACCAATAAATTTAGAAATTGTTGTATTTTCGGTGTTTGAAACAAATGAATATATACAAATTATACATGGGTGGAAAGCTAACAAAATTATTTCTTCAATGTTAAAACTTTCGAATATGGCCTTCATATAAAAATTCAAACTTTGACATCATAACTGGAAAACTAGTGGTAATAAAAAAATTTGAGCATCGCCATTCGAAAGAACATAAAAAAGTGCCTTAAAGATGTGCAAATTAAAATCCAATATTATTTCATATTTGAAAGATATTTTTGCAAAAATAAAAAACTGCAAAATTTACATTTTCGCCAAAATCTAATAGACCATTTCAAAAATTCAATGCGCATGTGTGTGCCGTATACCCATCTTTGTTTACGATATGACAGGTGACAGTTCGATTATTCTTATTGGTTAGTATTTGTTTCTTCATTGGAAAAGTAATTAATAATAGTAATTATGACGGGTACTATATGTTGCGTACCGGGTTATAATAATAATTTAAAAAAAACCTTTTGATTTCATTCTTTTTCTCAAAATATGAACAGATGAAAAGAGTGGATCACGTAGCATAAATACACAGCAATGGATACCAAAAAATTTGATAAAATATGTGGAAATTGAATTTATTTTAATATTACTGGAAAGAAATCATCGCTAGATAAATATCCTAAATATTTTCCTGATGGTCGAATAATTTAAAATAAAAAATTAGGTTACTAGGTACATCAAATCTATCATATTAACATAATTTATACATAACTGATGAATATGTTTATTTCGATAAATTTTAATTTTCAGCATAAACATTTTACTTACTTTTTATTTAAATTCTTTTTGACATTTCTCGTACGCCGCCATTTAACGGCACTAAGTTTTTAGTTCAAAATATAAACACGTAGAGGTCGCGGACATTTTTGAAATGGTCTATTACCTACGTACTTTTCCTCAAATACCAAAACACCATTAAAATAGTCTCGTAATGGGACAACTTTTGTCTAATTTTGAACGACTTCGTATCTTTTATAGTTCTCGAAATCCGTATTTTGGAAAAGTTACCCTGGCCACCTGTATATTAATATAAATAAAAATCTGATGTGGCCAGCACATAACCTCCCGTCAATTCCATGTTTAAAATAGCAATGAGGTTTAAGTAAAGTATCACTTCCGGTTGATCATTTGTAAACAAAATCTAATATCTCGTTCCAATAAATAGAAAAGTCTGTAATACGAAATTTTGGATTATATTTTATTATGTTTTTCCTATAAAATCCGTTAAGAGCTCCAAATTAAGTACCATTTCCGGTTTATCATATAAGTATAGTCAAAATTAAGTTTTAAATATCAAATTTGATAAGTTTTGGATCATGTTTTAATACATTTTTTCAAGAAAATCTGTTTATAGCTTTCTGAAAAGTACTACTTCCGGTTTATCAATTTTAGAAAAAAATTTAATATGTCGTTCTCATTAATATAAAAGTCTTAAATACCAAATTTGAAAAGTTTTGGATTGAACCAATATATTTTTCACGAAAATATGTTCAGAACTTAAAGTAGATCTATAAATTTCTCCAAAACTTCTTCTTCTTCTTCTTCTTCTTCTTCTTCTTCAAGAAATAAAGTTCAGGATACTTGGCTAAACGTTTCTTTGTGTGCACTATAGGCTTTAATGTGAAATGAAGTATAGTGGCAAATTAATACTATAAAGGGTGGTGACTTGGACGGCGCAGCATAGGGGTTTCAATGGTAAAATCTTAATGTACCGTTATTTGCTCCCCTAATTATTTCAGAGCAAAATTGTATTTAGATTTTTGATACAGAAAAAAATACTGCATCCGAATATGCTATTGTTATAATTTTTTAATTTCCGGAACCGTAAATATAATCGAGAACAATAATAACATTTTTGCAAAAATCATTGGTGCCACGGAACAAAAGTTTTAACAAAAGCGCAAACATCTGTCACAGATTCCTGACGTTTAAACTTATTTTAAAACGAGGAAAATGAAAACACCTTTATTGTGGTTAATGACAACAATGGAATTGTTGATTACAACAATGTAATTTGATGAGAACGAAAATTAAGATATCCTTAAGAAGTGACTATGAATACGACCCTTAAATTATTTAAATTAAAAGACATAAAATGTATTGGGAAAAAGGATTTTTATTTTAATATAAAAACATATCACAAAACATCATTTATCATAAAACAATGCCCCAATTTGTTGTAAAATTCTTGTCTGATATTTGCTAATTGTTTATGTGATATTTGTTTAAATTTTTATTCCATGCCATCAATGATTTTTGTAAAAATATTATTGGGCGCGTTCGGCGGGCTCACAGCGCTGCCAGCGGCTGTGCAGCTCTTAATTGTCAAGCGTTCGGCGGCCCGCTGTTCACAGCCGATTTTCAAAGCTGCTGCGACAGCGCTCACAGCGCTATTTAAATACGATTTATTTAGACAGCGTATATCTATCCTTGTCTAGCATTGTCATTTGTACATGTACAAGATGGCGGAGTACGAGGTACAATATTCGTACAACAACAATATAATTGCAGTAAACGATAAAGAAGAGGTTCATAATTTGTTATTAACAGGTAAACTAACATAGAGGTATCGTTTTATAAAATTTTACAAATTTTTTTTTTGGTAGATCCGGATTATGCTATCCATGTTTAAATCAAATATTTAACATGCGCAATTATTATTAAGTACTCCGTAAATTATATGTATTTATTCACTTTATATTGTTTCAGAAAAATAAATAGATTTATATTACATTTACAACTGAGTTCAATTATTCTATGTTGACGTTTGGTGTTTTGAAAATGCGCGGGCATTGCGTTCGATGTCATCCAGCGGCTGTCGACAGCCGCTGTGTGACGTCACTCAGCGGTCTTAAAGGCGCTGCGGCTCGCCGAACGCGCCCATTGTTTTCCACTATTTTTACGGTTCAGGAAATTAAAAAATTATAAACAATAGCATATTCGGATGCAGTATTTTTTTCCGTAGCAAAAACTTCAATACAATTTTGTTCTAAAATAATTAGGGGAGCAAATAACTGCATATTAAAATTTTACCATTGAAACCCCTATGCTGCGTCTTCAAAGTCACCAGCCTGTACATGTAACATATTAATCAATAGAAAAATAGAAGATTTGAAAAAAAAGTTTGTTTTTATATTTTTCTTTTTTTGAGATTTTCATGTCTTCAATATGTCCTATTTGATACATCAACGCAATTACGCAAGATCTTACAGATTATATTACAAGAAGAGATAGTACCTACTGAAGAAAAGTATTTCGTATTATAATATTTTGTTAGGTATTCAAATACATTACTCGTCGATAAAATTAAAGTCCTGGGTCACGTAATATTGCGGGTACTAAATAGTAGTACCTATATTATGAAACAAATTTTATAAATGCGGAGCGAGTATATAAAAATCTAGAACATAAAAAGATTATAAAACGAACATAAGTATTATACTTTTTCTCCTACTGCAAATTAAGACAGAAGAAATACAGAAACACAGTTTTTAGGTTACTTTTTTTTACTCAAGGACAGCTGTCATCTGTTTTCCGTCATTCCGCCTTGTATGAACATAACTTCAGTGCACAATGAATCAGCTGTTAGTGGTTGTTAGCTTCACATCGGGTTCAATACATTTGAAACCACATCTTTCCAAGTAGTGATTGAGAAGCTGTTTAGAGCCATCGAAAGTTGTCACATTGTACGAACGGGAGTACAAAAATATCTATAAAATGATGTCACAATGTAATTTAATGATTAGACTATTTAGATGTGGCTGTAAAAATAAATTAACAATGAGTTTCAACCTTGTATGCACATAGATACATAGGTACCTACTTAACTTGGATTCAAGAAAAAAGTTTTTTGCTATAATGTAAATAATATATTATCGTTTACGGGATTTGTAGTCTGTTCCTTTCCTTTCTATTTACGGTTTTGTTTTTTAAAAAGACGTGGACCTTGTAAAATGTAAAAAACTAAAATAACTTAAATCTATGTTTATTTAATTTGGCCGACCAAGGTCTCTCTTCGAAAATGACGAATAATTTATGTAGAAAAATAGATTAAGGGGAACTCTTCTCACTTCGATCTTATTTTGTCTCACTTCAGTTATGACAAAAAGAACGGTCAAAATTAGTGAGATATCGTAAGAAAATCCGGATAGGTTGGCCATATCACAGTTGGTGGTTCGCTGCTCCCACAAATTATAGGTCCCGAGTTCAAATCCCGGTTGCTGACATAATCTTTTCTCATTTTCACAATTTATTTCGAATGTGTAGACTGTTAATTCATTGTTAATTTCAAAAACCGGGCCGATAGATACATAGAGTAATTTATGACATGTTCCCAATGATGTTTAAATGTAGTGCTAATCCAAAATCCAACCCCACATCATATAACGTGACACATAACTGTATTATCCAAAAGAGATACATCCGGATAGGATGGCTATAGCACAATTGCAAGTGCTTTGCTCCGACAAAGCAGAGTTCTCGAGTTCAAATCCCGGTGGTTGACATAATCTTTTCACAATTTATTTCAAATGTATAGACTGTTAACTCATTGTTAATTTCACATAAATTGATTTATTTTAACAGATAAAAATATGTAAATATGTTTAAACTAAATTTTATGGACAATAATTGGAAATATGCGAGAATAATAAGCAATTTAACAAAATAATTAACAAAAAGCTACGTATATTTTGTTGTAAGTTTTGACTGCAGTCTATGTCATTCAACATATCTTTTACTTTTATGCAAACGCACGTGGTTTCTATCTAGCAAGGCATCATAAATTCAATCAAGTATTAAGTATTTGGTTCACTTTTTTGAAAATTATTAATGTATTTGGAAAAGGCGTAGAATGTTTGAAAATAGTAAGAATTTAAAATAGATGAATAGGTCGATTCTGTACAAAACTATAAGTCTTACAGATCTGTAAATTTGTAAAAAGTAGACAAAAACACATCTACTCTTGTTGATTAATACAAAATTATACATAAGAGTGGTAGCTTACGTTGCGATTTTGTTCATTATTTACAGATTTACAGTTCTGTAAGATTTACAGATGTGTACAGAATCGACCCGTAAATGTGCGATGTGTGACGTATGTAGATGTTATGTTACGGCATTAAAAACTCGATTATTTTAACAACTAACTTTTTTTAAACTTTCGTAATTCTTAAGTGTAGGTTTAATATAATTAACCCATATTCTAATTTGTTGGTGTGAAGGAAGACCACATTACAATTATTATTATTTGAAGCCAATATTAACATCAGAAACGGAAGTAAAGCCGTTTTCGCTATATGAGAATATTACTTTTTACTGAAATTTGCAATCTTTAGATTTAAACTCTCTGCAAAGAGTAATAATCCTGTGTTGATCAATTTATTTATAAATAAAAAAGAATAATCTATACCTCATAGTTAATATTAAATACTTAGCAAGTGTTTTTCTATTTATATATCTTCAATTCAATGACATTAAAAATTCTATTTATATAATGTTACCTAGCAATGGATAAAAGAAAATCGTGCTATCATATTTATTAAAATTGATGTTACTTTTTTAAATATATGTAATGGATTATTAACAATTTTATTATTTAGCGATTGTACTCGATTTAATAGTTTATATTAAAGTAAAAAGAATGCCTAAGTTATAGACTTTGCTAGCAATCTAAATACAGTGCAGATTCAATAATCCGGATTTTTTGTAGTGAAGACATTATTCCTAGTCCTGATGCTAATCCAAATGAAATTATCTTTTGCCTAAATGAAGAGGATCATATTATTTCGAAATTGATAGATCATTTCGACGACAAAGATGAGGAAGAAGAAGTTGCTGATTCTGCATTGAAAAGTTTTTAGAAATGCCTAGATTGGGCTCAATAAAACAGTTTTTTATACATTAAGAAGACTAAGGGATCAAACATATTTCTAGGCCAGAAAAGAATCAAGAGAATAAAATTTCGAGTTTTTGTCCTAATGATTGAACTTGTTTTCTTTGTTTCGGAATTAGAATGTTACATTCTAGCACTCCTATTGATGTTGGAAGGAACTTCATTCTTAAACGAATTTTGGTGATATTTTATTATATGAGATTAGTATGACTGCAATAAATACACTATCTAAGCAACGGACAGAATAAAAAGCACAAATCATTATGTAAATGAAAGCCTCAACAGAGAAAATAATACAGTTACAGAAGGCTGTTTAAGCACTCGTTCGTTCGGCCACTTGCCGCTGCGCGCTCGTGACCGAATTGTAACTCGTACTAGAGTACGGTACTTTCTGTTTTAATACATTAGTCAAACGTTATGTCATTATAATATACTGTAATGTGAGAGTACCTACAACATTTGGCCCGCGAGTCCCCGGCTAGCGCGTGCGAATCGACGCCTATGAATAGTAGCATTCTAGAAGGAGGAGGAGCCTAGGTAGGCGATCAATAATACAGTACAGCGCGCGATAGGCGGCCGACGTGAATTGGGCGGTTAGGTAAATAAAGGGAGATAAGCATAATTATCCGGGTATTGTTATATAGTTCGAGACGTCACGAGAATATTCCAGAATATGCAAAAGGGGGAGTTACATGAATAGACAGTCAGACAGTTGAACGTGAAGTGTCATAAATAGCGGAAATAAATAATCAGTATAATATATATCTAGTAGTATTAAAATAGTATTTAATAATTGTTTAATATTAGTAATCGTCATTGTTATTATCTTTTTAATATTTATTTATCATCTTAATCAACATTTATTTTAATTAATAATAATTGACTAATATTTACATTTCACCCAAATAAATAAAAACGTGACAATACTAATAGTTTGTATTTTTTTAAAAATAAATCATTACAAACTGCTCAAATTTTAACAATACAAGAATAATCGCGGTAATCCGTATGTTTTGTTAATTTGGATTGGGTCGGTTTTTACTAGTCCGGATTATCGAGTCTGCACTGTATGTATGAAAGTAAAATGGAACTGGTATATAAAATGAGAAATAATTTATGTTTATGCTTCTCTATGTTTTATTAGTTATAAAGCTAGTGCAGCATAAACAATAATAAAATGCTTTATTAATTTTTAAAAGAAACCAATTACAAATTTTAAAATAATGCTAAACAAATGAATATATACTTCCCATTGTAGTGTTATTAAAATTACATTTATACGTTTATTTTTATACATTCTTATGTCAATCGTTGTAATCTAACAAAGAACCTTCAAGAGAACATGACTTTGAAAAATAATAAAAACTTATACATTAAATGCGCAAGAAAAAACATTTTACACAAACTATACGAGTAAATGTCATAAAACTAAACAATTGTTTACTATTTTATGGAAATTTTTACAACAATCGTTGCAAAAATACAAGAAGTATTGAATATGCCTTGAACTTTAAGTGATAATTCTTTACATAAAATTACTTATAGTTTAAATTGTAGAGTTACTTTCATATTTCATAATCTACGTACACATAGAATCTTATTTGCTTTTCTAATTGCAATTGTGCAAAGTTCTGTTTCGTCATTTATCAAGAGTTAACTCTGACAAGATAATTATAAAGTAAAGATAATTTTTACGCGCTTAAAGTATCATTTTTGGGTAAATGATGTTAAATTATATTTAAATCTGGAGTTTACGATAAAATGACAAGTTGATAGCTAAGCGGAAATGTCACAGGTAACCTTGATGTAAATATCTCTTATTTTACCATAATTGATATTCTACACTTGGATGCCTCCAGATTTATGTTGAAAATAGATGGTTTACTTGGTAATTTTAGATATTTACTCAGAAGCTAACATACCTACTCCGTAGAAAATTACTTAATTATATTTATATAAAAATCGTATGTACTCGTAAATTCCATATTACGCCCTGCTTCTATAATTTTTCTTAACACTATAATTTTTATTTATTTTTAAGAAAAACATAAAGTATTCTGTAAATGTATACGAACTTTGTATTAATTTTCAATTTATCTCAGTATCAGATACTAAGAAAATATACATATATTGACATTGAGTTTTATTTGAAATATACGAAAAATTTATGCCATACATATCTAAACTATTTTTCGTAATTTGTTAATATTTGATTTAAATAGTGCAATCATTTTTGCTCTTTGAGTTCACAATAGCGAAAAATATTATGAATTATTATCATTATCGGTTACACTTAGTGATGTGCAAATTTCGGAAACTTATTTTTTTGAGAATATAATTCATGAGTCACGTGACATGCTTTTCGTCAATCAACATTCAGAATCTCCCTAGTTACATGTTTATCACAGCGATGATAAAAAACAAAAAAATTATCACCTTATTTATATTCGTTACTAAGGGATTTATTTTCTTTATTTGATATTGACAGTTAATTTTGAGTATAAAAATCTGATGTGGCCAGCACATTACCTTCCGTCAGTTCTATGTATTTTGTACAAATTTCATACAGAAAGTTTCTTACTAAAGATTCTATTTCTTGTACATTACCTTCCATGTATTTTATGCAAATTCCAGACAGAAAATTTATAGCAAAAGATCCTATATTTCCAATAAAATTATAAGACAAACACACTATGTCAATTTCACTTGACACTGACACCTTTCAATCAGAATTTTCTTAATATAGTAGCTGTTTCCACAGCTATGGCTACTTTATGAAATTTAATTTCTTTATAATTTTTTAACTCTATATCCATTTAATATTAAATATAAACTGCTGTAAAATCGTATAGAGAATAAAATATTCTTTAATATTTATAATAGCATTAAATGTGAAAAAATGATATTTAACATAGTTTTTTCAAGAAAAACTGTTAAAATCTTCAAATGAGGGTACTTCCGGTTGTCCAATTCTAACCAAAATCTAATCAGCTCTTCACATGGATGTAACGAAGAGAAATACGAAAGAATTATAATTTTTAGAATTGTAGTACGGAAGTTATCGTAGACGAAAATTTTGTTACACACACACATACACAGACACACATACATACACACACACACACACACACACACACACATACACACACACACACACACACACACATACAGACATCATCGTAAAAATAGTAAAATCGTATTCTAGGGACCCTAAAACGTGTTTATTCATCAAAAACTCACCACCGAATTTTTTGACCAAAGACAATACCTTCCTTACCTAAAGGTGACGGAAGGTAAAAATGTGCGATAATCGTTGGGTTGATATCAACAACGATGAAAATAATAAGGCAATTGCCAAATTAACCTTGTTGTAATACAAATTATTGAAAGTTAGGTTAGTAGCACACATAATGTGTCACAAAAATTCATTATATTCTCTCATTTAATATAAGCTCGTGATATGATTAATAATCGAAGATATTGCTCGTTAAACCGAAGCAGCACATTTCACTCGAGAATATCATCGATGATAATCATATCACTTGTTATAACAAGTGATATGATTATCATATTACGTATGAAAGTTTCACTGAAAATTTTATTGAAAGTTTCACAAAATGTTTTACTTGAATTTCAATGAATGTTTCATATAATAATTTATTTGAAACTTTCAATGAAAGTTTCTTTTTAATTTCAAGAAACTTAACATTTGTCAGTTGAATTTGAAATATTTGGTTCTCAAATTAACTAATTTGAAAATAAATAAGAAAAACAAAAGCTTCAAAAAAATATTATTCAAAATGTAATACAAAAATGTAAAAAAATAAGTATTAAACTATTTAAAATAGAAAGTATCTTATTGTGTTTTGTATTTATTTCATAAAAGTTTCATGAAATTTAAGGCTTAAACCTTTCATTTTTGCAATTTTACAATTGAAACTTTCAATATGAAACTTTCTAACGGCACATCACTAGTTACGCTCATTTTTAATTTTATTGTGTAATTTTCAACTATCGCTACCGTAGGTAAGAGTGAATAAGCACGTTTTCGGGCTGATTTATAGTGAATTTAATTTACGAATTTACAATTTATAATTTAGATTTTAAAATATAAATATAAACATACTTAAAACACGTACGGTAGTTTTTGACTACAACATAAATTCGTGGCTGTCAGTTACGTAGCTAACATTTCAGCTATGGTATTGATAAACCGGTCCTTTACCTTTGAAATTATAACTTTTTGTATTTTGCAAATCTGAAATGACAAATATTTAATTCCGTAAGTTGAATGTACAAAATATATATTAGTGCAGTTTCATGTAAGCTAATGAGTTCTTTGAATGCACAAATATAATTATTGTTTTAAAGGTTGCTTGCATAATTTCTTTCATATCATTAATTCTTTGAAAACATTAGGTAGTTATTAAAGTTTAACATATAATCATCTAAACTGGTATAAGGAATGGGCGGCAATACGGTAGTACTTCCGTTACAAAAGCGTAAGTTCGCACGGAATGTAATAATTTATGTACCTTATTAATAATAAAAGCTATTCTAACATAACCTAACCTAACTTAAACCTGATGTGACCTCTAGTTATATAGTAAATATATTATCATTTCCTAGATATTACAGCATGATATAGAATTTTTCTCTAATACGACTTGCATGCAAAATGAACTTCAAGATTTCAAAATTTAAAAAAGAAATACCTAATTATTTGTTTAGAAAATAATAACATAAAGCATGAATGGGGTCCACCACCCTAATTTTTTTATTATTTTAAATGAAAGTTCGTTTAATTTTGAGGAAATTCGAAATATTAAAAACTCATAATTGTTTTTAGTTTAACTGCATTTGATTTTTACCAAATGTATAGCTATGTTTCTCGCACCAATTTCTATAGTAGGCTGTGCGAGAAAGATAGCAATAGTTGTGACATATATGTGATGCTTAAAATCTCAAATATTTCAAAAACTAACAATTTTTTAAAACTTTTTTCGACTCAATCATGATTTTTTCCTATTTACTTTCAATATAACTAAAGGCGGCGACTGACTAGAGCCAAAATGTTTGTAATGTAATGCACACACACACGAATTCTCGATTTGAAAGCTTGGTTCAACAGTGCTCCACTCTAACTTCGTTCAAAAATGTCGAACGTAGAAGTGGCGAGTGCTGCGTTCATTATTGGGTTATATCTATGCAATGCTAAAGACAAAATCAAAACGACATTATTGAATATTTTAAAAAATCAACAGCTTAGTGAACAGTACAAAATACTACTCTATAAAATATAAAATCATTTCTTGGGACGACTCCATTTTCACGTTTTAACACTATTAAATAAATAAATATATAAGCATACACTTGCGGCGGAACTATAACGACTACTGCTACTGGATAGATATGAAACACGCTCAGAACGAACAAACTACGACCTGCACTGACTTGTAATGTAACAATCAAATGGATTCGTGAAAAAACCGAACATGAGCGGCTCGGTTCGCCTTTCGTTTTCCCATACTGAATGCTCGTGTTACTTTACATTATTACATTGCATTACAGCATGTTGGCTCTAGTCAGTTGCCGGCTTACTCAATTTTCTGTTATGGTGGAGGACCCTATTCTTGAATGACAACCTTAAATTAACATAACATAAGATTTCTCGGTTAATTTTGAAAAATAGAGAATTGCAATGGCTCCCATGATTTTCAAATCTCACAACTCCCGATTTTTTGTTTTGTGGAATATTTGAAAGAAAATGTTTATCTTAATAAACCCTACCCTGATGTTTGAAACAATTTAAAAGATTATACAACTCATAATAAATTCAGCCAATGGCATTTGAGAATTTTATTAGATACCATGTATTGAAAAGCGAATATACCCTTGACAACGTGGTAAAACAGTTCTTGTATATTCGCTGGCTCCCAAATGTAATATCGCCACAGTAACCACCAGTAAACACGTTGTTTTATTTATCAACAAACGTCAAAAAATATTATTTCATCTGTGTTGTCAAATTTCTTCGTTGTATAATTCAACGAATAGCACTTGTGTGTTCACTATTATCAGAATATATTGTGTTAATATATTCAACGTATTATTTTTGAATACCACTCCTTCTTCGGAGTCGTGATATTCCAAAATAATACGTTTCGTGGCAACATAATATATGCGATATTACCTGAACACACGTATTACACAGGGTGATTTTTTTCAAGGTGTACATAGGAGATTAACATGGGAAATCAGTTTTTTGCAAACCGTTGTCCCCCGTTTTAACTTACGGCAATGTTTGTGGTGTCAATACAAAGATAAAAAATTCCATCCGAAAATACCAAATACATGGAAATTGTCCAATATTTTAGGCCCATAAATTAATTTTAAAAAAATTCATTTTCGTATTAATAGTAATAGCCATGTCAAATTTGAACAAAACGATAAACAGAATAGATGAATGTCTCTTGACAATGTCAATTAGCATATTCTGACACATAAAATGTCAGGCATTTGTTTATCTTTTTGTTCAAATTTAGCGTGGCTATAGCTATTAATAGGAAAATGAATAATTTTTAAAATTAATTTATGAGCCCAAAATATTGCCGTAAGTTAAAACAGGGGATAACGGTTTGCAAAAAACTGATTTCCCATTTTAATTTTCTATGTACACCTTGAAAAAAATCACTCCGTATATGAAAATAAATATCCGACGAGAGATACTGGGAATACCTAAGGAAATATTAAATAGTTACGGAGGAGCACTTTATATCCGAATTCGGGCATTGTCAAAAAAATTGCTCAATTAGTTTTGACACCTGAAAATGCCCAAATCCGAATTTTACCACTTCAACGAAATCGAAATTAAACAATACTAGTAATGGTTAAGTTATGTTACGGTTTGTAAAGAAATAACAAATAAATATCAGACTTTGCATGTTTAAATAAATTCATAACGTGTTTGTGGCTGTTTTTCGGATTTAGGTATTTTCAGGAGTCAAAACAAGTTATGGCTGGTTTATGATAGATTTAATTTACAAATTTAGATTTACGAATTTAAATTTATAAATATAAATTGTACATATCTGCCTTTACTGGTTCATGATGAATTTAAGAAATTTATGATTTAGAATTTACATTTAAAATATCACCATATTTTATATTCTAAATGTAAATTTGTAAATGCGTCCAATCATTTCACAATGTTTCAAACAATGATTTTTGGTGGGGAAAATGACAGTTTCAAGTGACAGTTGAAACATTTTAATTTTGATTTGACAAATGGATTCTGAAAATATGAATATATTATTAATATTATCTGTAGAAAAATACAGATTGATTATGATAAAAATGATAAATATCATATAACTGTCATCCCATTTGTGTCAAACCACGTAAGTTGATTGGGCATATTTCATATCATTAAATTCACTATAAACCAGCAAGATAAATCATAAATTTCAAATCTAAATTTGTAAATCTAAATTTATAAATGAAATCCATCATAAACCAGCCCTTAGAGTAAATTTCGGGTATAGAATGTAACATATACAGGGTGTAACAAAAATGCTGGATTGATTATTCACAGACGGCTTCTACGACTAAAAATAAGGAAAAAAGTTTATATAAACATTGTTCTAAAATTGTCCGTTACTGAGTTTCAAGTACTTGATGTTTTTCAATTTTTTATTTAAAAAGAACAGAAAACGGAGTTGTTTAATTGAAATTAAATATCACGTAGGTAATCCGTGCTAAATCCTTTCGATTTTTAAGTATGGGGACATCTGAACTCTATAGTACATTCTACTCCAGTTCACGACATTGAGGATCTTCGACACACCAGGAATTTTAGAGCGTGTGAGACAGTCTATGATCCGACGAGCTCAGCAGTGTGTTGCTATCCGTGTAGTTCACTAGAACATTTACTATGATTTCAATTAAACAACTCCATTTTCTGTTACCTTTTTTATATAAAAAGCTGAAAAAACCTCAAATAGTTGTAACTCAGTAACGAACCATTTAGGACATACGTTTACATAAACGCCTGTGGTTAGTCAGCTCATCATTTTTGTTACAGCTTGTATAAAACAATAAACTTCTGCATGTATTGGACTGATTCTGAGAATAGTAAAGTGGCAAGTAATGCAGCGAAATTTTGTTCAGTTCATATGTGCTGAAGTGTGTTAACAAAGATAACTGTATCATTCATCAAGGTATAAACCAATGAGAATGTGTACTCTACGCTTCGGTAAATACAATTCAAAATGACATTGACTGTTCTAAGTATACATAGAACAAAATCACCAGACGCACCTGTAAGTGAGTGTAAATATAAAGGGTGTTTCAAAAATACTGTAAAAAAATTTAAGAGCATATAGTACTGACCAAAATAAGTAAAGAAGCTTAATCAACATAGGACTGATCTTCAACTGTTTTCGAGAAAAGTGAAAAATCGAAAAAAAAACTGATAAAGATAGTGATTGAACAAAATTTTGTCTATGTCAGTAAATAGACTATAAAAAAACAATAAAATTTTAAATGAATCATTTTTTTCAATTTCTAATAGTTACGAAGTTATTTGAAAATAAAACATTGTCCAAGGTCGCCACAACATTTAACATAGTACAATTATTTGATTTAAAAAAAAGCACATCTAAACTGACCTTTGAAAGGTAAAAAAAAATC
This sequence comes from Harpalus rubripes, assembly GCA_963082715.1. Taxonomy (NCBI): domain Eukaryota; kingdom Metazoa; phylum Arthropoda; class Insecta; order Coleoptera; family Carabidae; genus Harpalus; species Harpalus rubripes. The sequence continues at coordinate 19,655,792 of OY720457.1, forward strand.
CCATTTAATCAAAGTCGTAACTGATAGTTTTCGAGATAGCAGACGTAAACCCCATAAAAACTCATTTTTCACTGCCTCAAATCTCGGAAACTATGGAAGATCAGACCCATGTTGATTAAGCTTTTTTACTCATTTTGGTCAGTACTGTATGTCCTTCAATGTTTTTTACAGTATTTTTGAAATACCCTGTATAAGGGTTTATATTTTAAAATAATGTATACAACGCGCGAGAAGCAGCAGTCATTGTGTAAAAATAAGTTACCTGAATACGGTAATATTATTGAAAGATTTCCGATCAAGGTCATCTGTATCATGAACAAATTAATAAATTGGCATATATTTATTTCTCTCAAAAAAGCGTGTGCGATAAGGATGGATATAATACCCTTGTCTTTCAAAAATTTATATTGTTTCGACCAAGGTAGGACATTCCATGTTAGAAATATGCTCGTTGTTGACAATACTTTCGCTGTCACTGACACTGACACTGTGTCAGTATTTTATTTTTCACATATTTAGTTTACATTTGCTAGTTTTGAATTTTGAATGTTTAATACTTTAACATATATTTTTATAATAAAAAAATAACAATAGTATCTTATGTACCCTCATAAGAACTAAGTGAATGACACTACTGAATTTGATAGAACAAAATCTTAATTCATACAATTCGTAGATGACCTTGATCGGACATCTTTCAATAAGTTTACTGTAGTAATTTTCCGTATTTCTATTATCTTATGGGGTTATCATACGTACGCACGTATCTGCAACCTGTCAAATATTTTCTACAACTTCAAGCGTTTCGACAACTTTTGACGTGTGATAGTGCGACAATTTTCCTGCAACTAGTTTTACATCTTGTTCGAAAACTAGTCGCACGCATCTGCAACTATCAAGATACGCATGCGTAGTAAAGGGGCTTAGAGAGTAAAAATACCTAAACTGTTTGACATTTGTTTGTAAACAGCTGGTAAACAGTACATATTTAAAAATGGCTGGAGGAGCTGGAGTCGATATAAAATCAGAAAAAAATAAATTAAAACTCTGATTGATCACGTAGTAGCAGCTAATAATTTGTTGTTCATTTCGGATATTATTCGTCTAAATACAAATAAATGATTCAAACTTTAAAAAATGACAACTGGAAATATAGAATTTTTTTAGTCTCGACGTTGGTACACATGATATTTAATTCCTGTTGTCATTTTTAAAAGTTTGAATCATTTATTTGTATTTAGACGAATAATATCAGAAATGAACTACAAATTATTAGCTGCTACTACGTTATTTAAAATATGGATGTCTCGTATACCACAGAGCTTCTTCTTTTCTTACGAGATCAATCAGAGTTTGAAAAAATTCTTCTGTTTTAACTCCAGCTCCTCCAGCCATTTTTGAATTATTTCGTACTTTTTTACCAGCTGTTTACAAACAAATGTCAAACAGTTTAGGGATTTTACTCCCTATGCCCCTTTACTACGCATGCGTATCTTGATAGTTGCAGATACGTGTGACTAGTTTTCGAACAAGATGTAAAACTAGTTGCAGGAAAATTGTCGCACTATCACACGACAAAAGTTGCATGAAACGCTTGAAGTTGCAGAAAATGTTTGACAGGTTGCAGATACGTGCGTACGTGTGATAACCCTATATGATACCCCCTTTATTTGCAGTTGTAGAAAAAATGTAGTATGTGCCTAGTTTTATACTCTTTAGATATACGCGACTGGAGAGACGTTTATAAAACTTTTTCCGTAATATACGAGTACTATTATTAAAACCCTTCCTTATGTTGCCCATAAACGATCATGCCCGGAATGACGCGGGGCATGATCGTGCTTTAGATTACTGTATTGACAAATAGTCAATCCTAATTTTATTCGGGAATATTGGAGCATTATTTTTAACATTTTTATATTATTTGCAGCAAATGTGATTGGAAATGTCATCCTAAAAGGAGAAACAATTAAAGAGGATGGTGTAGAAAAAATGCATTTCAAATCAGTTGATTTGGATCTCCAAGTTGAAGACATTGAAATACATATTGAAAACATTTTCGGCGGGGACCCAGTTTTAGGTAAGTAATACGATAATTCAATAATATTATTTATTTTTTAAGAAAAACGTTCGATATAATGATTTACATAGCGAATATAAAATATATTTTATAAATATTAAAAAAATAGTTTATTTTTAAACTAGGAGTAAAAAGTAAAAAATCGGATTTACTAGATGATATTTTTAAAAAATTGAAATAAGAACATCAAAAAGAAACTTCATAAACACGGCTTAGCACTAACTAATCGGAAGCCTAAATTATATACTAAGGAAAGTTTGAATTTAAATAAAAATAAATAAATATATCATCACGGTACATTACCCATTGCTGGGTGTGCCAATCTGATTTATTTGCAGATATCGGTAATGATGATGACATATATGTACCGTGCGGGCGTTTACCAGGCGTCACCTCACGGGCACTCATTGCTGGCGTCGAGAGTGCACCACAGGAGTCAATTTTGTGCCATTTAAAATTTGAAATATTTGGCGCCGGTCGGGATCGAACCCGGTACCCCAGATTCGCGACCAGACACTCAGGCACTCCTCCTATTTTAAAAACAGGCTATAAAACGTAAATAATAATGACCTCTGGCCTCTAGCTCCCTGTCTCTAGGTAGGCTAGATTAGCGGTTCCCAATTCCCAAACTATGTTCCGCGAACAAACTAAATTCAGAAATAAAATTGTCAAAATACATGCCATATAAAAAAACATGGTAAAAATAAAATATAGGAGGGATAGTGAAGAAATTTAGAGCCGATGCCAAATTAGTTTGTCTTTTGCAGTTTACATTTTAAATTTTCTTGAACCACAATAAAAATTGCTATTTTCAAAGTAGTTATTGTTTCTTTTCAATCTTTTTATTCGTCACATCCATAAGTAGTTTTATTATTTTTATGATGGACCTAGCGATGTGCCATTTGAAAGTTTCAATTGAAAGATTTCATAAATGAAAGTTTCAAACCTTAAGTTTCATGCTCTCTGCAACAGACTTGCGCAGATGACATGCATGCGCCTGCACTTATCTACGTGCAAGGTGGTGCAAGTTATGTTTGGTTAATCTATATGCTAGAACTTGTATATTTTACGAATATAAAATTTAGGATTCAGTACAGTTTAAGTATGGTGAAAATTAAAGGTAGAATTTGGCGATATTTCTATGAAATAACTACAAAAGACAATATACTTTCTATTTTAATTAATTTAATACTTATTTATTTAAAAAAATTGTATTACATTTTGAATAATAAATTTTTATTTTGTTTTAAAGCATTTGATTTTCTTATTTATTCTCAAATTGGTTAATTTACGATCTAAATATTTCAAATTAAACTGACAAATGTTAAATTTCTTGAAATTTAAATGAAATTTTCATTGACAGTTTCACTGAAAATTTTGTATGAAACTTTCATTGAAATTCATAGGGAAACATTTTGCGAAACTTTCAATAAAATTTTCAGTGAAACTTTCAAAAATATAAGTTTCCGAAATTTGCACATCACTAGATGGACCATAATACAAATAGCTATTTTCAAACTAAGTATTTTATCTTTTCAATCGAAACATGTCATCCAAAGAACTTATGTATAAGAAGCTTTGTTTTCTGTTTTGAGTTCGTAAGGGCCAATAAAATGTAGGGTGGAGTTGAGGTTCCGCGAAACGTTAGCAGTTTCTTAAAGGTTCCATAACCGAAAATGTTTGGGAACCGCTGATGAGCATATTCTGGGCCGGAAACTAGATGGGTGGGAAGGGATCCTGTAACCCGTGCGATACTTATCGGTTCCGTTATCACTATAGAAACGTATTTTTTATAAGATGATCGGCATATTTACGTCATCATTTTCAAATAAAATGTAATTTCTTATGTAACCCTAGTGATATCGGTACCGACAACAATCGCACAAGTAACAGAAGGGCGATGGTCAGGAGAACTTAAGCAGGAATGTCACTAGAGACATATATAAATTCAAATGAATACAGCACACAGCATATCAAAATGTTATTTAAAAATATTATATTATTATTTGAAAATAAAGATAAAAATGAAATTAGTATATTAATAGTATATTCCGTAACTTAACCGCAGTGACCAAGGTTCTGGTTAAGCGTTCCGGAATGTAACCAAAACATAATTTCAGGATCGAGGTCCCATTTCGGAATGTGGTTCTTGTAGTGACAGCACGCACTTTAGAATTCTATCAAATGAGGCATTTTGTTTTCGCTTTTCGACGCGAAGCGAAAATTTGGTAGCATGCGTGTCTCAAAATATTCGCTTGCGAGCGTACAATTCGAAGCGAAAGTATTACACTAACGTCATTATTTTGTTTCAATTCAATTCAAAGCCAATTTATATATTTATCATATACAACTGTCATAATATTGAAATAATTGCGTAGGCTTCCTTAGTCTGAGCCATGAGAAATATTTGTTTTCCGGGAATGGACTGTGTCATATTTTGAGTCAGAGCTTAACGTTTCGCCCGCAGTCGTATGGGGCATCTTCAGGAGCAAGGGGGATAGTACTGTCTTAAACAAGGTTACCCGACGTGTCAACCACGCTAGAGGCCGAGTTTAAGCATAAAATTTCCTATTTTAATAGTATAAAACCCGAAAATTACCAAAATAAAAAGCGAGTATAGAATTCTAAAGTGTATGCTACCAAGATTCGTAAACGTAAAATCGTATTCGCCTGTTTTCTATGAAACTGAAAGTTTTGGTTACTTTTTCGTGACCACAACGACCAAAATTTTTTTGTGGTTGTTGTGGTCATTTTCTTATTTCTTATAATATAATAAATAAAATTGTATAAACATATAATTATTATTAACATATACTGATATGTATAATATTTACGTTAATATAAAATAGACAGAGTTACGTTGTCACTTATTTCTAAAGATGCGGTGGTTCCCTGCTTTACCGACACAAATTAACCAAGATGTTCCGAATCACAACCACTTTTCAATAACCATAACCTGATCACGTGAACCACAAGAAAACCATAACCTCGGTCGTGATTAAGTTACAGAATATACTATAAGTATTAAGAACGGTAAGGATAGTTTACCGATTGAATACAATGTTTTGTCTGAGATCGGTATTGTTTTGCACGATTAACGCTCAAAATTAAAAAAAAAATATATGAAAATTATTTTGACATATTAAAAAATTTTAGCTGTCATTTTTAAAGTAAACTTTGATTTTTGTTTTTATTTACTTACCGTCTCGCCTCCTGAACGGTAAGTGATTCACATCACTTACCAATATGTTTCATAACACTTACCGACAGTAATTTGTAAATAAAACCTGCGTGGTAACCCTATCGTTAAACATTTAATAAAAACCGATCGTGCAAAAAAATATAATAGTTTAAAACAAAATCATTTTGATATGTGCTGCTATTTATGGGGACTCATGGCCGCGTACTTGAGTTTCTGGTCGCGAATATGGGGAACCGGGTTCGATCCCGACCGACGCCAAAGAAATATTAGAATTTTAAATGGCACAAAAGTGCACTCTCCACGCTAGAAATGAGTGCCCGTGAGGTGACGCCTGGTAAAAAATATGTCATTGTCATTAGTATCATTACTAAATTTTGTGTTCAAAGCAGATGTGTAATATGCCGTGATGATACATTATTATTATTATTATTATTATTATTATTATTATTATTATTATTATTATTATTATTATTATTATTATTATTATTATTAATTGATGGTATTTTTGAACAATTTTGTTAATACTTTTGTTTTGTTTATATTGTTCTAAGATTTCTAAGATTTATTCACAAGGTGAACATATGTATTTCGGGAATTTGACGTAACACAAAAACAAACCAAGTTTCTAGTATAGGTAACATATTTAGAAGTAACTAATATAAGAATACCTACTATTTTTTATTTTAATTACATGTGTAGCTTCATTAACTTTTAGGTTTTTTAAGAAAATATTTGTTAAACTACTTATGTATATGGCCGAATAATTTCTGTATTATAATTTTTTTTTCTTTATAGGTGACGCTATTAACAACGCTTTGGCTGAAAATAGTAAACAAATTTTCGGAATTATTAAACCAATTGCTGAAAAAACCGTCAATGAAGTTCTTTTGCAAAGAATCAATAAAATTGTTAAGAACTTAGTTTATGATGAAGTTTTTCCTGAATAATTTTATAAAATAAGTTCTTAATTTTTGCCTTTCTGTATTATTTGTGACATTGAACTTTATATGTTAGTTATTGTAAAAATAAAGTATTATTTTACTCATTACAATGTTTTATTTATTTGAACTGTTGTTCGTATATACAGAGTGTCCCATAAGGAAACCGGTCAAACTTTTACCATATATTTTAGGGGTCATTCTAAGTAAAAAAGTTCATATGGATCAATTATTCTCCTTTTTAGAGATATCGGCAGAAACACGCAAACTCTTTAATAATAAAAAATCTGATGTGGCCAGCACATTCCTTCCGTCAGTTATATGAGGCATTTACGAAAATTCTACCTGTTAACTGTTACCGGTAAACAGATGTTTATCAAGTTAGAAATTTAATGTAGTTAACAAACTGAGCAGAGTCCTACTTTGAACACATTTCCAATTTTAACGCGCGCGCTTCGCTTTGCATCACTACCTGTTTTTGAGATGAGATTCTTCACGAATCCAGTAGATGGATCTGGTAGATATTGAACAATTTTCGAACACGGAAACTTTTTACCACTCGTGTTTTCGAACACAGTCGGTAGATGCGGTATCTACCGGTAGAATTTTCGTAAATGCCTATGTATTTTCTATAAAATCCATACAGAAAGTTCCTTGCAAAAGATTCTAAATTTCTTGTACGTACATTACCTTTCGACAGTTGTATGTGTTTTATACAAATTCCGTACAGAAAGTTTCGAGTAAAAAGATCCTATTTCGAGTAAAATTTAAAATTTTTGCCGGAAAATTTTTCAGATTGTTACGAGAGCCGGTTGCCTAGCAATTTATTGAGTGACATTGACAAAAAAATTACGAGTTGTCAAACGAGTAATTTTTGATCAATGTCACGAAATAAATTGGCAACAGGCGCGAGTAAAGCAATCGGAAAATTTTTCCAGGTTAAAATTTAACCACGAATGGTATTCGGGTGACTATTTCCAAAATAATAATCAGGTAATTATTTATATAATTTTTTTCTTGACAAAAATCTTGTAAATATTTATTGTGTTTAGAGGTATTAGGTTTCAGTTTGCTATTTCAACGTTTTAAATAGATTCATGTCCAAATCGACTCGTTTTTAATAAAAACTGATAACACTGAAAATATACAGACTTTGACAGGTATGTAAACAATATGTTTCTAAAACGTCAAAAAATTTTCGCTTATCAAAACTCAATTATTTGTAAAAATACGACATCTTATTGGCTTAAAGGGTGCGAAAAAACTTTTTTGACGCTGTTTTGTCGAAATGAAATTTGGTAACTAGGTAGAATCCTGAATTTGGATTGGTTTATATATTTATGAGTGAAATAGTCACACTTATACTACGAATATGTCAATTGACACTGACATCTTTCAATCAGAATTTTCCTAATATAGTAGCTGTTTCTAGCATAGCTAGCTAATTTATGAAATTAATTTCTTTATAATTTTATAACTCTACATCCATTTAATCTGAAGTATAAAATGCAGTCAAATCGTATAGAGAATACAATGTTCTTTAATATTTATACTAACATTAAATGTGAAAAAATGATATTTACCATTGTTTTTGAAGAAAAACCATTAAAATCTTCAAATGAGGGAACTTCCGGTTGACCAATTATAACCAAAATCTAATCAGCTCTTCATATGGATGCAACGAGGAGGAATACAAAAGAATTATAATTTTTGGAATTGTAGTTTTAGAGTTATCGTAGACGAAAATTTTTTTACACACACACACACACGCACACGCACACGCACACGCACACGCACACAAACACACACACACACACACACACACACACGCACACATACAGACATCGTAAAAATAGTAAAATCGTATTCTAGGGACCTTAAAACGTGCTTATTCATTAAAAACTCACCACCGAAATTTTTGACCAAAGAAAATACCTTCCTTACCTAAAGGTGACGGAAGGTAAAAAGTCTATTCTAATACGAATGGTAGGTAAGTAGGCACTGTATTGTTCACCTATTGTTTTATTCGACGAATCAGATGCACGAACTGTCAAAGTACCTTATTTAACAACTATGCCTAGAACTTTCACTAATGTGAAATATGCTAACATGTTCTTTCTGTATGGTTGTTGTAGTGGAAGCTGCATTATCAAAATACCGGCGACGATATCTAAATTTTTAAGAGTTTTTCATTGTTTGACAGAAACTGAATCTTGTCCACGTCTACATTTATAATAAGGAGCGGGATTATCAAGAAGCTAATATTATGTTTAATGCAGTTGAAGTTCATCTACAAGCATACGCAGAACGCAGAATATCTAGCAAGACCGGTGTTCGTAGAAGCCAAGTTTGAAGAATTTTGATAGTTTGTGCTACTGATACGTCAAATAAAACATTGGGTGAACAATAGCTACTTACCCAGCATTCTTGTTAGAATAGATTTTTTGATTATTAAAGATTTTGCGTGTGTCTGTCGATATCTCTAAAACAGAGAAGAACTGACCCAAAAAAACTCATTTTTCATTGCCTTATTCAGTCCTTAAAGTTTATACTCGAAGTTATGAATCATTCTGTATATACAGGTGAACACGAGAAACTGTGAGGTGAGGAGTTTAACATGGGAAAACAGTTTTTCTCAATTATTATCTGTCCAGTAAAGCAGTGTTTTATACATAATAAATTAAAATAAATTTAATAAAGACGTGATAAAAATGGATACAGTATGCAGTATTTCAAAAAATGAACGTCATGTAAAATATCAAACCAAGTATGTTAAAAAAATAGATATTTGACAATTTATGGACGATCATTTTTGAAGTAACGCATTCAAAATATGTTTTATTATGTCTTTAAATTAAGTTTACTGGGGCACTAAAACGTAAATTTAAGAAGTTTCACATCCAAAAATTCAGAATTTTATGTTGTAAATCTTTATGTATGTATAAAACACTATGTTTTGCGGCAGTGATGCCCAACCTTTTTTGAAGCAGTGCCAATATAATGACCAAAAATATTCCGCGTGCCACATTTTTTTTTAGATAAGGTTAATAAAAAATAAAAACACATATACCTTACGTTTTTATTAATTAAAACAAAAACTAAGTTTACATTACGTTTCAAAAACAATTATAAATAAGCTTGTATTTGCCTATTTTGCGTGAGCATATCAATATTGGGCTTGAATTTAGTACCAGATAGCAATAGAAAGTTTTTGAGATGAAGATCTGTCAAATTTGAACTATATTCAGTATAATCTGGATTAGGTATATTTGAAATGGTTTCTTTATATTTCCTGTTGAGTGCAAGATGATTTTGCAAGTCTAGAATTTCTGTCTGAATTTCGGGAGAATAGTGATTAATGTCATCAGTAGAAATTAAAAAGGGGTTTGTAAAAAGTTCCACATTTTTCTTATCTCTCTGAAAATCACCGAATCTAATATGAAAAGAATTTTATATTTGTAAACTCTGCAGCTATAAGCTGATTCAACAACGACTGAGCGCTTGAGCCTGCGCCACTGGTCGCGTGCCACGCTTACTTCTAGTTCGTGCCACAAGGAGGCACGCGTGCCGCGGGTTGGGCATCACTGTTTTACGGGACATATAATCAACCCAATTCTGTAGTTGAATGAAGTTGCTTGCTAGCAAGGTTGCTAAATTATAAAATTTTAACAACTCCGATAACAACCTATCGAAAATTGCTGTAAAAAGTATGTTAGCAACCTTGCTAAAAAAAATTGAAGGTAACTACTAAAGTGGCTAAATAACGGTGTGAAATAATTGACTTGATTTGTGGATTGTATGTTGTATTAACAGTATTTATTTTGTACAGAAAGGATTACATGCTAGATATAGGTACTGACAGCATAATACCAAATTATACTAATCACTCGGAGAATATTAAAATATTTGCATTCGACTTGTCACGATCACTGTATCCCACAAACCATATACCTACTCTTTACCCAAAGAAGATTTCATACGTTTCAAAAAGAAGGATCCAAATTAAATTTATTGGAAGAATATGCAATAAAAGCCATTAAAGTCAATGAAAAACTTATGAATGACCAAAGACCAAACAAATATACTTTGCTTGGAAATCTTGGATATACGGTATTTCCAGTTGCATCTAGCTTTAATAATTCTATTGGACGTTCATCAGTCTTCTGAAGGTACCTATACTTTATTTCACGTAAGAAAATAGTGATGGGAAATAGGTGCAATTTGATCTTGTTTTTTGGTTGGATAATGATAATACCCGATATTTATCCAATCAAACAAAACGATCAAACTGTACCTATCTTCCCATCCATTTTTTTTCGTGAAATGAAGTATTGTGCAAAAGTCAAAATCGCAGTAAAGAAAATAAATTAAATATGAAATTTAGTAAAATGTTAATTATTTACAATTTTTACAATTTTTCTCTTATATGATCAACATCGATCAGGTTACTGGAATCCTGAAATTAGTATTATTCCAACATTTGTGGCCTCCTATATGTATTTGGTCCACATGAGAAATAAGCATATTTTCAATCATTTCAAATAAAATTTATACTTATATACTGCTCTAACTTCTTCCGCAACATGAAGAAAGTTCAAATGAAAGAAAAAACCTGCGGGGTCTATTACCATACAAACACGGATTAAAGTTCGAAGTATATGATAATAATAATAGTTTATTCAAGCATTACACATTACAGTTTCAGCCAGGTCAAAAAATACAGAGAAAAAATATGTAAAAAAAGGCTGTTACCTACATATGAAAAGACATGTATTCATTTATGCTGTAAAAAGCATTATTTAACAACAATCTTTTAACAGATAATTTAAATTGTTTCACATTTAATGTTTTTATATTCTCGGGTACTTTATTAAATAATTGTATTCCGATAAAATTGGAAGATAATTCTGATTTCTTCAATCTAATTTTAGGTAGTAAAAGTTTGTTGTTATTTCGAGTATTGTGAGTATGTACAGTGTTAATTTCTTTATAATCGTGGTAACATTTTTTTACATACACTAAGTTTTCAAAAATACAGCAACAAGGGAAAGTTAATATTTGTTGTTGAATAAAAGTTTCTCTACAGTGTTCATTAAAATTTAAATTGAACATTATCCTCAATGCCTTTTTTTGTAGTATAAAGATCGTTTGGTTTGCAGGACTATTTCCCCATAACAAAATACCATATATCATTTTAGAATGAAAAGTACTGAAGTATAAAGTTCGTAAAATATGTAGGCTAACACTTGTTTTCATACTCTTAAGTAAGTAAAGTACTTTGCTTAATTCTTTACCAAGGAGTTCAATGCTTTCACGCCAATCTAATTTGTATTGTATAGTTAATCCAAGCAGCTTAACTTTGGGTGAGCCAAAGGTATAAGATTCCTTTTTCAAGGTAAACAAAATGTTTTGATTTTTTTCTTCATTGACTGTTAATTTGTTAGCAGCAAACCATTCATTGGCTAACTTAATGGAATCGTTATTTTTAATAAGTAGTGACTCAGTATTATTACACGTATTTACTATAGTAGTATCATCTGCGTAAAGAATACTTTCCGCATTTTTTAAAGTATATGGTAAGTCATTTATATATATTAAGAATATTGTTGGTCCTAAATGAGAACCTTGAGGAACTCCATATTTATTTATTTTACTGGCGCTGTGTGATCCCTTGTAAACTACTATTTGTTGCCTGTTATCTAAGTAATTCTCTAGAAGTTTTAAAGGTATGCCTCTAATTCCGTAGTATTGTAGTTTGCTTAGTAAAATCTCGTGAAATACGCAATCGAATGCCTTACTAAGGTCACATAATGTTGCTGAAACTGAATTATTATTTTCAAAATTATTTAGTACAAAGTTATTAAGATGTAATAAAGCATTAGTCGTAGACTTATTATTCCTAAATCCATATTGATTTTGGTGAAAAAATTGATTGTGTTCAAAATAATGTACAATTCGTTTATTTATTAAAATTTCAAATATCTTAGATAATGCAGGAATCAGTGAGATTGGTCGAAAATTATTTAAATTTATAATATTTGGTTTTTTAGGTACAGGTACAACTTTACTTGTTTTTAGTTTATGTGGGAAATAGCCATGCAAAAAGCATAAATTTATAATGTATGTGAGGGGTACAAATATTATATCTGCAGCTGCTTTAATGACATACGGGCATATACCAAAAATATCAGAACTTTTAGAATTAGCTAAATGTATTAAAATATTAAATACTTCACTCTCATCAACTGGTGTTAAAAAGAATGATTTATTAGGTGAAGTGACAACGGTTTTTAAATAAGTATCATAAGTTAAATTAGATTCCGGTATTTTTTTAATTAGTCTATCAGGTGTGCAAGATAAATAGTCATTAATTTCATCTGCAGATATATCGTCTTCTGATTTGCATGATGTACACAATATTGATCTCTTTTGATTTATTATATTCCAGGTAGCTTTTGATTTATTCTTCGAATTATTTACATAATTTGAATTAGCCTCAATTTTTGCATTCTGAATAGAAATTCTATATTGTTTTCTATATTTCTGTATGAATTCTTTTAAGTGTGAAGATTTTCTTACTAAGTAAGCTTCGTTTAGGAATCTGAGCATTTCTCTTTTGTGACGAAGTTCTTTATTGAACCAATTTATTGTTAAGTTTGAATTTTTATTTGTCACTGTTAATTTTACAAAAGGAAATGCTGTTGTATAGCATTCGTAAAAATAATTGAAAAAATGATCAAAAGCTTTTTCGGGGTTTACAATTTGAGTTAGTTCGGCAGCATTATAATTGTTTAACAGAATTTTAAAATTCAATAACTTATTTTCTGTGACACATCTGTGGTATCTATAAGATAAAGGTACATTGTTAGATGAGGAATAATACAACTTCATTTTTAGACAGTGGTGATCCGAAAGAAATGGTTGAAAACAGAGTACCTCGTTGTCATTTATGTCAATATTTGTTAATATGTTGTCTATACATGAAGATGTATTATTTGTGACCCTTGTGGGCTGTTTATTTAATATTTTTAGATTATATGCTACAATAATATTCATAAATTGTTTTTCACTGTTATCATTGGATCCAAATGGATATTAAAGTCACCTGTTATTATAACTTTATTATTATGAGTATTTAATTTCACTAGGCATTGTTCGAAATTATATAAAAACTTATACCAGTCCCCTGATGGTGATCTGTAGACACAAAGAATGATGATGGGAGTATCCTTTGTTTTGACAGCACAAACTTCAAAGTCTTCTTCACTGTTTAAATCAACAAAGTCATTGAGGGATTTTATGTTCATTGTTGTTCTTGCGAAAATACATACACCTCCGCGAATAAATGTGGATGAATGTTACTAACCATTTAGTAATAGCCTACAAGCTGTTGCCAGAATAAGCAACCGTGTTAACTACTACTAGTTACTAAAATTTAACTACTTACAAATTTATAGAATACGAAATGCAAACAAAGTTGTTAAGGTAGCAAGTCACGTGGTATTTAACCGCTTTTGAGGTTGCTAAACGTTAGCAACTTCCTAATCGAGCTGAATATTTGAGAAAAACGGTCTTATTATGAACGCGTATGTCACGGTTTGTCATGTTCACCTAATCAGGTAGGCCGTGGAAAACAAAATGTGAAAAGTAATTTATCTTACGAACCGTGCTGCCCACTAAATCCACTTAATGCATTGAGTTGCACTTCTCATTTACCTTAATGTTTCGTGATTTACACTATTATGTTAAACAGTTATTTATCTGTCATTTGAAATTAGTAATAGAAATAAGTTTAGTAGTAATAGAATACCCGTCGTACTCACCTGATTATGGGGTAGGAGCAGGGTAGAAGGTTTGACTGAAGAAGAGATTATTGCTGCAATATCCACTATTGATGTTTTGATTTTGGAAACATTCTGTATTTCCAAAAGAAGATTGGTTAGCAGCTTTTAAAAAGTGGAAAGTGGAAGAAAATAATGCTGAAGTATATTATTGACGTTGATGGGAATTATGAACATTATTAGGTATTATAGTTGTCTTGTAGTTCTTAGTTTAAATTTATTTCTTTACATGAAAAGGCGTTAAACCGGCATTTGCTCATTCTATGAAAAATTATGTTTCAATGTACAGGTATTTCACTTTGAAATTCCACTTCCCTCCCCCCCCCCTCTCCGTGGACCAAAAAAGTACAGTTCTAAATTTTTCAAATTATATCCCCTGGCTTAAGATTTAACATTCATGTTCAATATAGCCATTTTCTTCTATACGACAAAGTTTAGGTTTGACTTCCCCCATGAACCTTTGGCGGGTTTGAAAATTTATTTTGCGTACTTTTTGAAAAATACTGCCCCTTAATTGTGTTCATTTTGGGGCTCCTACACATTCTTATACATCTTATTTGTAAGTAACTTCAAAAAAGTTTTAATAGGTGTCGCTTGAGTACTTTAGAAGGATTATTTCGTTGGTTACAATAGTTATGCTACAAGAGATGTAGGTACCATTTACTAATCGAGGACGATTTTGCGCCCGAGCGCGAGGGCTAGCAAATAAGTTCGAGAGTAGTCAAACGTACTTACATCTCGTGTTACATATAAGATTTTTTCCACTCCCGATGATTTATTTTTTACCTGTTCATTTTCACTGCCAGATATGTCAAGGCTGTCAAGGAATACAGTTGAATATTGATACATTAAAAAAATAATCGAATGGCCGTATTATGGTCAAAGTTTTAAATCTGTAAATAGTGAACAAATTCGCAACGAAACCTGCCACTCTTATCTATAATTTTATATTAATCAACAAAAATATATGTGCTTTTGTCAGTTTTTTTACAGATTTAAACTTATAGTTTTGACCATAATACGGCCATTTGTATTCAATGGCAAATTTAAGAAGAAAAACGCCGTCATCTGTCACATTTGTCACGTCAACAGTAACGTTTGAATGGAAATATTTATGAAATGAGGACAATTTGATAGAAACTAAATTCAAAATTATAAGAATGAATAAATATTTGCTACAAGTTTAAAATATCTAATGAAGAGGCAGGTGAGTTCAGCTGTAGGGAAGTACGGACAATCCTTACTTCCCGTCAGTAATAGAAACTGATATCTTGACAGTAAAATAAACATAGATCCCTACAAACAATCTCCTAATAGCCTACTTACGATATTGGGAGTGGGAAAATGTTATTTTTTGCCTCCAAGCACTAAGTTTTTATTCATCATAATGACTTGAAGCTGGGTCCGACCAAAACTAATGCCTGTGGTGGGATCACGCCGAATAGAATTCTATTTCGTTGACGTCACACAAATAAAGCGAGTTAAATCTTATTTGGTAGCATGCCGTATCGCAAGTGACGATAGAATTGTGCTTCGTATATGTTCGGAAGTGCTACTACCTATTCTATAAACATTGACCATTTTCAGTGTGTTTATCACTTATTTACATAGGTGACAGTTCAAAAAGTAGGGTTATAAAAATATATTTTCTTGAATTATAAATAAACAAAGTAATAATATATAGTACATTGTAATACAAGTGTGGAAAGTATGATTGGAACATTCGTCTTCGCCCATTTTCTAATTTTGATAATCGTTTTTCAATTGAACTTTCCGCATGTGTGTTACCTACTATTTGTATTATAATAATAAATTTTTATCCCCAATTTTAATTGTAGATATTACACGTGCAATTGGTAATCTTACAACAATTAGAGGAAGAAGAAAAGAAACAAAATATTCGCAGAAATAACATTGGTGATAGTAATTTGCGGGTATTCTTCGAAAAAATCCAATATTAATACCCAATGATCTGCTCTATAAGAAAGTTGCTACATCTTAGCAACATTGCTAAAAACTAACAGTAGAAACAAATGTAAAGCCTGTCATTTTCATATTTTCTTCAGCGCTTGCAATTATTATTGATTATTTGTTATAGCAATGTTGCAGAATTGAGGTGATTGTCTGAAATATGTTTAAAAAAAAGATAAACTAATAAATGTATCTTCCAATAAAGTTACGAAGTACTTACATTAATTATAAATTTGTTCGTATACTATTTAATTTGTATAACCTATAAGATTTTTTTAAATTCATCACCTCACCGTCAATTATTGTAAACAAGACAGAGTGACAGAGACAGAACATTCTAAAACATACGTGAAAAAGAGAGACAAAGAATGCAATCGACAGCTCGCAAATCGCGTTTGAATGCGATTCTATCGGTGGGGAACGGGAACGGGGGTACACAGGCGATTGGATGGCGTGATCTCAACTAGTAGTGTCAAAGCAAGAATCGTCACGTGTGACGTCAGAAAAATAGAATTCTATTCGGCGTGATCCCACCACTGGTGCCCACGATGCAAGTTTTCGTGATGGATTGCTTGCTGGGAGCCGTGCTAGTTACCGCGCTGGAAATTTGTCGGCTTGCGGGCTGCGGTGCTTTCCAGCTTGGTGGTTTTTCAGGATAGGTTCGGTGATATTTTTCTTGCGTGCGGCAATGCTGGCTACGCGTGAGGGCCAATTAGAAGGCAGCATCGTATCACATGATCAAAACATTGAAAACCAACAAACCAAGACATTTTGAGACGCATTGACGTTGAAGCAAGTAGTTTTAGTTTGTATCAAGAGTTTGTTACTATGGAAAAAAAACCGTGGAATAACTTGTTTGTACGCAGTGAAAAATAAAAACTACCACAATTAACATCTACGTGCAACAGCAGTAAAACGTGTGTATACTACAGTTCTTTGTACAGCATTTCTAGAACGCCTCTACCGGCATTTCTACGCAGCAACCATTTCCTATTTCATAATTTTTTCTTCCTATTATTTAAATTTCTTTCTCTTTCTACAATTACACATAGAGCAAGTGCTGCTAACCTTCTGCGTCGTACAGCCTCCAACATAACCTCCATATTTTCGAGTTCTACACCGTTTGCTAGCAGCGTAGTACGCACAGTGTGAACACAAAACAAACTCAGCTTCTAGCACAGAACACCGACACTAAAGCTTCTAGCAAGGCAGCGAGCTTGGCTCCCAACAAGTAATCCAGCACGAAAACTTGCATCGTGGGCACTAGGCTTTAATCTCTTCGTCCACATGATGTAAATTGATGAAATCAAGTAATTTCGGCTGGCAATTTTGTGCATAATCCTCTACCATGTCCAGTGGCGTGCGGTCCGTTTTTGGATTCGGAGTGCAGAATTAAAAGAAAATATTGTATAGGTAGTATGTTAGGTTATCTTTGTTGCTTGTAATAAATAGCAAACATGGCCAACAATTGGCGAAAAACTGAACTATAGATGGCAGGCCGGACGGTAGCAAGATGGCGGAGGAATAAGGAAAGTTTCCTCATTCCTTATTGCTGGCAATATGCAATTCAAAGTGCAAAGTATTTGATATGGAGAAAATTAACATAAAGTTAAGTGATATTTCTGAATACATTGCTTCTGCACGTCCTATAAAAGAAGACGAAGCAGTTTTTAAGGCTGGTCATGTATTGCTTTGAGGAATAAAAAATTATGGACCAGGTACAATACTGGGATATTGTTTAAAAACCAGTCATTTGAGTGGAGATTTTCATATTATTGAAATTTTATTAAATGAGAATATAAATTACTGGAAAGCAAATTTAGTTGTAGAGCAGAATTGAGAGGCAAAGGCAAACATATTGTTACAGTTTTGTTGCATATAAACAGGATAGTAAAAAATCAGAACTATATTTATTGTTTTACAACAAAAGTTATCAATATTATTATGCTATTAATTTATTTGTTTATGGGTTTGTGTATTACAGAGTAGCAGAAATAAAAAATTAAACTGTACAGATTTGGAACAAAGTAAGGGGAAAACTTATTAAAAAGGATGATAAACAGTATAGCTTGGCTATTATTATTAGAAGAATTTTACCATGCTGTTTTAAAAAAGAAAAAAATAGAACCGATTGGAGACGTCAAAACTATAAAGGAAGAAAATTTCAAGATCATATTTTTACCTTCCGTCACCTTTAGGTAAGGAAGGTATTGTCTTTGGTCAAAAAATTCGGTGGTGAGTTTTCGATGAATAAGCACGTTTTAGGGTCCCTAGAATACGATTTTACTATTTTTACGATGATGTGTGTGTGTGTGTGTGTGTGTGTGTGTGTGTGTGTGTGTGTGTGTGTGTGTGTGTGTGTGTGTGTGTGTGTGTGTGTGTGTGTGTGTGTGTGTGTGTGTGTGTGTGTGTGTGTGTGTGTGTGTGTGTGTGTGTGTGTGTGTGTGTGTGTGTGTGTGTGTGTGTGTGTGTGTGTGTGTGTGTGTGTGTGTGTGTGTGTGTGTGTGTGTGTGTGTGTGTGTGTGTGTGTGTGTGTGTGTGTGTGTGTGTGTGTGTGTGTGTGTGTGTGTGTGTGTGTGTGTGTGTGTGTGTGTGTGTGTGTGTGTGTGTGTGTGTGTGTGTGTGTGTGTGTGTGTGTGTGTGTGTGTGTGTGTGTGTGTGTGTGTGTGTGTGCGTGCGTGCGTGCGTGCGTGCGTGCGTGCGTGCGTGCGTGCGTGCGTGCGTGTGTGTGTGTGTGTGTGTGTGTGTGTGTGTGTGTGTGTGTGTGTGTGTGTGTGTGTGTGTGTGTGTGTGTGTGTGTGTGTGTGTGTGTGTGTGTGTGTGTGTGTGTGTGTGTGTGTGTGTGTGTGTGTGTGTGTGTGTGTGTGTGTGTGTGTGTGTGTGTGTGTGTGTGTGTGTGTTTTTTTTTTTTTTTTTTTTTTTTTAATCTTTATTTCAGCATGCTCCATTTACAAAATATTACATGCTTTAAATGTACTGATTTTACATATTTGTGTTATTACTAATTGACATAATTAATAATACATTTTTTAAAAATTATTTACATAACATATTATGATTAAAAATTAGAATATTTAAATTAATCAACTAAACTATCGAAATCTATACTATTAACAAAAGTCATTAAAAAGTTCAAGTAATTTTCAACAAGATCAGTATTTGAGCAGGGCCAACTTCCACCTCTTCTTAAAATTGAGTTTTTCAAATGTTCACGTTCACGTCTTAACAACACGCACTCGAAAAGTAAATGATTCACTGATTGATTGCTATTACCGCACTTACACTCTTCATTGTCTATTATTTTAAACTTGTACAAATAGCTTCTTATTTTTCCATGTCCACTTAAAATTGTAGTTAATTTTGGTGAATATGGTAACTTTACTTTAAGTCTTTTATTTATAAAGGGGAAAAACATTTTAGTAGTAGTACCTTTGACACTTTGGGTCCATTCACGCTGCCACATATTTTCACTCTCAACTTTTTCTTCTTTAGCCACTAATCTTTTCATTGCCAGACTGTCTGCTGTATTGCTTTCACTACTTCTTGTATATTCTTTTACTCTTTCAAATATTCTTAAAATTTCTTCTAATTTAATTAAAATTGGAGCATTGCCTGATAGTACACAAGACGCTTCGTAAGAAATAGTCCTGTATCCCTTTAAAATTTTAATGTTCATTAGTCGATGCACTCTCTTAATTTTTCTTTTATTTGCTTCTTTTTGAAGGGCAGATTTCCAAACCGGTAAGCCATAAGATAAAATTGGTATAATTGCTCCTTTGTAAATGATGTTAAGAGCTTCTTGTCGGAGACCCCAGGAAACTTTTGCAGACTTTGATAAAATATGTATAAGTTTAAAACATTTGTCTGTTGCATAATTGATATGTTCGTCAAAGCAGAATTTGTTGTTAATAATTATTCCTAAATATTTTATTTTATTCGTTTGCTGCAGTACTTTATAGTTGAGAAAGATATTTACTTTCTCTTTAAACAAAGATCTTTTCCTTGTCACCAGCATTACTTGAGATTTATT
Source organism: Harpalus rubripes (assembly GCA_963082715.1). NCBI lineage: Eukaryota > Metazoa > Arthropoda > Insecta > Coleoptera > Carabidae > Harpalus > Harpalus rubripes. Next base: position 19,675,854 of record OY720457.1, read on the forward strand.
TTCATTAAATTGAATTTTATTGTTTATTGCCCAGTTCATAATCTTTCCCATTTCAAAATTTACCATATTTTCTACCTCCAGTATAGATTTTCCTTTAGTAAGTAGTATGAAGTCGTCTGCAAAAGCAATCGCTATTGAGTTTTTTGAAAAATTTAAGTTTAATAATGAGTCGTATTGTATGTTCCAGAACCCTGGGCCACTGCACGAACCTTGAGGGCAGCCTCTATTAACTGGTTTTATTATTTTTATTCCATTAACGTCTATATCTGTTGACCTATCACTGAAGTAATTTTGTGCTAAACAGTATAAATTTTTCGGGCAATTGAAATCTTTTAATGCTTTCATTATAGCTGGCCACCATGCTGCGTTGAATGCTCCTTTAACATCCAAACTAACTAATAAAACAATTTTCTTTTCCAAAAGACTTTCGTCAACAAAATTCTTCATTTTCATTAAGGCATCGGTAGTTCCTCTATGCTGAATAAATCCAAATTGGTTTTTGTTTAGAAAGTTATTTGAGTTCAAGTATATCATAATTCTGTTTATCAGTAATTTTTCTAAAACCTTTCCTCCAGTATTTATTAGACTAATAGGACGAAATTTTCCTACTTCGTCTGAATTTTCTCTTCCAGGTTTAATAATTGGTATAATCGTTGCAGATTTCCACTCCTTCGGGATGAACCCTCTTTGTAAACATTGGTTGTAAATTTCAGTAAAGAACAGTCTAAATTTATGGAAAATATTTAACAGAATATCGCTTGAGATACCATCCTTCCCTGGAGCTTTCTTTGGATTCATTTTGATTAAAATTTCTTCGATCTCATCTTCCATAATTTGTTGATCGTTTGTTGAGTTTGGTGGAGATTTAATATTTTCTCTGACTGCCTTATGGTATTCATTATCATCATACTCACTATCTTCAGGAATAAACTCTTGCAACATTCTATTAAGCGTACTTGCCGTGTCTGTTGTATATTCCCCGCATTCTTCTTTAATCGTTGAAAGAGTCAAAGTTTGCTTAGTCTTACCAGTGGCCATTTTATATACGATATTCCAGGGATTACTTTTGCTGGATATATTGCAGTATTCTTTCCATGATTTAAATTTCTCTTCTTCTATTTTCTTAATATACTTTGCTTTTTCTTGTAGATAAATTAATCTTCTTTCTTCTCTGAGAAAAACGTTATTTCTTGTTCTCTGGTAGCGTCTTCTTAATGCGTTAATTCTTTTCCTCATTATAGTTAATTCATCTGACCACCATGCAACTGTTCTTCCTTTCTTTTCAACAGTGCCTACCTTTGATTTTTTGAAAGATTTGCAACAAGCTGATTTTATGGCTTTACTATATTTTTCTAGAAAAAGTACGAAATTTGTATCTTCTTTCACTTTATTTGCTAGAATTTGATCTAATTCTGCAACTTCTCTATCTTCCTGGGAAATATTTGCTATCTTCAGAAATTCTTCATTTATATTAATACCAAAATCTTCCAAATTTTCTGGCTTCACTACAAATTTTAGTCGACTTCGATTAATCCATACCCTTTCTTGATTTTTAACCTTTAATTCATAAAACAAATATCGGTGATCTGAAAAGCTTTCTTCTTCCATTAATTTCCAATTTATTAAAACACTTGTTAAATGATGACTGACTAACGTTAGATCTATATTACTCGTACCCCTTCCGTTATCAAATGTGAATAGATCACTATCTTCGTTCATTAGATAAATTTCTTCTGTTGTTAAAAAATCACTTAGATCCCGACCTCTTGTGTTTGTAAGTCTGTCGTGCCAAACTGTTGATCTTGAATTGCTATCAACTGCTATAAGATATGCTTTATTGTTTGCGAACTCTTTAGCGCTTGCCAAATGTTGCTGGCTAACAAGGATGTCTTGATGATAGTCAAAATAAGCGGAAATAAAGTATATTTGCAAATTTTTGTATGTTACCTCTATAACTACCATATCCTCATTAGAGACTTGATTAATTAAAATTACGTTCATTAACTTGTTCCTAACCAAAATTGCGGCCCTTTTATGCCCATTTCCATATGCATATAGTCTAATATAGTTAGGTATACCTCTAATTTTGTTTCCTACCTCATATGGTTCTTGTATTAGGGCTAAGTCAATTTTTAATTCTTCCATACATTGTAATAGATTTTGTGTTGCTATCTTAGAGTGCTGTAAATTAATTTGGATTATTTTTATTTTTTCATTACATAAATCTTTCCTTACAAAAATATCTGATATACTATTAATTTTGTTTTCTTGATTTAACATTAATAATTTATATTCTTAATAACTTTCTTTAGTGCATTTGTATAGCAAGGACAATTTTTATCAAGGGCCGAATGATTTACATTAAATTTGTCACCTTTACAATATTTATTCCAATTAATACAATTAATGCATGAGAAACTTTCTTTTTCCACATTACAATCTTTAAATTTGTGATTTCCAGAACAAAGCGGGCATGTTAGTCTTCCTTTACAATTTTCTGCCTTATGGTTAAATTTACTACAATTGAAACATCTGTTGACAGTAATAAAATCTTCTATTTTACATATTCTCCAACCTATTTTTAATTTTGTTTCTTTTAATTTCTTCCGAATGTCAGGCTTAACTTCGATTACTAAGTTTGTTTGTTTCTTCTTATTTTTAAATACAAATTTTGAATTTATATCTCCTTCTTTTAAATTTAATTCCGAGTTTTGTGTCATGATAGTTACTTCAGCGTTACTAATATCAATTTTATCAGATACATTATAAATTATGAGTCTTGGATCCCGTAATGATTTAACATTTGCTTCTAAGTCGCAACAAGAATCATTTATTTTATTTCTTATTATATCTATTTCTTTTTCGTTAGTAGTTTCCAATAGAATTTTTCCGTTCCTCAATGTTTTTAAAGATTTTATCCCTACTTTTAATTCCGTTGGATTTATTTTCCGTTTTAATTCTTCCATGATTACTTCCGCAGGTTCATTTAATTTTGACGAAACTATTGTACAAAATTTCATACTCTTCTCTTCTTTTCCTTTTGATTTTAATATATCACTGTATAGTGGTCTTTCGACAAATGAATTTTCTGCGACAGATAAAGTCGGCTGCACATTTCTATTGTTCACGTCACGTTTTAACTTGTCAATTTCGTTAGATTTTTCAATTATATCGCTTTTTAGCTTGTTAAATACTTTCCTCACCAAGGACACAGATTTTAAAATGTCTTGCTTATAATCGTTTTTTAAATTCCCACTTTTTTCCGTGACATTTACTAACTTTTCTAGAGCACTTTCAAACAACACGTCAATATCGTTCGCCATCTTGACGGCTTGTGTGTGTGTGTGTGTGTGTGTGTGTGTGTGTGTGTGTGTGTGTGTGTGTGTGTGTGTGTGTGTGTGTGTGTGTGTGTGTGTGTGTGTGTGTGTGTGTGTGTGTGTGTGTGTGTGTGTGTGTGTGTGTGTGTGTGTGTGTGTGTGTGTGTGTGTGTGTGTGTGTGTGTGTGTGTGTGTGTGTGTGTGTGTGTGTGTGTGTGTGTGTGTGTGTGTGTGTGTGTGTGTGTGTGTGTGTGTGTGTGTGTGTGTGTGTGTGTGTGTGTGTGTGTGTGTGTGTGTGTGTGTGTGTGTGTGTGTGTGTGTGTGTGTGTGTGTGTGTGTGTGTGTGTGTGTGTGTGTGTGTGTGTGTGTGTGTGTGTGTGTGTGTGTGTGTGTGTGTGTGTGTGTGTGTGTGTGTGTGTGTGTGTGTGTGTGTGTGTGTGTGTGTGTGTGTGTGTGTGTGTGTGTGTGTGTGTGTGTGTGTGTGTGTGTGTGTGTGTGTGTGTGTGTGTGTGTGTGTGTGTGTGTGTGTGTGTGTGTGTGTGTGTGTGTGTGTGTGTGTGTGTGTGTGTGTGTGTGTGTGTGTGTGTGTGTGTGTGTGTGTGTGTGTGTGTGTGTGTGTGTGTGTGTGTGTGTGTGTGTGTGTGTGTGTGTGTGTGTGTGTGTGTGTGTGTGTGTGTGTGTGTGTGTGTGTGTGTGTGTGTGTGTGTGTGTGTGTGTGTGTGTGTGTGTGTGTGTGTGTGTGTGTGTGTGTGTGTGTGTGTGTGTGTGTGTGTGTGTGTGTGTGTGTGTGTGTGTGTGTGTGTGTGTGTGTGTGTGTGTGTGTGTGTGTGTGTGTGTGTGTGTGTGTGTGTGTGTGTGTGTGTGTGTGTGTGTGTGTGTGTGTGTGTGTGTGTGTGTGTGTGTGTGTGTGTGTGTGTGTGTGTGTGTGTGTGTGTGTGTGTGTGTGTGTGTGTGTGTGTGTGTGTGTGTGTGTGTGTGTGTGTGTGTGTGTGTGTGTGTGTGTGTGTGTGTGTGTGTGTGTGTGTGTGTGTGTGTGTGTGTGTGTGTGTGTGTGTGTGTGTGTGTGTGTGTGTGTGTGTGTGTGTGTGTGTGTGTGTGTGTGTGTGTGTGTGTGTGTGTGTGTGTGTGTGTGTGTGTGTGTGTGTGTGTGTGTGTGTGTGTGTGTGTGTGTGTGTGTGTGTGTGTGTGTGTGTGTGTGTGTGTGTGTGTGTGTGTGTGTGTGTGTGTGTGTGTGTGTGTGTGTGTGTGTGTGTGTGTGTGTGTGTGTGTGTGTGTGTGTGTGTGTGTGTGTGTGTGTGTGTGTGTGTGTGTGTGTGTGTGTGTGTGTGTGTGTGTGTGTGTGTGTGTGTGTGTGTGTGTGTGTGTGTGTGTGTGTGTGTGTGTGTGTGTGTGTGTGTGTGTGTGTGTGTGTGTGTGTGTGTGTGTGTGTGTGTGTGTGTGTGTGTGTGTGTGTGTGTGTGTGTGTGTGTGTGTGTGTGTGTGTGTGTGTGTGTGTGTGTGTGTGTGTGTGTGTGTGTGTGTGTGTGTGTGTGTGTGTGTGTGTGTGTGTGTGTGTGTGTGTGTGTGTGTGTGTGTGTGTGTGTGTGTGTGTGTGTGTGTGTGTGTGTGTGTGTGTGTGTGTGTGTGTGTGTGTGTGTGTGTGTGTGTGTGTGTGTGTGTGTGTGTGTGTGTGTGTGTGTGTGTGTGTGTGTGTGTGTGTGTGTGTGTGTGTGTGTGTGTGTGTGTGTGTGTGTGTGTGTGTGTGTGTGTGTGTGTGTGTGTGTGTGTGTGTGTGTGTGTGTGTGTGTGTGTGTGTGTGTGTGTGTGTGTGTGTGTGTGTGTGTGTGTGTGTGTGTGTGTGTGTGTGTGTGTGTGTGTGTGTGTGTGTGTGTGTGTGTGTGTGTGTGTGTGTGTGTGTGTGTGTGTGTGTGTGTGTGTGTGTGTGTGTGTGTGTGTGTGTGTGTGTGTGTGTGTGTGTGTGTGTGTGTGTGTGTGTGTGTGTGTGTGTGTGTGTGTGTGTGTGTGTGTGTGTGTGTGTGTGTGTGTGTGTGTGTGTGTGTGTGTGTGTGTGTGTGTGTGTGTGTGTGTGTGTGTGTGTGTGTGTGTGTGTGTGTGTGTGTGTGTGTGTGTGTGTGTGTGTGTGTGTGTGTGTGTGTGTGTGTGTGTGTGTGTGTGTGTGTGTGTGTGTGTGTGTGTGTGTGTGTGTGTGTGTGTGTGTGTGTGTGTGTGTGTGTGTGTGTGTGTGTGTGTGTGTGTGTGTGTGTGTGTAACAAAATTTTCGTCTACGATAACTCTAATACTACAATTCCAAAAATTATAATTCTTTCGTATTCCTCTTCGTTGCATCCATATGAAGAGCTGATTAGATTTTGGTTATAATTGGTCAACCGAAAGTACCCTTTTTTGCAGATTTTAACAGTTTTTCTTGAAAAAACGATGTTAAATATCATTTTTTCACATTTAATGTTATTATAAATATGAAAGAACATTGTATTCTCTATACGATTTGAGTGCATTTTATACTTCATATTAAATGGATATAGAGTTATAAATTTATAAAGAAATTAAATTTCATAAATTAGCCAGCTACAGCTACTAAGGGGAATGTAAAGTCACATATTTTTAGGTACAAATCGTCCATTCTTTCTGTCAGTATATCTCAGAAACTATACAAGATATAAAAAAAATTCTTGAAATATTATAAAGAAAATATGTGTTAGTTTGGTATGAAGTTAATTATTTTACAATAAACTTTCATATATTAAAGATAATAGTAAACAAATTATATCAATTTTCAGATACATATTTCCTACATTTTAAAATTGTTTTTGTTAAATATTTTAACTATAGGACATAGTTTAAACCTTAATTGAACTATATTACAAAAAAGAAAATTCGTTTTTTGAGTAATTATCAAGAAAATACAACAATTGTAAACATCAAAATATAAAATTTTTGCTTCAAAGTTACTTCAATCAGGGTGTGATTCGAGCACAGGTCCGTCTGTAATCCCCTCCATTCGCCAAAAGCAACCACCAATAAGACAACAGATTAAAACATTTACCTAGCCGCCAAATTTTCAATCGTTACAATTTAATATCAAGTTTTATAATCATTTTTGATAAAATATTTATGCACATATGTACGAGTATATAAACAATAACTATATATTACAAAAAAGTAGTACGAATATTATAAATAATTAAGGTAATCGTCTTGTTGAACAAATAATTTTGTTGTTGATTACTGGAATTAGATAAAATAATACTCTCGGTATCTGATTTTGAATGTTCACTCTTTTTCTTTCATAAATATGTAATGTAAACATATTTTATTTGTATTGTCTACACAAAATAATTAAACATTAAATGAATATCATGCTTCCTGTATACTACCTATCGTTATAAAGCAGCACCCTATTGGTTGATTATAGAATAATTATGAAACATGATTGGGTAAATAAATCCCTCCACTTACAGAAAACTACCCCAATGACAATATAATAATTATATTTCTATTTTTGACCATAGCCATAGCATACAATGATTTATAAAATTTAATATCTTTATAAGTCTCTAACTCTTTTGCCCATATTCATAAACACTCGTAAAGAATCAAAACGGCACGTTATAATTTTTCACAAATTGAATCAAGATTGACAAATTAAATTTTATTTTTTCTTTCAGTGTCGACTGTTTCTACTCGATAAAAATTATAACGAATCGTTTAAATTTTTACGAGAGTTTATGAATATGAGCATTTATCTTTTAAATATAAAGGAAATCTATAATCAAATCGTACAAAGGATAAAATATTCTTTAATATTTATAGTAACATAAATGTCAAAAATGACATTTAACTTTTTTTTTAGTTTTAGTTTAAACTTGTGTTTTTGTTCAATATGTAAACCTTAATTGAACTATATTACAAAAAAGAAAAATCGTTTTTTGAATAGTTATCAAGAAAATACAACATTTGTAAGCACCAAAGCATAAATACTAGCATTTTGCGAAGAATCAAATGCTTATGAATTACACTTTTGCCGAATGGATGAGTTTCTGGCATTGTTGCAAACTAACTGTAAAATTGTTGATTACAACAATGCTTTTAGATTATAACCTAATACAAATGATTACAAGAATCTATGTAACAAACGAAATCTAGCATTTTTTGAAGAATTCGAAATATAGTATAAATTTTTTAAATTTAGTTTGCAATTATGAGGGGCCTGAAGTATAATTTTGCACAAAAGTGCATTTTAACCACAAAGCGGCACTAAACTATTTTATTTCTTCAAGATTGTCTCCGTAATTCTTATAACAGATTCTTAAGATAATATCAAAACAAATGCCAAATGTGTAAGAAACGACAAACACAAGTTATTGTTTTTTTTTATATTTGTCTCTTTAAATTTTTTTTCACTCCAGTAAATTAATTATTCTTTTTTTTTCATGTTCAAAACAATAAAATATGGACATATTATATCGTTGAAAAGATCAAAATTTCAAGTACTTTTGAAGACCTTTCGGCCGATACAATTTTGCTATTTACCATTTCTTATTTTCAATAACAAAATATATTTCGTTTTGAAGCAATAAATAAGATAATAGGATTATACCTTTTTTACTAATAACGTTTAAACAGGTACTGCAGGGGGTACAACTACAAACATATAAGGATATTAGCAAACATTTTATAATCTTATTATTGAAATAAATAAATTTATCCTGCTTATTTCAAAGGGACCAAAGATAGGGAATTTCTATTGAGAAGGTACTTACTGATTTATTTCGCTTAATAATAAAAAAATTCTAATTACATTTTTACTTTCTGATAATGCGTGATAACACATTCTGGGAAACGAGGATGATCAACTATTTACAAAAATTTTACATGCGCTGTCATAGATTCTAGATACAAAAAAAAATGCCTATTAGAAATCCGCCAATAAAATAATTTTTTATGAATTAACTGTTTAAATTATATGCGATGTGAAAACTGTTATTATTATTTTATTATTTATATTTTTTTACCTATATAATAATCTTTTATATAATTTTAATTTTTTATGTATAAACAAATAAAAACCATTCAATAATTATGCATTAAATGGGTTGAAGTTCTATATTTATTTCGTTTGAAATACAAACAAATAAATCTTAATTATTTACTCAAGCATTCAAAGTATGCATTTTTGATTCTTCTTACTTCTTCAGATTATATTCGCCCAAAAAACTGCTTACATTGTGATAATAGTTTATTTAATATTATTATTTGTTATCTAACCAAATTAAAAAATATGTAATATTCTATATTTTCATGTAGATAACAAAAGTGAAAAATAAAATTGTTTTTTACAACATTGATTTGTGCGGCACCATACCACTACATCAGCATTACATTAGGATTTAGGAATTGGGTGGACAACATTTAAGTTGTACTGTTAGAATCGGCATTTATTTCTTAAAGTTGACCAAATGTAAACTGATTATATTTTGAATATGAGCAGCATTATAGTTGTACTGGTTTGCAGTAACCAATGCGATCTTAGTTACTAGTAGGCAGGGTAAGGGTTGCAGTTACCCAAATAATTTATCGTACGTTTCATGCACATTTACATCAAAAACTTGAGGGTCTACTTGCTCTGTGTGATGCAGAGAAACTATACATTTTAAACATGCAAAGAAAAAGATGGAACATTAGGAACGGTCACAGGCCCGCCTGTAATCTGAAAAACTATTTGACTTTACATTCTGATTGAAAGATGTCAGTGTCAAGTGTAATGACATATTCGTATTATATTTGTGTCAGGATCTTTTTGCCCGAAATTTTCTGTATGAAATTTGTATAAAATACATACTACCGTCGAAAGGTAATGTACATACAAGAAATTTATAATCTTTTGCACGGAACTTTCTGTATGGATTTTATAGAAAATACATACGCATTTACGAAAATTCTACTGGTAGATACCGCATCTACCGACTGTGTTCGAAAACACTACCGGATTCATAAAGAAACTAATCTCAAAAAAAGGTAGTGATGCAAAGCGAAGCGTGCGCGGTAAAAGTGGAAATGTGTTCAAAGTAGGACTCTGCTAAGTTTGTTAACTACATCAAATTTCTAACCTGTTTAAAATTTTCAATTTTTTCATAGGTTATGGATCTACCCTGTTTACCACTCGCGTTCTTAAAATAATAACCTGTTTAAAATTTTCAATTTTTTCATAGGTTATGGATCTACCCTGTTTACCACTCGCGTTCTTAAAATAACGATTCTGGTAGCTATAACCTGATAAACAGCTATTTACTGGTAACAGTTTAGCGGTAGAATTTTGGTAAATACCGCATATAACTGACGGAAGGTAATGTGCTGGCCACATCAGATTTTTTTACTTGGGATATAGTGTAAACTTACACTTTCTGTATTATAATTGCTCCATTGTGGCACTGAGCAGTATCTATGACAGTTACTGATCATTATTTAAACCTGAAAATGTAATATACACTATATCTAACTTTCTTTTACAACAAATATAAATTAAAGCTGTTTAAAATTACATACATTTCAATGTATGCTATCAACGTTTCCTTATTCCTCTAGTTCACAAATCTGCCGCCAGACGTCACCCACTTTGAATTTTTTCGCCAATACAATTTATTTTGTTTGGAACAGCCGGTAATTCATTTATATTTTTGATATATTGATTTTCGAAAATGTCACACGCGTATTTGACATTTAATTTTTATATTTTGTGACAATGATATATCGAGTGTTGGTATATTAAATTGTATTATGTCCCTTATAGAAAATGGATTATTAAGTAAATTCGCAATAAGTAACTCAGTTGCAATTTCCATTCTTGAAATTATCATAAATATAAGTTAAATAAATATTATATAAATTATACTGGTACTTTTTTTGCGGACCACAGGCAATACGATAGTAAAGTTTTCATATTGCTATAAATTCTGCCTTATTAATTTTAGAACAAAAGTGTAAATACAAAAAATGTTCAGAATTAAAACTACATCTAACAAGTCCAAAATTTCGTTTTGCGAAAGAGAGGCAAAATAAAAGTAATTTTTATCTATTTACAGAGTGCCATGAGCAATAGCACAAAATGTTAAACAGTTGTATTGATTGAGTTTGGCAGATGATATCTGTCATAAAGTTTTAATAATTATTGAATTCACTAATAAGTCAAACAATACGACTATTTGAATTGTATATTTTGTCTTGTGTGGAGACCTGCACGTGCACGAGCAATTCTCACCCGCACATTCGCCTATGAGAGGCAACCAAACACGCTTCTGTACGTCTCATAATTATATCAATATTTTTATAATTTGTATATCATATTGGCTGCTAGTATGGTCACGGTGTTATCCCCGGTTGCAACTCTGTTGTAATTAAAACCATGACATTTGTCTTAAAACCAACTTACAACCAAGCCTATTGGGATTTTCAAATAAGAAAACGCTAACTAGTGGCAAATATGAGAACTACAAACAGTGGTACACATTTGATATTTACATGAAACTAGAACTAAATGACTACAAAAACTCTATAGGCGACGTGCATATTTTTAGCATCAGCGCCTCTAGCGGCAAAACTGTAATACTTGATATGAAACCAAACGTAAGGTGTATGTGTGTTTAACTCCAGTGGATCACGAAGTGATGTTTTTTTATTGTTTTTGAATTGGAAAAAGAAATTCATTTCGGTTTATTTATATATATTATTTACTAACATATAAGTGGGAATATAGAAAAAGGAAAAAGATTACAAAAAACGAGACATGTGATTGATTTAATTGAAAAAGCCGGCAAAGTCTGTTGAAAGTGATAAGACAGAGCAATTCCTAAAATTGTTCTTAAATAATTATTTTGTTGAAAAGAAGAGATTTAGGTATTTTATCAAGAATTTCGAAAATTTTTATTCTTTGTTTCGATCTTTCGACATGAGTGCGGATACTTGCCACATTATAAGTATCTTCGACTTCTTCAACCGTAAGAATACCTTTGTGAACAAATGTAATCATAACAACAACTATATTTTCTTCACATTTAATACCTGGAAATCTCTTGTCCGCAAGAACTATATCTCCCGGTTGTAACAAGTCCAAAATTCACAATGTATGACTTCACTATTTCCAACACATTTATCATTAGTAGATTTCAATGTCGAAAACGTAGAGATATTGGTTTGTGTTGGTATTTCGTTATTACCTTTGTTAAAAATAGATTGAAAAATAAAATCTTCACAATTATTATCAAAGTTTACCTGATGACTAAAACCAGCAGATTCCTATTCCATATTTAGTAACTTTGCTTCTTCTTTTTTTGATGCTTCCTTATTTATGCTTGTCGAAAATGAATCAGCTTTTTTGATGGATCTGTTCGTATTTCGTAAGAATCTCTGTGATTTTAAGCTAAGATTACTTAAATCCGCTGTACGGTATTGCTAAAATAAAAAATTTGATGTGGCCAGCACATTACCTTCCGTCAGTTCTATGTATTTTGTACAAATTCATACAGAAAGTTCCTTGCTAAAGATTCTATTTCTTGTACATTACCTTCAAATTTCATACAGAAAATTTATAGCAAAAGGTCCTATATTTCCTGTAAAATTATAAGACAAACACACTATGTCCCAAATTTAATTTCTTTATAGTTTTTTAACTCTATATCAATTTAATATTAAGTATAAAATGCAGTCAAATCGTATAGAGAATAAAATATTCTTTAATATTTATAAATATGAAAAAATGATATTTAACATAGTTTTTTCAAGATGGTACTTCCGGTGGCCAGTTGTAACCAAAATCTAATCAGCTCTTCATATGAATGTAACTAAGAAGAATACGAAAAAATTATAATTTTTGAAATTGTAGTATGAGTTATCGCAGACGAAATTTTTGTTACACACACACACACACACGCACGCACGCACGCCCGACCGCCCGCCCGTTTTTTTGACCAAAGACAATACCTTCCTTACCTAAAGGTGACGGAAGGTAAAAAAGTACGTAAGTTTAATATTTTTTTGTTTTTAAACAAACATACTTTTGGGAAAATAGTAAGATAGTACAAAGGACTCCTAGAATCATCAGATTTTTCATTTCCTACGAAATGTACACCGCACACTTTGATGTGTTTCTTCGGTTCCCAGGGCTTTTTACCAAGTCTAGCAACAATATTTAGTAAGGGTCATTATTATGAAAGTATTAAAAGGACAATTATTAAATTTATGCTTACAAAATTTGTTGTACTTTCTGAATCCGCACTTTCCTCCTTTCTATCTCGTACCGTTTTCCTGGGAAACTATAAAATTTAATTCATGAATCATTGTTACTATAAAGTATTATGGCATCCCACAACGCAACACTTAATATACGATCTTCTTACACCAGCCTGCATGTTTTTATATTATTTAAAAGCACAAAAAAGTTCAAAAAAGCAACAAAATATCTCCTGTAACGCAAGAGCTGATCGTTTGTTTTCATAACAAGTTTGTAAGTTTCGTCCGCGTGGCGGCGCTGACTACAAGTCTGCACGTCGCCTATAATACATGCTTGAATTATAAATAAAAATAATAATAAATGAGAAAATAATACGAAAACTAAAGAAACACAATTGACAGCAATGTTTCGCTTGCAAATGTCAAGTAAATGTGTACCATTGTGTAATGCGATCAGCGCCATCTCTTGATACTTGAAAATTCCAATACCTTGTTCCAGTTAAGCCATTCAGTATTGCGGAGCATAGGGCGTAGTTTTGATATTTCTGATTGGCTGAAATTAGAGACAAGAGACAAGTTTACCCAATGTAATTTCGGCTATTTCGGATTTGCACTGTTGGCAGTGCCATCTAGTGAATGGCTTAAATGGAATAGAGCATAGTAAGGTCACGGTTTTAAATCGGTATTAAGATATAACCGAGAAGCAATAAATTTGACTTGGCAACATTGCAAACACGTGTCGCAATTTAAGTCAAACTGTAAATGGGCCCGTCCAACTTTTTTTAAAAAAAATTTATGTTACGAAGAATTTAAAAATAGAAATTCCATATTTTTTGTTTTCTTGAAATTATGCTTAATAACTACTAAAATAATTATTAAAGTTTGGCGCGAAAGTTGTGACGTTAGCGTCACTCCGTCATAAGTAGAGAGAACCGACATACGTTACCATTAATAATGGTAATATAATAAATACAATAAATGTTGCAAGAATAAAAATGCGTATCTATTACAAACTGTGATTAAAAATCTTTACAGCTAAGGGTAATAAATAAACGAGATAGTTATATCTTTTCAAAATATATATTTGTTTGATTTTCTTACATGAATAGGTATAGGAGTAGTGTTAAATTTATGAAAAACTTCTAAAGTACATATTATCTATACATAAATAAAAATCAGGTAAGTAAAATAAATATTTTTTGCTCGTTTTCATAATCAGGTTAATCATTCGCTTTAATTAATGTGACTTTAAGACTTTCTTTAATATAATATTGAAGGTTATTATATTCACCCAGTGCCATAATTATAATTAAAATAGTATTTAACCTATTTTCTACTTATAATTAAATACAACAATGACAGTATTGATTACAATAATCAAAACATAGTTCATAATAAAAAGTAATCCAACATATATGGGTCGATTCTGTTCACATCTGTAAGTCTTACAGATCTGTAAATTTGTAAAAACCTGACAAAAACGCATCTATTTTTGTTGATTAATATAAAATTATACATAAGAGTGCAGTTTTCGTTGCGATTTTGTTCATTATTTACAAATTTACAGATCTGTAAGATTTACAGATGTGATCAGAATCTACCCATTAAAATAAATAATAAATAATTACAACAATGACAAGTATTGACATTACAAAAATTAAAACATAAATTATAATATAAATTTATTTAATAAGTAAATTTTCTTTTGATCTTAATAAAAAATTACTCGGATATATTAAATATGTGTATGTTAGAGTATGTGTAAAGCCAATCGCGAATTTATGAGCAAAATATGCATGGTCCACTGTATAGTGACATTTTCACAGATTAACTGGACGACTGTAATGACGCTGACGTCACAACATGGCAATCACTTTACGCCAAAATCTTTAATTACATTAACATAGGTATAAAAATACAAAATATATAGCAATTTTTATTTCGTTTTCGTTTATTTATATTCAAAATTCATATGCGACATGTATTTTGTAAAAAGTCGAAGACTTGGACGGGCCCATTGTTGAGTTTTGACGTTAAGGATAGATTGAAGGTTCGTGAATCTTGTGGCAGTTTACTATATTTTATTAAAATATTATTGTGAAAATAAACTAATATATTTTTTCTTCAAGCGTATTATAATATTCATATTATGCTCCTGTACACACACTATAGAAGAAGTTCATCGTCCTACTAGTACAAAAATGTTGATATTGTTGTACAAGTAAAAAAATGTTAGTGTTTTAGTTTACCGCTGGCGGCGGCAGTTGTCACAGCAACACATATTATATTGAAAATTGTTATTTGACAGTTGTGTCGTTTTTGTTTTGTAGTGTACACAGCCAGCTTTGGCTGAAATTGCAAACACTACAATTAAAAAATTACAAAAAAAATGTCAAATTATTCTTTGAAACGCTTGAAGAAAAAATAGTATATGTCATTCGGAGTAGAACGCCCTTTTTGTGTTTTACCCAGCTTGCCTAGCCTCGGCTAGCGCCTCGGCCGCAATAGCTGGGTTCAACACAAAAAGACCGCTTTCTACTCCTAATAACATAATATACTATTTTTTGGGGAAAAAAGTATAAATGAGTGGGAAAAGAAGTGAAAATTGGGCGTTAGAGGAAAAGGAGTTTTTGTTGGAATGTGTATACTCTGTTCCATTTAAGCCATTCAGTAGATGGAGCTGGCAACAGCGCAAACTTGAAGTAACCGAAATTACATTGGGTAAACTTGTCTCTTGTTTCCAATTTCAGCCAATCAGAGAGGTTAAAACTATTCCCTATTCTCTGCAATACTGAATTGCTTAAATGGAACAAGGTATAGAGCAATATAAGAATATAATTGAAAGCAATAAAAATTATATGAATATAATTGAAGAAGAAGAAGGATGCGTGGAAACAAATTGAGGAATCATTTAGGGCAAATGGTTTTAATAGAGACCTGAATCAATTGAAGCAGCAGTGGAAAGGTCTGAAATGTGATACAAAAAAATATATCAAAATTCCAGAATGAAACAAAGAAAATTGGTGGCGGCTGTTTGTTTTGTTACTCGATATCTCCTTTTAAATTCATTCTCTGGCAATACTTGAAGAGGATTTATTCTTTCACGAAATCTTCTCCTTCTTCCTCTGTGTTCTGTTATTTCTTGTACTTCATTTTCCTCTTCAATTTCATTAAAATTCCTTCTACACCTGCCATTTTTATTCTTTGCAACAAGTCTTATACTACCCGTATAAACTATTATTCCCGAAAGATGACTATTCAAGGTCATTTGTTCGAAGAAAGAATACACATCACTTTATAGCAGTAGCTTAGCAACATTTTGTATTAGAAAGAGAAGGATTATTTGACCTATGTCTATTTAATTTATGTGGTGTGACAGATATACGTAAATAGTGACATTACTTTCTAACACACTATAAATAATAATAACATACGTCGTAGAATTACAAATACCTAATTATCTACTTCACTGCCCTCTGTGCCAATATTTACCCAGTGGCGTTAACGTTTACATCAATTTATTATTCCTTGGTTTATAAGTTAAGTCTGTTTTTGTATTTTGCAGAAACATAAGTGAAGAACATAAATCTTTCAGAAAGGCATCATTTAGAAAGAAACATAATTTTCAAATGAATTACTCTTATTTTTTCAGTTAAAATGTGTCCATAAATATTTTATGGTTCACGCCTATGCATACGAAATGCAATGAAGTTATCTGCAAGTAATATTATATCAGATGGCTCACAAATGACCTTGAATAGTCATCTTTCGTGAATAATAGTTTACCAGTTGTAAGTTTGGTTTTAAGTTTGACAGCGTTGCTATGATAAATAAAACCAAACATACTTACAACACATCTAAAACCGCACCTTACTACGCTTTTTAGTCTGAAAATTACAACCGGGGATAAAACCGTGACAATACTACCAGCCATTAAGATCAAATTAATTAAATAATTTATATTTGAATGCAATAAATTTTGAAATACTTCGCAGGGTGTGCACATATAAACGCCACTAAACACGTCCAATGAACTGTTATGCCGGTATCCCACTGTAAAAAAATTTATAAAAATTTTTATAATTTTTTTTATAAAAACGTTCTATGAAAAGTACTCTATCCCACTGTAAAAAAAATTTACGCGTTTTTATGGAGTGTTGCATAACTCATGAAAGAGAATTGGTGCCAAAGATACTACTAAACTTCATTTTGTGGACGTTGTACTGCAGAGGTAGTTGCGTTTTGTAATTTCATTATGAATAACGTCGATTCAAATAAAAAATTGTTAGCTGCAATAATTGTTGGAGTAATGGGTTACACAGATACACAAAAAATAAAAAAAAATCAGAACATCGCTGGTGGACTAGTCTATGGCTGGAGAAAAGAATTAAAAATCGCAGTGTTTTGGTTATCGCACACAACGAATTACGAATAGAAGATGAAATAAATTACAGAAACTTTCTTCGAATGAAAGACCATTTCTTAAAAATCTAGAACATAGTTCGAAATTAAAGTGAGAAACGTGACACTCATCTAAGGCAGTGTATTTCGGAACATGAAAGATGGGCATTATTCTATCTAGTGTACACATAAATTTTGAAAAATTAAAATTAAAGAGTACGACGCGAGTATATAGGTGAATAAGGTCCATCTTAAAATGCTTGAACGAGGCGGATTTGTATGGGCTTCTCATTTACTTCATATTTTATTTTTGCAAATTTGTATAGGTAATTCAAAATACACTTTCTATAAATTATAGATCAAGATATTTATACTAATACTACGTAAAATTATTGGTTGAAAAACTTTGTTGGTAACGATTAATGAATACTTATTCTAATAG
This sequence comes from Harpalus rubripes, assembly GCA_963082715.1. NCBI lineage: Eukaryota > Metazoa > Arthropoda > Insecta > Coleoptera > Carabidae > Harpalus > Harpalus rubripes. The sequence continues at coordinate 19,693,236 of OY720457.1, forward strand.
GATTCGGACGGAAATTTAAAAAGAGAAAAAAGAAATGCAAAGAATAACGAATGTAAATATTAATTAACTTTAATGCTTACTTTTTGATGTATTATATGATAATAACATTTAGCAGTTGAAAATCGCACTTTGCCTGGCGTATTTATTATAATCAGGCGATTTTGTGTGGTATAAAACTTCTTCATTTCTTTACAAATCAATTAAAACGCTGTCTGTTCAGGCAACCACACTACACATTTTGATCATTTTGCTTCATTTTATTTCCAATTTCAATATAAACAAAGGCTCACCACTGTTCAAATAATATCAGGAAATAACAACAACGCTGTCTCTTTAGAAAATGATTTTACACATGGTTCAAGCAACCGCATTGCGCACGCCCGCACATCATGTAAATACAGTTGTCATACAAATTCTGTCACAACGGTTTTTATAAAAATATTTACGTCCATTTTAAAAAAAAATTTAGAGTGGGATACCGGCTTTAAGATTAGGAGACGTCTGCTTCCGAAATTGCACCGCACACCATTATTTTATCTATCAACTTTGCCTTCCCTTTAAATTTTATATTGAAACTTTTTTGGAGTTACACAAAATAAATTTTAAAACCTGGCCCAGGGGGCAAGTCAGAACTAAACCTCGTTATTTAAAATAAAATTCTGAAAAATGAACTGTGTTTTATTCTCAATAATTCTGGTGTGACTCTTGTATTATTGTAATTAGCTTATTGAAAATCTGTATTATACACCTTTTTTAAACAAGGGGAGTAACTTCAAAAGTCAGATTAACAGCAATAAACAAATAAATAAAATATTTACAGTAAATTTAAATTATTGAACTTTTAGGACCGGTATTATTAACGTCCAGTTAAATTTATGCTGCAATTCTGTACACAACGATCGTAAACTCGTAACTACGTAAAGTCGTAGCTACCGATTGACTCGAAACTGACCGAGTTACAAATTTACATAAAATGCAATTCTGAGCTCGAAACTGTAAATTTCCTAGTTACGAGTCTATCGTAACAATCGTAACCATTGAAAAATAAAATTGATAAATATGAAATATTTTGTAGTAGTCTTTGCAGAGATATTTATTATTATTTAAAAATCTGATGTGGCCAGCACATTACCTTCCGTCAGTTCTATGTATTTTGTATAAATGTCATACAGAAAGCTCCTTGCAAAAGATTATATTTCTTGTACATTACCTTAAGGCAGTTGTATGTATTTTATACAAATTCGATACAGAAAGTTTCTAACAAAAGATCCTATATTTCCAGTAAAATTATAACATAAGCATACTGTCAACTGCACTTGACACTGACACCTTTCAATCAAAATTTTCTTAATGTAGCAGCTGTTTCCAGAGTTATAGCAAAGCTGACTAATATATATGATATTTAATTTCTTTATAATTTTTTAACTCTTTGTCCATTTAATATGAAGTATAAAATGCACTCAAATCGTATAGAGAATAAATAATTCTTTAATATTTATAATAACATTAAATGTGAAAAAATGATATTTAACATCGTTTTTTCAAGAAAAATTGTTAAAATCTTCAAATGAGGGTACTTCCGGTTGACCAATTATAACCAAAATCTAATCAGCTCTTCACATGGATGTAACGAAGAGGAATACGAAAGAATTATAATTTTTGGAATTGTAGTATTAGAGTTATCGCATTAGAAAATTTTGTCACACACAGACACACACACACACACACACACACACACACACACACACACACACACACACACACACACATACATACACACACACACACATACAGACATCATCGTAAAAATAGTAAATTCGTATTCTAGGGACCTTAAAACGTGCTTATTCATCAAAAACTCACCACCGAATTTTTTGACCAAAGACAATACCTTCCTTACCTAAAGGTGACGGAAGGTAAAAATTAAAAATGAGGTGTTTTAAAGGTATTTAGTATGTTTTGTTATATTTTTTTTATATACGAGTCTATTTAAATAATAAATACTGTTTTCACACTAATAATTATTAACATCTACTGGTGGACCAAATATTTCCACATGCATTCCATCTATTACCCCTAACACACCTCGAACGCCTCATTTTTCATAGAAACTAATATTGGAAAATTAATAACAGTCATTTTATTAGAATTCATTACGTAAACAACATATGATATTGTTTTTCTGCCGGTTTTATATTTTTTATTCATCTCGCTCAGTGGGAAATTTTGTCCATCTTGGTAACAAATGATCAACAACTAAAGAACAATTATTTTTATTTCTCAGGATATGGACGACTTACAAATATATGCAACAGTTGCAACCTAGAAAATTTTGAAATGACCCTGTAGTAGTGAAATATAAAGTAGCTAGAACCTATATTCAAAAATTCGTATAAAAATAACGCTTTAACTTTTTAAAATAAATAGTTTAAAATATTGTAGATACTTTCAAGTAAAGAGGTAAATTATCATTTGAAATCACAAATCACAACTCATTTATGAAATTAGTATTTTATCCAATTGAAATAGACCGTTAATATTTGAATCAAAAATTTCAAAAGGATGCAAAGAGTCCCGTATATATTTTTTTATAACCTTTACACAGTTTATAATATTTTCAAAAGAAAAATATTATTTTATGTAAATTACACAAAAAAGAATTTTCCTATTGAAATATTCTTGTAAAAGACCTTTTATACTATACAAAATTTGTTTAATATTGTCCATTTTATTCATATGTAACGGACACACATACAATCTAAAATATTTTACGATTCTTACAGACAAGTAATAATTGACAGTAAATATTTACGACAAATCGGAACGTTTTACGAGTACTCGTTTTGTTACGAAATGTGTCAGTGTCAGAATTGCATTTTTGATCGTAGTGATTTCCGAGTCTTACAGATATCGTAACTAACGTTACGAGTGTGCACATAATTGCAGCATTAGTTCCATAGTAAATTTAATTAACGTAACAAATGCAACGCGATTTTTTGACAGCAATGATTTGAATGTTATACGAACATAGAAATTCATTAGAATTTCTCCATTTTATTAAATTTACTATGGAACTAAACACTTATGGCCAATATTTTAATTGAGAAATAAACAAAAATTAAGTTAAGATCTACTTTTTAAACCCATAAACATTTTGTATTAATTTAATTTTTCTTTAATTCTCTATTAAATAATAGTGCAACTGGCCATTAGTCTACAATTAATATGATATTATAGTATGACTAGCGAATGCAAGTTGACGTTTAGATTATTTAATAGATGTGATTTCTTTTGAAAACATTTCCCTATTGATTTGAAAGGAAACTGACTCTTATGTATTTTGTTACAGAAGATTAGAATATTGTACTCAATACCAGGAGGCATTTAAAATGACCTTAGCCACAGGATTTAAAAATTCAATACCGCAAATTCTAGTTCGTTCGTCTTAGGTGTAAGCTACTCTCGATTCGGAATTACTGTTAGAGGAAATTAAAAATAATCCTATTTCATAGAATTGCCAAACTAAATAGTTTAAAGATCAAAATATTTTGTTATAATCAACATAAACGAAAGATGTTTAAAATATTTTAAACGTCCCCCTGTTTTGATATTCAGTTACCCTAGTCGGCCGTCTATTTTCAGCCAGATATAGTAATGTATTGCTGTGCTTTCCTAGCCCAGTACTTAAATGGGCTCATTAAAAAATTTCATATCTGAATATTTCGTACAATTCTATTCTTCTCTAGGGTTTCAAAAGAAACCTTATTTATAAAATAATTTAAACGTCAACTTTCATTCGCTAGTCATACCATACCATTTAGTTTTTATAAGAACACTATTTAAAAGAGGTTATGGTACAATGATTAAATGTCAAATTGGAAAAAAAATGTTTTTTTCGATCGGACGAAAACTGACACGTTTCCGGTGTTTTCGAACCGAAAAGTGCATTGTTCCGGTATTTTAGTGTAGTTGCTAGGCAACGAAAAATAACAGTCCGGGCATATTTTTTCCGGCGCGTGACAAAGTATTCCCGGACAGTACGCGGTTCATTATACAGGGTGGAAATGAAATAAGTGCATTAAATTTAACCAGTAATATAATTCGTCGAGAGCAACAATATTTCTTAATAACTTTTTCTCGAAATCGCATATTTTTTTAGCATTTTTACCACCCCGTAAATTGACGAGTCGTTCCAAATATTTTTGTGATAATTGAATGCAGTAGCAATAGCTATGAAAAATTTTGTTTTAGCAATTGACAGTCCTGTTAATTGTTCCAATTAAATTTTGATATTAGTAATAAATTTGTTTATAAGGTAAAATTCTGTCAAACTGCGAGTACACAGACATTATGGTTTATTATTTATGTTTTTATTCGTATCTGTACTTCATTTTACTTGACATCACGGTTGACATAAAGACAGTGTCATGGAGTTGTCAACGCATTTACACGAAGCGTTTCCAAATCATCACCAAATCATTCTGTTCTTAATATTCGCACATTTGTTAATCTTGTACATCTTTATCACATCACAATACGCAGTGTCACATATGACAATTTTAAAAAAAAGCAACAGTTATATCTATAACATGTGTAAAAAGTTCTGTTTTCAGCACATAACAGACTTCAATTTTGGGAATGGCTCATAATGTTCATTAATGAGACTGAATTTACTTGGAAAGGTGTATTTATTATGCACAATACACATCTCGACCGAAGAAAATGCTGTAAAAATTTTCATTAGAAAATGTTTTGGGCGGGAACAATAAATGAACGACTAATTATTGGTACTCATGAACCTCTTTTAAATGGACAAAAGTTTGTACTTACATTTTTTGAATAACGTATTTAAACTATTATGATTTGTCGACGATAAATAATCACCTAACAACTATGCTTTTGCTCTTCCTCGTCCCTCCTTGTCTTCCTATATTCACACTATTCACAGGTCATTAAAAGCTTGTTTCAATACACAACTTTATAATTTTGTTATCCAAAATTTAAATTTATTTATTTTAAAAATTGTATTATTACGTATTAATTAATAATAATGTTATTTCCCTTGATTCGTTTATTAATTACTGTGACTGTAAGTGTAACCGATAACCGACAATTTTTGAGCTGTTTGTATCCCACTTGAATACGGCAACCGCCATTTGTTCTCCATGAGCGGGTAACGAAATATGCAGCAAATCTTTAAAGAATTTTAACTCAAAATCTAAAAGACTTAGAAAAAAAAGTTATTAAGAAATATCGTTCCTCTCATCGAGTTACATTACTGGTTAAATTTAATACACTTATTTCATTTACACCCTGTATTTTGACTTATGAAAATTAATAAACAAACCATAGTTACGCTATCCTCAGATATTTTTATCAAAACGACTCAATAATCTTATGTCTTGTTTGTTGTCTGACTCCTGGTGTTGCCGGCCTCGCCTACGGCTCACCCCGCAATCTCCACCATCGTCCGGGAATATATCACTTTTCCTACTAGATACACAATATACTATTGGTGTAAACATGGTTGAGCAGTGGTCAATAAATATATAGATTGTCGTACTAGGGAAATTTTGAATTTACTCCTCTTAGTTTATAAATGGAGTATAGTTATATGCACATTGTAAGTACATATGTTTTTGTTCATTTTCACGATTTTCATTTCACGATTAGGATTATAGAGGAAAGGTATACAATAGCTTTTGTATTTGTAATAAAATATTCTATTGTCTTTATTATATTGTTTCATTAAAGTTACGTGCATAAATAGATATATAAATTTAATAAAAAAAAATTTGAAAATTTAAATTATTTGCTGGATCTATTCTAGTAAATTACTGAAGTAATATAAATTTATTGTTAATTACTTGGAAATAATTGATCAAATGTATAAGGCGATACAATGTTATTAGCAATATTTAAAAATACTTTAGCTAAATTCTTATCAATTATAGGTAAAAGCTCTTTCAAGAAGGTTTCCATATTTTTGTTAATGGTGTCGTTGATGAGTTCACCTAAAAAGAATATAAATAATTATTTGAATTGTTTTAATATTAGTACTACAAATGGGTAACTATTATTCTTATTTAGTACATGACATTGTAAAAGTTCCTTTACAGCAAATATTTTAAAGAATGCTACTCATTTTTATGGTAACGTGAACACATTATTTTTATAGTCAATTTTACTTGCATTTTACTAGTTTGGATAGTTAATTTATTGCCTAACTGTGGAGATATACTAAAAAACATCAAAAATTTAGCCAGTGTAATAAATTCCCCATCTAGTTTTTGGAAATAAGAATTAACATAAATACAAATAAACAACTTACTTCTTTTAGAGAATATAAAATTATTTGAAATAATTGTAGCTGATTTTCGTACCATTCGATAGCACTATGACCTAATTTTAAAAGGAATAAAGATTGACTTAATAATTGTCAATTTCATTAATATATACGTTTCTTAATACTAGAATTTTTTAAATTAAATAGTACCTAATAATTTCCACAAGTATACTTCATTTATACGGTTTTTTTCAGGTTGCTGACGTGCGTCTTCTGCCCATAGACCATTTCAGAAATTCAAAGCACATGCGCCAAGTGTTAGACTGCGACAAAATATTAGTCTGATGCCCTATCTCTCACTAAAGAGGAGTCTGCTTATTACATTATTGTCTATCCTTGTCAGTTAGTGTAAGAATTTCTTTTCCGCTAGTTCCCCTTTCTCGTTCTACACCAATAAAATCAAAGCAATCTGGCGCTTGCGCGGAGCTATTCTTACAGACAAGTGCAGCTATATATGCAGATATATACAGAGAATTTATTATAAAATGCAACATGTGGTTAATCACTTCCATGGTTACTCGCTACTTGCAAAAATGACAGCAATGTAATATTTGTCCATTTTAAAATGCAACATTACAAATAGTATTGCAGCACAGGAGATACCTCCAGAATACATCACAAATGGTGAATTCTTTCTACTGCCGATTAGGATATTGCCTCAGTATGAATGGGCTTATTTTAAAATTATGTATGTTTGTAAGCCAAAGTTTGTTGAGATGTGCGTTGCACTTTAAAATGGAAAAATATTACATTGCTGTCATATTTTGACAGTAGTGTGTAACCATGGAAGTGATTGATCATATGTTGCATGTTAAAATAAATTCTCAGTATGACTGCACTCGTCCAATGTTAGTCTCACAAATCTCACTCCCACCAGCAATATGTGCCGTTTGCCGTATGTCCATCCTTGTTTATATGTTCTGTCTGTTTCACACTTTTGCTTTGTTTTGTTGGTTTCGTTTTTCAAATAAATATCATGGGTACTAAACTTCTGGTCCCAAAAATACTGACTGCAAATGTTTTGTCTGGTTTGGAAAATAAAAAGTTAGGTTAAGTATAGTAAAACAATATTTTATAATTGATTGAGAATATACTTCACTTTTTCACATACTAAAATAAGTTTTTATTTGTAAAATAAGAATTTAAACCATGCCTTATACTCAAATTCATTTTAACAATTTCTATGTAGTTTTAAAATCTAAAACTATATGCTGGGGTCTCGTATAAATTTGAAATGCCGCCATTAAACGGCACTAACATTTTATTTCAAAAAGTAAATGTAGTGGTCGCTCAAATTTCTGAAATGGTCTATTCATTTTTACTATAGGAGGCATTTAAATTGAGCTTAGCAACAGGATTCACGGATGTACTTAAAAATTTTAATATCGCGAATAATGATTCATTATTCGTCTCAGGTACAAGCCACCCTCGACTCGGAAATAATATTAGATGAAATTAAATGTAATCCTATTTCGTGGAATTGTCAAAACAAATAGTTTAGAAATCAAAATATTTTGTTATGAAAAATATGTATCATCACAGTATAGCGGTTGACAGCTTCGCTCGCTTCTAATCAGTAGTTTTTTGAAACCAAAAACATTGACCTTGCGACGCTCATAGGTGTGTCTTCGCGTATCTATCACTCTAGCCGTAGGATGGCTCTATACTTGGTTTATATACTTATTAACTAATAGTCTAATAGGTATATGATCTGGTTTAAGATTGCAGTGGTGTGAAAGTAGGAGTGGTTTGATCTTGTTGTTTGATTGGATAATATCGAGACGAGAAAACAAGATCAATCTGCTGCTATATTCGCATCACTGCAATCTTAAAGGGCATTGAAAAAATATTTACCCAAATTTTTACCTCTCGCTAAGAGAGGTATTGAATTCATGCTAAAAATCGCATATTCCAGATTTTAGTAAATAAGCACGTTTTAAGGTCCCTAGAATCCGATTATAACATTTTTATGATTATGTGTGTGTGTGTGTGTGTGTGTGTGTGTGTGTGTGTGTGTGTGTGTGTGTGTGTGTGTGTGTGTGTGTGTGTGTGTGTGTGTGTGTGTGTGTGTGTGTGTGTGTGTGTGTGTCTGTGTGTGTGTGTGTGTGTGTGCGTGTGTGTGTGTGTGTGCGTGTGCGCGTGCGTGCGTGTGTGTGTGTGTGAGAGAGGATGTGTGTGTGTGGATGTTGGATTCACGATTTCTCAAATACTATAAGACTTAAGACATTTTTAACTACGGATTCCTCAATCTAACAATAATGGGAAGAGTTGATTAAGTTTTGGTAACAATTGGACAACCGGAAGTAGTAGTTATAAGAAAAAAATCATCTAAATATTATTTATCGAAAATTTATGTAAATACTTATATTAAAGAACGTTAAATTCTTTATTCGATAAATATAAATTCATTATTATATCTTCTAAATGCATATAAAATAATTTGATGTAAAAATTCTCAGATCAAACTACTTCAAGGTAAGAAATTCAAATGTTTGTAACTGACACATAAATGTCTCTGTCAAAAATATTTGTATGCCACTGACAAAAATATTTGTACATTATTATCAAGATTACGAAAATAAAAAAAGTCAACAACGCAAAAGAATATACGTAAAAAAGAATATAAAAGGAATTTGCCAAAAAATTACGAATATAAAGAAAGAGAAAAGGAAAGTAGAAAAAGAAAATTTCAGGATAATGAATATAAAGAAAATGTATGTATTGTACATAATTTATATTAAAATATCCCATAGATTTTGCAAATATATGTGAGAATTATTTTGTAGTGAGACATGAATATATGTATTTATATTTAAAAATATTTTTCGTTTTATGCGTACAACGGTAAAATATCTGGCGAGAGGTTATGTGCTGGCCACATCAGATTTTTTTAAACTGTTGTAAAGAAAATATTGGATACAAATTTAAGACATTTTTAATATTAGTTAAATACTCACATCCATGCCATAATTTTTCGGTAGAATATTAATTAATTTTAATTATAAGGGTTCAAATTTTTTATACAATTAAATAAAATGACATTTTCTACTTTTATCATAAATACCTATTTTTTTAATGCACAAAGTTTAATCATTGTTAAAATACATATCGAGGGAAACACTTTCCTAACTTTTCTACGCAACTATTTATAATTTGACGTTTAATTGAATTTCCCGCGCTCGCATGCCAAATTTTATATCTCAAAAAAAATTACATTTTATACTTTTATCATATATAGTTTTTTTATATTTTTTATTTATTTATTGTACATAGTTTAATCATTACTACAATACATATCAAGGGAAAGATTTTCCTAACTTTTCTACGCAACTATTGAAAATTTGACGTTTAACTGAACTTCCCGCGATGCAACGCCAGTGGGCTGGCTGCGCGAAAAATTACGGGTTTCAAAAGCTCAAAGGGGCCGATGCAGAGTGCACATACTGGTTAAAAGCGAGCGAAGCGGGCAACCGCTATACTGTGGTATATATAATTCAGGTATCGTAATCATCCATCTATTTTCAGCATACATTACATAGTAACGTATTTCTGGGATTTCCTAGTTCAGTATTTAAATGGGTAGTTACAAAAATACTCAAATGATAGGGCAAAGTTATTAAAAGAAACCACATCTATAAAATAATATAAACGTCAACTTTCATCAGCTAGTCCTACTATATACCTACTTTTTATATTAATATTTAACATCAAAAAATGAACTATGAAATTATTAATTTTTTATTAATTATCTTTTATGACGATGAAAGAAAAGTTTTTATATTTAGTGATATTTTAACCCTTTCCATTATTAAACATTACTGAGAAATAAAGTTACCCATTTGCAGTTTTTTAGTATATTTAGGTACCTAGCACTTTATCTCCATTGAAAAGATTTTCTAATCTTCCAGTTCCACCGCCTACTGTTGTTTTAATATCCATGGTTTTGAAGTGCAAATATTTAGCACCATCTTTTTCAATTATTTCTCCTTGAAGAACAACTTTGGCTAATACATCAGCTGAAAAATTATTTGGTTTAATATTCTATACATATACAGGGTGTTAATACTAAGTTGTAACACCCGAACACGGCAGTTAGAACTCATTGAAACAAACAACTTTTCTTAGTTTAATTTTTTAATTTGGAGCCCCAGTTCATAGTTATTGGCGTTCTTTCGTTTTTCGAAAAATCGTCATTACTTCCTTATTTTAAAGAATATTTAAAAAATATAAAAACTTTCTGCATTTGCTTTTGGTTCTCTAAAACATTTGTATTTACAGTTATTTTTTATTTTATTAAATAACAAAATGGCGACTGATCAAAAATTTCAAAACAAGATATTTTGAAAACCACTCGATCGATTTTTGAAAATAAAACATTTATAAAATCCTTAAACTATCTACTATAACATTTGAAACATTTTTTTCGATCTGCCCAAAAAAAGTTTTTATTAAAAATGAATTACAAGGTAAATTTTAACAAACTGCAACAATCATTTAAAATAAAGTAGGCTTGCTGTCATTAAACAAGAAAATTAAACAGAAAAACAAGAAACAAACAAACAAACAAACAAACAAACAAGAAAAATAACACAATGAAACAACAAGGGAGAGACTAAATTTGATTTTCAAAATGGCCATCATTCGCAGCAACGCAAGCCCGGCAGCGTGTTTTAATATTAGAAGAGACACTTGCAATTGCAAGAGCTGCCTGCTTGTCTTTTATATCTTCTGCTGCAGCTACTATTCTAATCACCAGTTCTAATTCGGTGTTTACTGGTCTCTCTTACACAGAGGTCTTCATCTGACCCCAGAAAAAGACATCTAGGGGAGTTAGGTCGACGCTCCGGGCTGGCCACGCAACAGCACCTTCTCTCCCAATCCATTTATTCGGATATTCTGTATTTATTAATTTGAGAAAGTAAAATAATTTTCATCATTCAATCGGTTGTTGTTTCATTGTTCATTCATTGTTTCTTATTTTTCTTGCTTAATTTTCATGTTTAATGGCAGCATGCCTATGTTGTTTTAAATGATTGTTGCAGTTTGTTAAAATTTATCTTGTACATAATTCAATTTAAATAAAAACTTTTTTTGGACAGATTGAAAAAAATGTTTCAAACAAATGTTAAGTAGATAGTTTAAGGATTTTATAAATGTTTTATTTTCAAAAATCGATCGAGTGGTTTTTAAAATACCTTGTTTTGAAATTTTTGATCGGTCGCCATTTTGTTATTTGATAAAATAGAAAATAATTGTAAATACAAAGGTTTTAGAGAAGCGAAAGCAAATGCAGTTTTTGTATTTTTTAAATATTCCTTAAAATAAGAGAGTAATGACGATTTTTCGAAAAACAAAAGAACGCCAATAACTATGAACTGGGGTCCCAAATCAAAAAATTGATAAGTAAGAAAATTTGTTTGTTTCAGTGAGTTCTAACTGCCGTTTTCGGGTGTTTCAACTTAGTATTAACACCCTGTATAATTTGATTTCATCTACCACTACGTGCATTAACAAAAAGTGTGACACGAACCCATAATTCAGTCATCAATCATCCTTCACTACAAATTACTGACTAAACATCAGCGGCAGATTTAAGGAAGGGAACCAGGCCAATTTTTAAATTACGTTGCTTAACTGATTAAGAGGCCTATTCAGAGAAATACAGTCATAAAGGTTGCTATGCATATAAAGATTGTTATCATAAAGACATTTGTAACATTGTAACAATCTTTATGAATTTGTCAATTCAGAACCTACGTCGGTATTATTAACAATCTTTACAAAATAATACTTGTGAATGAACCAGATTATTTGACAACAGCTAACTTCATTATACATATATGAACCTAATCTAACCTTAATCTTATCTGTCAACGCTTTAATTTTTTTTTTTAAATAATGAATTGCTAATTATATTTAGTACGCAAACGTTTTCCCAAAACAACTAAAGAACAATATGATATTTATGTCATATTTGGAAACTTCTACATTATTTAGAACGGCTTTGTTAATTCCTACAAATGACTTCAACGTGCTTAAAAATTTATGTGAAGATTTATTTTTTTTATTGTGACTGAATATGTAAGAGAAACATCATACATCACAAATAGTTTTCAAGAATACCACAGAATGTCAAAAGTAACTTTCTTCCACCACAGTCTTTATCGTTCTTATGATCATTATTCAAGTCGAAGCAGAATCTATACGTATAATAAACTGCATCATGCTGAAATATAAAAACACCAATATTTGGCAGAAAGGTCAATATTAATAATATTTCATTAATATAATAACCTGTCACATGTCAAATAACAACGTGATAACAACCATAAATACATAGTTTTAGCAATCGTTATGATAAAGACTGTCAAAACGCTTAACAATTGTTGACAGTAACCACTTTTAGTACTGAGAATACCAAATTCGATTTTAACAATCTTTATAGTACATAACAACCATAAAGACCATAACGACTACACAAATTTTGAGTTCTGAATAGGCCCCTAAATAATATAATGGTTTATTTAAAGAAAATTCAAGCACAGTAAGAAACATTCTTCATTGTATACAATGAATGGAGTAACATTCAACAAATATCGTTATTAAATTAACGGACAAAAACCTAGAGATCTGTCACAAAAACTTGTTTCACACATAATTATACACTGGCTCGGTATATGTGTTACAATGTAGTGAACAGGCGGCTTAAGTTTTTCTTTCAATTAACTTTAAAAGTCAGTGCCGTAAATAGGGCGTGGCAAAGGTGGCGCACGCCACAGGCGCAAAATTCTTAGGGGCGCAAAATTTTAATCATCTATATGGTTTTAGATCAAATATTTCTAAAATCTATTTTCTGAATTTAACAAATAATTATTTACAGATAGGCCAGTCGGCAATATTGTGACCTTCAAAAAGAGATTAATTTTGCACTCTCTAGCGACCCCGGATTTTGCCACCATCTAGGGTCAATACTTTACAAGAATCCAAAATTAAAGCTCGTAATTTCTTGTACATAAAAGGTCTTACATTACAGTTATGGTAAAAAATAGTTAACCAGAATAACAATTTATGATAGAAATTTAAATTACTCAAAAAAATTAAAATATTTGGTATTTAATACTTACACTCTATCTGTTTTAACTATAGAGTGGTGGAAAGATAGGTGCAGATTGATCTTGTTTTTTGATTGGATAATATCGGGATATTATCCAATCAAAATAAAAACAAAGCAAATATCACATCGGATTAGGACAATACGTTGAGAAAAAGAGAGGCCATGGTAATACAAAACTATATCTCTCTTCGAGCCTGTTGTCTTCTTCTAAAGATATGTGGTGCTGGAGGGGAGGATGTGTGTTGTATAACGACAATTTCATAAGTCCTCATTACAGGATTAAGTTTTACATGAATTAAAATATCCAAGTGTCAAAAGTTAAGTTATACCAACGTAAAACATAAATTGTATTCATTGAATTCACATAATTTGAAATTTACGTATATATATTCTGTAGTAATAAATGCAATGAAAATGATCGAAAATTCTACATGAAAATATGTGTTGCCTAGAAACTGGATGAGTTTGTTTTGATAGTAATTTGACAAAAAGTGCCCGAAACGAAGTTGGGGGTCCGTTTTCTCTCAAATTACTAGCAAAATAAACGCGCAATGTGACCCACATAACCTGTAATATTTGCTGAGGTACAAATTTTCTGTGTAAATTAAAGTTGTGTGAAAAATAATCATTTACTCTTGTTTCAATACATAACCAGAGTAATAGATCAGAAAATCTTCGGGAAAAGAAATAACCCGTAACAATATTTATTTATATGTGAAATTTGGCTATAGTATTCCAAATGGTTTTTACTGTTACCTCTTTATAATTTCTTCGTTAATTTTACCCATTTTGTATGCTCAGTCGATTAGAATTTTGGCCAAAACATTATTTGATGTTGAATTATTAAATTGTTAGGATTTCATCACAAAATATTTTAAACTGCTTCCACGCATGCGCTTTAGATTTTTTAGTATTTACAGAACTTGTCAATACTATTTTCAATACCTATTTTCATATGAAAACGTTCCAAAACGATTCATTTTGGTATGCCTATAAATGTCAAACAAACTTTGTTTAAATCTGTTTATATATTACCAATTCTTAGCAACATAAAAAGGATATAAACAAATTAGCAGCCCTGCTTTTTAATATGGATTTACTGTAAATTTCTAATAGCGCTTTTACACTTAACAATAAATCGTTCAATTTATTGACGAATAAATCGATCAATTTATCTTACAAGTCATTAAGAATATACACTTAACAATTTTCTATCAATTTATTTTTGTTGAAATTAGGATTACCAACTTCTTAACATTATCTTGAATGTGAGGTGCCTGATGTGTGGAAAGCCGCAATTGTAAAATCGTTAGTGAAACATAAAGATTGTTCTACTTTTGACGACATGCGCCCTATAAGTATTCTTCCTGCGTTGTCTAAAGTTCTCGAGAGAGTGTGCTATAACCAAATTTTTGATTACTGTAAGGAGAATAACATTTTGCCAGAAAATCAGTCTGGTTTTAGAACTGGACATAGCACAAATACATGCCTCTTAAATGTAGTTGACATGTTATTGAAAAACTACGATGATTCTAAAATCTCCCTTTTAATACAAATAGATTTCTCAAAAGCGTTTGATATGGTGAATCATAGTATACTTCTCTCTAAACTGAAAAACTATAACTTCTCCGATAACGCAGTGAGATGGTGTCATAATTACCTTTGTAACAGAACAGTCCAAGTATACATGTTTTCAAATTCAGATATAATTAGTTCAACATTGTTTCCTCTACAGTGCGGCGTTCCGCAAGGGTCTATTTTAGGGCCATTATTTTTCTTAATATATGTAGCCGACATGCCATCTACTTTCAATTTTTGCAAAGTTCATTCCTACGCTGATGACACTCAACTCATAGCATCCATTGATCCATTTAAGTCAAATAAACAAATTAATATAGTTAACGACGAATTGAAAAAATTTGTGCTATGGGTGGACAAAAACAGTTTAAGAATAAACGCTAGCAAATCATCCCTTCTTGTTATAGGTAATTACAACCATATAACACAGAACATACTGTTAGATGGCGTGCCTCTTCAAAAAGTTCTTGTGTAAAAATATTAGGTCTGACTGTGGACGAGAATCTGAAATTTAAACTTACAACTTACTGCCGCTAGACTTAAAATGCGACATTTGTATCAGTTCAGACATGATTTAAGCACAGAGGTTAAATTACGCCTGGTTAATACATTAATCTTGCCGATTTTAGATTACTGCTCCTGCGTCTACATTCCTATTCTATCACAGACGGAAAAAAATAGAATTACCCTGTTTCAAAATTCATGCTCACGCTTTGTTTACGGTGTATGTAAGTACGATCATATATCTCAGTACCGAATATTTGCTAAAATGAATACCATAGACGATCGCGTGAAATCCTCCTATCTCTGTCTCGTACACAAAGTAAAATTAACTGGTACTCCACATTATTTAACGAATAAATTAGTTCCTAAGCAATATAATTATACGCTACGAATAAAAAATTTGTTCATAGTACCATCCTACAGAAAATCTAAATTCAAGGCAGCTTTTTCATATCTAGCACCATCTTTATATAATACTTTACCTGAAAATTTAAAATCTCTTGCTTATGGTTCTTTCAAATATCATGTAAAAAAATTGTATAATTCATATGTTTAGTTTGTAATGGCTTTCCGATTTCATAACACCTATACGACCTGTGCCTTTTTCCTTTTTCTTTTTCTACGCGTTTTATTTTTTGTTAATCTTTGTTTAAATTTATTTTTTTGTAAACAAAATACTTTGTTGAATTATGATGATCTGTTATAATCATTGTACGGGTTAGGTGGAAGAACAGCCCTTGGCTGAACCTCGCCTTTGACGTACGGTCAATAAAGATTTTTATTATTATTATTATCTTATTTGTTTATGAGATTAGAGTTTAACCCAGCAGCGCTTCAGCTTTCTTGTATTATTTTGGAGTGTAGTTTTTTTTGTAACGTACTTGTTAAAAATGAGTAAAACTAGTGAATATACGAAATTATAACTTTGGAAATAAGCACACATCCAATATAGTTTGAAATGTCAAATACTATAGAGTTGGCACTGGAAAAGCAATCAAATATTCCGCAAAAATCGATGGAAAATAGAACACGTTCTATTTCATCAATTTATTGATCAATTCATTTTCGTAAATAAATCGATCGATTTTTTTTGTTTTACACGTGCCTATAAATTGAAGGTCGCAGTCTATCAATAAATCGGTCAATTTATCTTTAAGTGTAATACAGCCATAAGTGTCACAATGCCAAAATTCCATTTTTATTCAAAGAAAAAAATAATTAATTGGGTTATTTCTATTTCTCTTATCTGTTTATAATTACAAAAAATATTACTTAAATATGTTTGCCATTTTAGGCTGTCATTTGGGATTTTATATGTCAAATCAGTGCAATATTCGCGGTAAGTTTCTGAAAATTTTCACCTAGTATGCAATATTCACTGTAAGTTTGCTCTGATTGGTCCAAATATTCAAAATCTTGTTATTTCATTGGGTATTAAATTGTTCTGGAAATAGTCAACAAGATTTTTATTATTTCTCTATTCCGTTGTGCCATTTTTCAGTTTGATATCAAAAATATAAATACACATTACATTTGACAGTTACTTCAAAATATGCGTTGGTAATGTGATGAAAGTAATAATGCTCAAGCACAGAACTAATGGCCGGTTTCACCACCTTTAATTAATCTCCCAATAGCTTATTTGCCGAAAAGAGAATAATATCGCATCGAAACCACAACGCAAATGACGGTATTTATTCTGTCATATTTTTTTCTTAATTTGAATAAGCTTTTCGAAGCTTTATTTGATGTTGGTGAAACCGGACATAAACCTTACAGGGACTTTTAACAAAAAGTAGCGCATGTTGCAGTTTTTCGTTTCGAAAGTATTTCGTTATAGGAGGTAAGTCGATTCATCTATCTCTCTTGCCCGTAAGGATATTGTACGAGAGAAAACTTTTAAAGTTACATGAAAAGAAAAACTTCATCGAGTTAATGCACGATTTATAAATAAGAATGTAAGAATATAAAAGTTATTTGTGAATTTTATCATTGACAAAGACCCGTGGACCCTTTCCGATGAGGGCCCAGGCGGAAAGTGCCCTTTTACCTCAGCTGCTGCTAAACATATTCTTTCACTTTGTCTACATTTATAAACACATTTATTTTCATAAAGCTCTCTTATTAATCGCAATATCACTTCGGAACTCCATTAACGCATCAATTTTCTATTTTATAACAGCCATCCAGTTCAGTTATATATCAGGTGTCCACTTGAAGCTTGAAGAGAAAAGGTTACTTCTATACTAAAATATGAAGTGAAAATTCAATTAAATTCTTCCTGTACTAAAACTATTAACTTTTTATATTCAGATCTAAAATTAGCCCTTCACAAAAATTTGGAAAAGTTGTAAGTTATGGAAGGGTAGGGGAAATTCAAATATGTCAGTCTAGAAAATATCTACGTTGTTAATAATATTTTGGGTTTAATTACGTCTCTGGCCAAATATTGTTATATATTTATTCCAGCAGTAAAGAATTTTTATTTTAAAATAACACTCTCATTTGGGTGTAACACTCTTCAAGCTGGAGCACCTGATGGTCAATTTGTTCAACACGAACAATTTGCTTCTGTGTCGTATGTTTACTTTCAAAGATAGATTAATTTTTCATTTTCATGGAGTATTTATATTTTCGATTTTACATAAATCTTGTAAATATAGCATTTAAACAATAGTCACTCTCCCACGATTTTTTATCTATGTCCACGATGTAGTACTGTACGAGGCACAATCACTCCATTACACATATTCAACCAAGCATCTCTAGATACATTCACGAGCCTTGCAAAAGTAACCAAGGTAGATCACGCAGTATTTTACATTCTGTAGTTAGTAGTTACTAGTTACTCTTCTTTCAGTTAGTTAAATGATATTAAAATTATGTTAATTAGCAAACTTACTGACGTTTGCACTCATAGGTCCACTTCCCTTAATTGGTAGGAGAAGAACTTTACCATCTATACCGTATTCTGCTTCTATTAATAGGTTTGGTAACTCCACATCGACATCATACCTTTCTGTTTCATGATTAATCCTAGAATTAATTATCCATTATTTATAAATTAATACAAGTGTCACGCTAGAATGATAGAAAATAAAATCAAGTAGGCCGTAGAAAAACTAAAATAATTTTCAACAGTTATTGACATTTGAAATTAAGTTGCGAAAGTTAAGTTAGTTACAGAAAGCATTTTCGAATCATGATTTATAATATAATAGACTAAACAGTTTTTAAGTTAACCTGAAATTAATTTGACAATATTTAAGTCCCCCAGTATTTTCCAGGTTTGGCACTATAAATGAATTAAACAGCTTTTCCAATTTTTAAGTAAACAATAAAATAGTTTGTGAAAGCATTCCAAAAGAAGATTGGTTGGGAGCTTTTGAAAAGTGAAAGGAAATTATGGTGAAGTGTATAATTATTGATGGGAACTAGTTTCAACATATTTAAAAACAAAATCTAAAAATTTTGAACCTTTGTCTTATTTTCAATAATTCTACAGTGACCCGTACGTTTCAGACGTGATCAACTTTTTGTAACATTAACAGTAACTATTTGTGTTTTTAAAGTATTTATCAAATCAGTATGAAATTTCATATTTATACTTGGTTTATTAAATGATGATTCAATGAATTTTTGGTACATAGCAAACAAACTGATACAGTAGGTACTTTATTGATATAGTATGGTATGACTAGCGAATGAAAGTTGACGTTTAAATTATTTTATAGATGTGGTTTCTTTTGAAACCCTAGAGAAAAATACAATTGTACGAAATATTCGGGTATGAAATTTTTGCATGAACCCATTTAAATACTGGACTGGGAAAGCACAGAAATACATTACTATGTCTGGCTGAAAATAGATGGCCGACTAGGGTAATTAAATATCAAAAACAGGGGTGTGTTTAAAATATTTCAAACATCTTTCGTTTATGTTGATTATAACAAAATATTTTGATCTTTAAACTATTTAGTTTGGCAATTCTATGTACAGAATTATTTTAAATTTTCTCTAACAGTAATCCCGATTCAAGTGTTGCTTACACCTAAGACGAACGAACTAGAATTTGCGGTATTAAATTTTTTAAATACATCCATAAATGCCTTCTGGTATTGAGTACAATTCTAATCTTCTGTAACGGAATACATAAGGGTCAGTTTCCTTTCAAATCAAATATAGGGAAATATTTTCAAAAGAAACCACATCTATTAAATAATCTAAACGTCAACTTTCATTCGCTAGTCATACTATATACACTTTTAATGTGGCTTTAGACGATCAAATAAATTGAACTTTTATTTGACAAATATTTACAACATAATTTTTGATCAGCTGGTTACGCTTTACACGTTGAAATTATATAAACATTATTTGATTATAAGTGGGCTACATAATTACATTTTACTTTGGTTTGACATTTCATCTGCGCGTTTGTCGTTTGGTTTGTCTCTAATATGAGTTTTAATATTGCGCGTTCATTTTTCTTTACTGAAAATACTATGAAAATTAGTCAAAACAAAAACAAATATGACATTTATCAAAAAATATTTATGCCAACATTATAAAATATAGTGCATATTACCTAGGATAAAATAATCCCTCTAAGTAACAAAAATTTGAAGTAAATGACCTTGATATTTAGAACCTGCCCTAAGTTTTTTTGATCAAACATCGAACGTTCAAATTTCTTTGAACGTGTAAAGGTCCAGAATCTTATAGTACAATAAGAAGTAAAAATTCATGTAAATCTTTGATTCATGGGACAGTTTTTGAATTTTTGATTTTTTTATATGTTAAAATATTTTTAAATCTAAAGCGTTTTTCCTTTTATATTTTGCAAATTTTAAAAAAATACCGGAGAAAAAAAATGTTAATCTTTTATAATATTTTCTTCCCGCCATTACGGCGTACGTAACATCAACTATGTGCGAATTAGGACTCGACATACGTGCTCAAAAGGTTCATAGAAAGAGACAAAACCAAACACGGCCAACTGTTTACGTTTACATTTAAAACTTGACAATTTAATTTCTGTGTTTATCGTATTTGCTAGCTTTTCACATTTACATACTTAAAATAAAATAATTAGCTTTTTCCGATTTGAAATTAAATTCGACGTTTAAATATCAAATATAGAAGACATAGGTTCATGTTTTCATTCTAAACTAGCGCTCGTAGCGGATAACTACGGCGAACCAAAGATGCTGCATGCGTCATCGTATTGCGGGCGATTTAACTAACGATAAATTTAATATCGTTTATATAATGCGCTAAATTTTATTACTTTTATTGCATTAATAGTAACATTACATGTATTTGGATTTTCAAGTAAGAAGAGAGGGCGCATTAAACAATTCAAGTATGTATAATAGAGTTTTTGTAGTCATATAGTTGTAATTTCATATAAATATCAAACGTGTACCACTGTTTGTAGTTATAATATTCGCCGCTAGTTAGCGTTTTCTTATTTGAAAGTCCAAATAGTATTGCAGTTATGTGGAAAAATGATAACATTTTAACAAGATCGCCCAACTCTCTGCAATAAACTTGCGCAGATGACATGCATGCGCCTGCATTTATCTGCGTGCAAGTTATGTTTGATTAATCTACATTCTGGATCTTGTATCTTTCTCGAATATAAAATTCAAGATTCAGTACAGTATGGTGAAAATTAAAGGTAGAATTTGGCGATATTTCAATGAACAAGGCATTTAATGACATCATTTTAGGATTTTAAAATATTATGGTTATGGTTATGTTAATATATAGAAAACCATTGATTAATTACTACTATTAATGTATGATTTTTGTTATTAATAAACGATTTTAGTGACAAACCATAGATACCGCGTACCATTGCTGTACAACTGTCAAAATTTATGTGTTAAACTTTACTAATCTAAAAATTGTTGTCATGGAATAAAATTAGACAATAAGGTGCGGTCAATCAACGAAAAAATATTGTGACACGTGTGTTAATTGGCGATTAATGATCTGAGCAATTGTCTTAATCATTAACCGTCCGCATGAACAAACTTGATAGTTAAATAATTATGAATTCAAAATAAATGAATGCATAAAGACTTGATATTATTGATTGTATATTTGTAAGAAGTTTTTAAAAATTTGGGAAAATAATATTAGAAAAATAAACTCATTTTAGTGTTGCATATCTTACTTGATATCCTTGACGAAGAAATTGCTGGAACCGTAGGCTTTGACGTTAGTAGCAGTCACTTGTAAGTTACCTTGTTTATCTCGAATTAACTCTTCCATATACAGAGGTTCCAAGCTTGGGATGTTATAGTCCGGTGCTCCTATTTAGCAGTTATTACTTACGTTAATAATGTTTGTTAGCATAATTTCATTTTATATTATATTACTGGAGTTATTTTTTGAATACTAATTTCTTATTTAATTTTTAATTTATTCTTCTTAACATTTATATTGTGCCGATGCCCATAGTGTTAATATTTAATATGCAGTATATTCTGACTTTGACTTTTAAATTTGGTATGGCTGTTAGTGCACCCACCCAGAGCATACATGCATTCGGCGCCTATCAGTGGTATATTAACTATAAATCATTTTTTGTTTCATTAATTTGTTGGACAGTTAATCCGATATTCAAATTCTTTAAATAACACATACTAGATCTATTAAAAATCGGAACAAAACAATCTGGAATTTTATATTTTAAAATTCAATTGATTTTTTTTTTGCAATAAATTTTGAAACAATCGGTCCTAGCAAAAAAGTAGACAAAATTTCCTACAAAAATGGCCATATTAATTTTTTTTTGTAGGATGAATATTTTCATACATTCGAGGCAGACACAATACCGATTTTTTCAAAAGTTATTTATTGGAGATTTTTCGTCGCGGTACACAGCAAATGGCTTGGCGACAGTGGCGTAACTAACTGGCCCGCAGGGCCCGCATGGCGGGCGGGCCCCCAGCTCTAGAGAGCCCCAATTTACATGATTTATAATTTTATGACTACTGCGAAATTTTAAATTTAATCTTTTTTTTGTAGCAACATACAAATTTATTTAGTCCTTTATATTTTTAAATGTCAATTTCCAAAAATAATATTGGCTAAGGGACCCCTTATCCGCTATACAAAATCAAACTCTTTATTTTTTATCACATTTCCGGCCGGTAGAATTTCGATTCTTAGCAAATATTTTCCTGCAATGATCCAAAGTTTTCCTTTAAAATAACCTTATAAAAAGAAGTCTGGGGCTGTCAAATCAGGACACCTGGCGGCTAATGTGTATTAACAAAACGTGGGATTAAATAACGATACGAGAATGATTTCCGCAAAATTGCTACTATTTAAACTATATGATACTGATCCATCTTGCTAATACCATATTTTGCCCAAGTTCTATCATTTGGGATAATAAGCCCTCGGGAATGAGAAGACCTAATATGGTGGGATGTAGGGCAAAGGCAAATATCGAAACAATATATAAATACAAAACGTAGGTATACTTAAATGTGCATTATATTGTCGTAAATAGTGCAGGGTTGAATATTCTGAGGCAATGCCTTTCCGAAATCTGGCAAACAAATATGGAAACGCCATTTTTCTAAAATGCTCTCTGTAGGGAATGCGCAGCGTGGTTGAAGGTTAGAGGACCGCTGGTACGTAAGATCTTACTAAATAGCGGAAAGCTGGGACAAAATGCACTTTAGTCTACGGCAACTGTCAGGGAATTTTACAAATGCAATTCCGCTAGAAGGCGAGTTCCATCAGGATTTTTTGCCCCAAAAAGATGAATTTTGATCTTGTAGTGATTTGGATTTTAAATTTTAAGGAAAGGTGTGATTAAAAAAATATATAAATATATACATGTATAAACATAAATGTAGCAAATATTTAGTAAACAGCTATTTACTTTGTACTCTGACGAAAAATCTTGAAAAAATCTTTATTTTGTCTGCCTCAAATCTTCGAAAGTACAGTATAACCTCTTTAATCCGGACAATTAAATGCACGAGGTACGTCCGAATGATCGATTTGTCCGGATTACTGGATATTTGTGAAATATGTTGATATAAGAATGGGTTATATAAGTTACTTAATTATTGGGATCAAGCCCTAGGCTGCGGACGTTCTTTTTTTAGCTGTAATCAAATCAAAGCGCCCAAGAAACTATAATGAAATGATAAAAATGTACGCCCCCAAAATCTGTGCGCTCTAGGCTGCAGCCTACTCAGCCAATCCGGTAATTAGGTTCTGATTGTGATATGGAAATTTGCGAATTAAATAAAACAGCAATTTTTGTTCCAATACTTTCAATTTCGCATTAGATATCAATAAAACAACATCATAATCTCAACCAAACTCTCATTAAACAAAACTTAGAATGCTAACATAAATGAAACATATGGACGTACGTGCATATATTTAAGTATAATGATACTGTATTTATTTTACAGTTTGCACTACAAATCTAATAGTATGGATTTTCGAAAAATCAAAATAAAATTATGAATTAAAGCGCAAGCTAGTGACGATTTGACAAGTAAGTGCATGCAAAGTGGTCGGCTTGACTCGACGAAGTTAGTGTCCGAACTACTGGATGTCCGGTTTAAACTGTGTCCGGATTAAAAAGGTTATACTGTATTAATCGTACAAAAAATGAATCCGACCATTTTTATGGGAAATTTGTACTTTAATTTTGTATATAAAGTATTTTTCAATATGACTGATAGTTTCGGAGATTTTTGCAAAAAACGTGAAAAGACACGCTTGAACGGGTCCCCCACCCCCCGCCCATCCCACACAACCGGGGACATCTTCTTTTAATCTAATTTGATTGGGTTGCTCGTGTAAAACGCTTTTTTTTAAAAAAAAAAATTAAATATCCGTCTTGTGTTATGTCAGAGAAAACTATGACAATACAAAAATTAAGAAAAAATATTTAATAGTTATTTGTGTAACAAGTGTGTAAAGCAGTACTTTTTTGGTCGAGTGCGATGTTGTAGCACGAGACAAAAAATACTATTTTACACACGTGTTGCATACATTTTTCCTACAACCGAAATGGTATTGATGTTTCTCGTAATACTGAGTGTACAGGCATTCAGCAGCTTCAAATACTGTTGGTGCTCTTTCTCATAACACTTTACAAAATGTAACTTAAACACTTAGAAGAATTTCAGACAGACGATGATTAGTCTTTTATAATGTACAAATTGTACATTTAATATTAATATTAAAAATTAGGTTAGGTTAGAATACATGTCAAAAAAATGTTAATGTTCTTAAAAATTAGATTAGTACTCAATCTGTTAAAAAAATATTAGATTTGTTTCATTTATATGTATATTCATATTTCTCAATAAATTTTATTACTTTCATTATTATTTACTACCTAATTACATACTTCATAGGTAAATTAACCAAATTTTAATGTTGCCTAGCAACGCCTATTTACATTTCAAGTACTTTTCACGCACTAGAGTTCGAAAAATGACACTTTACACACTGTAATGAGTGCGTGAAAAATACTTTTCACGCACGGTTGTAGGAAAAATAATTTTCGAGATCCTAATGTATGCACACTAACGTGGTACATCTGAATACTCTAATTATTCTATTATTTATTTACTTCATAATTACCTGTTGCTAAAATTGGCTTCAATGCTTCTGCTGCTTTTTTCAAACAATCCTCTAAGTTTGGGTCATTCTTACTACATACATGTATAAATTCAGCTAAAAAAAATTTTAAATTAATGACAACTTTTTTTTAATAAATAGGTACCTACTGTGAATAAATCTTGTTAGCGAACATCAGTTAAGATGCTACATTAATTTAACATATTGTAACAATATAAACATTTTTATATTTATTTTTAAATTTCAAAATTTATAGTTAACAAATAAAAAAATCTACTTACGAACTTCAGTCCCA
Source organism: Harpalus rubripes (assembly GCA_963082715.1). Lineage (NCBI taxonomy): Eukaryota > Metazoa > Arthropoda > Insecta > Coleoptera > Carabidae > Harpalus > Harpalus rubripes. The sequence goes on from OY720457.1 coordinate 19,718,709, forward strand.
GAACAAACTACTATTACACCGAAAAGTGCTATACTTGTTGTTAAGATCATTTTGAGTATTGTCACTATTATTTAGAAAAATTTATGACTGGTATGCCATCTCATTGTTCAATGTTTTATATCTGAAGATGATAGATCTTGGCGGTAGTGGGGGTAAATATGAGGTGTGTTAAATGCATTTCCTTTTCTGATTTCAATTTCAATGTCAATGTTAGAAGGAAAGTAATGTTATTATGAAAGGCATGTAAATGGATAGTTCCGGTGTGCACAAACACGTGTTTCGAAAAGGATTTTTGTAAATTATATAAAATCAAACTCAACCAATTTACATGTAATTTGATTTGTAACCGTTTATAGGGTGATTTGTGTTATTATTATTGCTTAATTTCAGAAAATATCTAGCTAAACACAAACACATACGTATATGCTATAAATTTATTTATTAAAATAATTATTGAACATGAAGTAATAATTTATATACTTACTTTTAATTTCATAAGTAATAGTGCACATAAAATAAGTAATGATAAAATAAAAATTACATTTAATTCAATTTTTTCAACAGTAAAATAAAGTACCAATATTTTCATCCCCAAAAACGTTAACATTTTTAACATGGTATATTATAAAACAACTATTGTGTATTTATTATGTCCAGTGATTGACTATAGACCTTATTTACTAATAAAATTTGTAGCGTAAAATTTTTCTCAAAACTTTGGTTATATACTTTAGATTCCCGTCTAATATAACCTATAATATAAGGAAATAAATTAAATAAAATTCACTTCCATGAATGAAAAATTAATTTATATTTTAACTTATTTAATAAGCAAGATGGCTTCTTTCAAATTTCTACTCCCAGGGATATAAAATTACATACAACTACTTTTATAATTGTAAGATGTCACATTCATATTCAGAAAAAATGATACTGTAATGTATGTTATTTATGCTACAACTTTATTTTTCTGTATACTTCTTACATTTATAAGATATAGTAGTCCGTTTTCTGTAAGAATATGCCCAGGACGTCATCGTTTGTGTGCGCGGAATATTTTAGACACGCCCTTCAACACATAGTGACGTGGCTAGTAGAATAGACTTAGCGTCCAGTTGCTATGCAAAGTGGCTCGTTGCTAAGGGGAGGCGCTAATTTGGACTACTGCGCAGCCACAAAGTAATGGCGTATTCATGACGTACCTGGCATATTCTTACAGCGAACGGACTCTATATTAACATTTTTACAGCGAAAACTGTGTTAGATAGAATGATAGAAATATAAGAAATTATGCCTCGTATTCTCACCTATTGAAGTAGCGCTACTTCCGAAAAATCGCTGCTTTAACTGTCAAATTTCAACTTTAATATTTAAAATTAGAGAAATAAAAATAAATTAAATTATAAATAACACTTATATCAAATAATATATGTTTCATTTAAAAAAATATAAAACCTATTATTCTAATTAAATAAAATTTAAAAAATCGAAATAGCGCTCCTTCGGAAGTAGCGCCACTTCAAGAGGTGAGAATATGGACCTAACTTACTGCCCAGTTTCAAACAAAAAAATCTGATGTGTCCAACAGAAAACCTCCCGCCATTTAATTTTTATTAATCAAATATACATTCTTACATATTTATATATGCTGAAAACTGTATTAAGTCCCATTGAACTGTGGTTCTATTTACTATTTTCTTTTTAAAAACTATTATTAATTTGAAATTTTTGATTCTTTGTCTGTGAAATTTAAGTATCTGTCAGTAACATATATGTATTTGAGATATGAACTGTGTAACCAAGGAGTTGTGTGTTGTGTTTGCTGTTTGTTTAAAGCGTAGGCTCCGGAATTTAAATAATAGATAATTTTATAAATTTATCCATAAAATATATACAAAAGTATTAATGCAAACCTGTAGAAAATTAAATAATTTTTAATTTTTATAATAACACAAATCTCGAAAAAATAACATTTAAAAATATATTTTGAAGAATAATTATTTTGAGCTTTAAGTAAAGTGCCATATCCGGTTAACTGATTTACACCAAAATCTAATGGCTTCTTTCCATATTAGAATAAGGTAGAAATACAAGGTTTGAAATTTTTGTAAATGATAATATTTAAGTTAGAGCGTAAACAGGAACCACACACACACGCGCGCTGCACGCACGCACGCACGCACGCTCACACACATATACATACACACACACACACACACACAGACACACACACACACACACACACACACACACACACACACACACAAACACACATACGCACACACACGCACGCTCACATACAAACACACACACACACACACACACACACACACACACACACACACACACACACACACACACACATACATACATACATACAAACAGACATCATCGTGAAAATGTGAAAATTGAATTCTAGGGATCTTAAAACGTGGTCATTTACCAAAATCTCGATATGCGATTTTTAGCACGATCCCTATACCTCCCTTACCAAGGGTAGCGGGAGGTAAAAGTGCATATTGAAATTTTGACGCCAATACATAATAATTCATTTGACATTTAATTGCGATGCAATATTGTTAATTTACGGAATTAAGTTACATTGATGCAACCGGCCATTATATGGCAAATAAACGTTAGATAACAATTATCTATCCTTTCTTTTTAGAGTTGCTAAAAAAGAGCAAATAATACTTTCGTAACCATTTGTTTTCTTTGAAATCTCTGAATTATTAACAAAACATATTTTTCTTTAAATAACAATGACAAAAATAAAAAAAAAAACTTACTTAAGATGATGTTTTCTTAGAAATCAAAATACCATAACACAATTCGTTACAGACAGTGATATTCACACACAAAATTTTGTTCAAAACAAAACTAAAATATATATTATGATATACACAAATATATGTAAAAATGAATATGACAGTTAAATTGTAAAAATAAAAAATATAATAAATAGGAGGACAAATTTAATAATACGACTATTTTTCAAATCAAAATAAGTGAACGTGAACATTTATATTTATACCAAACATTTTATTTTAGATACAAAACATAGAAGTTAACAATTAAACTAGGCTCGCTGCATAAGTAACCAAAAACAAGGCCTACTACGTATATAGGCTTGACACGTCTTTCCAGAATAATTTTTTTTTCGTACTATACTTCAGTTCACGTAAGAATATAGCGGTGGAAATATAGGTGCAGTTAGATCTTGTTGTTTAATTGGATAATTCAATCAAAAAACAAGATCAAACTGCACCTATCTTCCCATCACTATTTTCTTACATGAAATGAAGTATACTATTTTGACTTTTTGCCGCCAAATATTTCGAATTTTAAATAGCACGCAATTGACCCCTGTGGTGCACTCTCACACCAGCAATGAGCACCCGTGAGGTGACGCCTGATGAATGCCCGCACGGTACAAATATGTCATCATCATTATCGACATCTGTGTACAAAGCAGATTGGCACACCCAACAATGGGTGTGATGATATATTTATTTATTTATTTATCTACCTATTACGGAGAAAATAAAATGACGAAAACGTGATGTAATTGGAGAAATGAAAATTTTATGTTAATCTTTACATTTACTATTATTTCCTGCCCAAGTAATAATTAAAAAATGTAAGTACTAATTAAAAATTTATACTTTTCTTTTAAGATTTACGCGAATGACGAGATACATAACCATATGTATATTGAATCCGCAAAAAAGGTGCAATCTTAATTATGTATCTTTATCAATGTGATAATTTTCCTGTTAAATTTGCAATGTAATAAGATAAATTGACGTAGTTATACAATTGTTTATGATTATGGATAAAGTATGACTAATAATTCGATAATAGTTATTAAATGACGTCGAATCAATGATGAATATTCTCGGAGCAAAGAAATAAATTAAAGCATAATTCATAGTCTAATGAAAAGTTATATCAATTACTTTTTTGTACGTCTGTTTTGAAAGTAGGCTTCTCAAATTGTAACCGGTAACTTTGCGATCAGCTGTCCTGAGGCATGTGCCACCAAAAACTTTGCAACTTTGCACTTTTCATTTTTCATGGTGCCACCGTTGATATAATTTTTTGTATTTGATTGTTTTACTTTGGGTAATTTGATTATTTTACATTAATATGATCTGATAATTATATCATTTATCATATTAAATCATAAATGAGTGAAAAATAATATGCATATAAACTTTTAATTTTAATTTAATTTTTTAATTTTCGCTTTTCTTTGCCGAAATTAATTTTTTTCTTTTTTGGCTAATTTTGACTACACAAACTTGAAAATCAGAGATAATACTATAAATACGGCTTCATATGCATTAGGTTTGGGCAATTACAAATAGATCTTTTCAATTTAAAGAGATAGAAGATATGCGCAATAGGGACCTGCGCATAGTAAGAACAATTGAGATCTATGACGTTTGTTTCTAAAAAAAATTGACGTAAAATGTGAGAAAAATCTTTGACAACTTTAAAAAACTTCCCGCAAAAATTTACAAAAGCTTTTATTAGAGCTAATATATCTAACGATGCATATTTTCACCGAGAATACAGGTATTTTAATGACTGAAAAGGTCCATTATTAAATAGTAACTCTAAAATATAATTAAATGTTACTGAAAGTCATAAGACTACAATCGTTTTCTGCTAAATTTAAAATATTCAAAATAGTTGAATTTTTGTGTAAAAATATCGAAAATTGCTCTATTGTTCACCAAATTTATATCCATTATTCTAAAAATTCCATACCTAGAAAATGTTGCTGCCATCGTTTACTAAACCTAAATTTTTCTGTTTTTCGTCGTGAGAACATTATTCTCGTTAAAGAACGCAAATAGAATTGATCTTTTTTTAAATTAATAACTTTTAGTAATGCCAATTTTTTTATCCCTTTTTGAACACATATTTCCAATCAAGATGGTAAATGACATATAATTGTCAGATCATATTAATATAAAATAATCAAATGTTCCAAAGAAAAACAATCAAATAATTTCACTTTGCATTTTTCATTTGCAAAAAATTATATCAACAGTGGCACAGTGGCACTATGAAAAATGAAAAGTGCAAAGTGCAAACTTACAAAGTTTTTGGTGGAACAGGCCCCTGGTACCCTGATAACAGTATCATTTTGTCTGTCATACTCATAATTTTCTTGGCGCGAATTCAAAAGTTGGAATCAGTTTGCTGTCTTACATTGACGTCTAAACAAAAAACATTTTTTTTTTGTGTGTAAAGTTTTGGTGTAAATTGTGTATAAAATGTCAGCTTATTTTAAATTATTAACTAGTCACGTCAAACGTCAAACACATGTGGCAAACTTAAAAGACAAACCTCGTTTGTGCTTTTGTTTACCTTGACTGTTTTTGTGTTCCTTGGAATCTCATCTTCTATTACTGACAAGACTAAAATCTCTTTTCAACTGTTATATTTCATTCTTATGTTATATCATGTTGTATTATTAAAATTTCTAAATGATGTTTCCATATTTTTGTACATCTTTATTTATTATTTAACAAAAGATTGTCTATTTTTATAATTAAAGGGGAATTAACATGTTTAATGCTTTAAAATTACTAGTAAGAAATAGTTTCATATCATAACTGTCATTCTTTTACGGTTGAATTTCGCGCTGAACGGTATTCCTAAAACATGGTGTCTAGTTTAAATTTATAACTGAAACACCAAGAAGCCGACGCAAAGAGTCCCTACGGTTTGTTTCTTATACTGTGCCTAGACTTCTAGGCCTTAGGTTATTGTTCAAAGTATTCTGTTCTGTTACTTTGACAAGTGAGGCTTCAGCACATATGTTTTCAAGGACACTTAAAATATCTGTTTGCCCACGCCCTAAACAGAAATAATACAGTTGCTAGCGATTTTCAATTTTCAAATTTACTTTTTTGCTTTTAAATGGAAAGTAAGTGTTTGCGATAGAGTACCTACATAAATAAACTTACGAAAAATTCGAAATTTTATTTAAATTCTCAACGATATTAAATTTAAATAGCATTATTTATTGTAACGTGTAAGCCCCGCTGCTACGCTGAACAATCGCTCTAACAGTCGGGCTAAGTAACAAACAATCCGCGACGTGTTTAATTACTTCCGGTCGCCTGAACCTTTTATGTTCATTGTTATTATGCTCTCGAACATTCTAGAGCTCTCTGGGAATTAATGGCAGCTGTATAAAAAGGATACAGCTATGCTCGGGAGTTGGTTACATTCAGAGACGTAGAGATATTCACATAGAGTGTTAGTGAGTTTGAGAACACAGCAGTATCGTAGTGAGCGTGTGCAGTAAAGTGTCGAGTGGAGTAGGTACCCTGGAAGTTACTGGTATACTGGGATAGCTGAGGATGTGAATACTCGGTAGTGTTGACGGGTACTGGGAAGCTATAGTGTACGAGGACAGTAACGGCGAGTCTGGAAGTTACTGGTATATTGGGATAGCTGTAGAAATAAATACTCGGTAGTGTTGACGAGCATTGTGAAGCTAGGTATACAAGGACAGTAACAGCGAATTGGAGTGGATACTCGACATTGGGATTGAAGAATTGTAGCATACGGATAGTTGGGGATACTGAGGCTGTGGAAGGAGAAAATTAGTTACATAAATAGACAGACAGTGAGGTGAAAGGGATGACTTCTGTCATCGCAGTTGAATATACGGAAGCTGTTGAGTCAGTTGAGTATATAGACGCTGTGGAGGTCGGTAGGCGGACAGTTGATCGTGATATAAATGAAGAAGTGACATAAATAGTGAAAATATATAATTAGTAATATCGTGGAAATAAATAGTAGTGTTAATTGATTAAATAAATAAGTAGTATTAGTGTTATCTAGTTAATTATAGTTTTAGTCTTAATTAGTTTTTAATAATTGTTTAATATTAGTAATCTTCATTATTTAATACATTTTTAATATTTAGTTATAGTAATAAACCTTTATTTTAATTAATAATAATTGTCTAATATTTACACTTCACCCAAATAAATAAAAAAACTTTACACTATTATAACTAACTTGCCTGTTGCTTATAAAATCGTAAATCTATGTATATGTACATAACATTTAACTAGTGCTAGGACAATGATAATTCTTCGTCTTGATTTAATTTTATTCATTTTAATCCATCCATCAAAAAAGTATATTGCCTCTTATATCTGTTGTTGGATTTCTCCGGTAACAAAAATGTAATATTACGTTCTTCCCGGTTCGCGGCTTCATTTATATACGCTGCTTTCAATCTCACTTTCATCACTACTATTACTCATTTTATGTTTTGTTCCGACTGCCGATGATGCCAAATAAAACCGGATTTATAAATTGCACAGAATAGAATGGAGTAGAATAGAATAAGGAATTGTATGGAATAGGAATAGAAATTTTACAAATGTATTTATAGATTGCATAGTATAGAACAGTTTGGAATAGAATGACGTAACTTTCACACTATTCATTGGTGACATTTTATCTTTTGCTAATTTCATTGAGAATAATGTCATTGTTTGCTTTTGGAATAAAAGATAGCATTTCTGCACGAATGCCATGAGTCTACAAACTACAATAAGTTTTTAGGCGAAACACCAATGCCAAAACCAACGAAGTCACTCGAATAGCATCGGAGTAAGCCGAATGGAAAATAGAATAGAATAAGAAATAAAATTTGGTAATTTCTTATTCTATTCCATACTATTCTATTCCAGTCTGTGCAAAAATGGTTCCGTATGTATTTACAGTGGTTTATATTTTGCTATTCTGTTCTACGTAAACTATAAACCAGGCTTAATTTTTTGACGGCTAAATATTTATTTAGAAAATCTGATGTGGCCAACACATGACCTCCCGTCAATTCCATATTTGAAAAAGCAATGAGCTTTAAGTAAAGTATCACTTCCGATTAATAAAACAAAATCTAACTTGTTGTTCCAATACATAGAAAAGTCTGTAATACCAAATTTTAGATTATATTTTATTATATTTTTCTCGAAAATCTATTAAGAGCTCCAAATTAAGTACCATATTATGTAATGTTGTTTCAAATTATACACGAGTTTTGAATACCACATTTGAAAAGTTTTGATTCATGTTTTAATATATTTTTCAAGAAAATCTGTTTATAGCTTTTTGTAAAGTATCAATTCCGGTTTATCAATTTTAGAAAAAATCTAACATGTCGTTCTTATTACTATAAAAATGTTAAATACCAAATTTGAAAAATTTTGGAATATATCATAATATATTTTTCACGAAAATCTGTTAAGAGCTTCAAGTAAAGTATCACTTCAGGTTTATTAATTTTAGCGAAAATCTAATATGCTTTGTTCTTCTTGATATAAGTCTAATACTAAAATTGAAAACTGTTATGGGCTTCATGTAAAGTATCACTTCCGGTTATCGAATTTTACCCAAAATCTAACCAACTCTTTATATAAATGCAGAAAGTTTAAATACGGGAAATATAAATATTTGGAAGTTTGTTATAAGAGTTAACGTGGACGAAAAAATCGTTACACACACATACGCACACACACATACACACACACACGCACACACACACGCACACACACACACACACACACACACACACACACACACACACACACACACACACATACACATACACACACACTATTAACTTGGAAACAGTTTTGCATGGCTAACTGAAAAATGAAATCATTCAGTCTGATTTGAAATCAAGTGAATTTATTTTGGAATATGAAGGGTGAAAGAGTTTTTAATAAATATTTTTATTTATTTGATGAGCCTCATATAATAAATAAATAAAAATATCAATAAAAATGAAAATATTACTAAGCGACTGGTAACAGATGAGAGTAGGTGTACACAGGAATGCAGTCAGTATTCTCATAAATAAAAATATTTATTAAAATTTTTTTTCACCCTTCATATTCCGTGAAAACTGAACTCTGATCTAGAGTCGTTCATCACTATCACTGAATTTATTTTATTATAATTTGGTAATTTTTGAAAAAATAGTGTGTGTGTCACGAGCGCAAAGTGTTTTTGTCGTTTTCGGAAGATTTCCACGCTCCGCTACGCGACGCTCTTCAACTTCTTGACAAACTATCATTTTCCGCTCTAACTAAATATGTATATACAAATAACTATTCTTAATTCTAATAAGATTTTTTAAATAGAGTATTCAATATAAAATTTTACTATTGAAAATTGGCTCAGACTCAAAACGAATTATATCTTACTTTGGAATAAAAAAAGTAATATGATGGGAAAATACTAGAATTATAAAGCGGATGTAACATAATTTTCTAGTTAATTTTCCAATGATTTCAAGCATTTCAAACCACAATTTTTAATTCTTTTAAATGAGGAGTTATCATTGTTAAATGATAGACAGAGATTATATCTACGCAAAGAATTAACAAATTGCTCTTTGTAATGGGATATTCTATTGTAGAAAATGAAAAAACCATGATATTACACGTTATCCTAAAAAATAATGAAATAATGAAAAATGTCTACAATTATTTTATTTAATATGTTTTTGTGTATTATATAATTAAACATCCGGTATATAATTGGATGCCGGACACAGTCAATAGGGCGAGGGCGACTGGGCATTGGTTATCTGGGGTGCTAACCAAATGGGCGCTGGGACAAAAGCGAAAAAATATATAATAGGTTGTTCCAACATATAATCGAATCAATACGATACTATCCGACCCATGCGCAGTATTAATTTAGGAACGCCATTTTAATACAGCGCACGCTTCGGACAGTTTAGAATGCGAAGAATTACAAAATTGTGGGGGCACGTATTTCCGTTATGGGATGTGAAAATCATAAAACATAATATACTCGTATTTTCGGATTCTACTCTAAATAAAGTCGATTGGTGCCGGTCCCAGTGTGAGGAAATGTAAAAAAATAATAAGCGAATTGTATCCAATACAACTAGTTTTGTTGAAAATTAATATTCAGCCCCTCTTTCATTCCAGTAAAAATCCCTGAAAAGTTAGAGAGGTTATATTAAGCATCGATAGAAGCCAACACGGAATGAAGTGGAGTGATTAGTTTCCGGCGTGTTCCCGTTGTTTTAATGTTTAGAAAAATCAGAGTGTCACTTTTAACTACATATTTTTTCTCTTCCAAAAAAATCTTTCAATTTGTATGCCTGCTAAGCTTGTAATTTTTAAAAGTTATATTATCGTCCAGTTGTCCATCGTCCATTGTGACTCGCCCAGTTGTCGCATGCCGAGTGCCGACAGAATGGATGTGATTAGTAGTGTGCTAAGAGAGAAGGTTTCTGAGTGAAAAGAGCAAATGTATGACTAATGAATGTGGACAAGACGAAAGAAGTGTTTTTGAACAGAAATGGATTTGAGCTAAACCACTTTGTGGGAAACAGATTTTATGTATGTCTGTATCTTAAAAGAAAAGTGTGGTCTCCAATGGCAATTACCAGAATTTTGGTGTGAACTGAAACTAGAAGAACATTATATTACAGATAATATCATAAATTATATTAAATTTCTAAATGCTTATATAATTTGGTAACAATAATGAGAAGTTTTTTTAGAAGTCGGGAAGTTGTCATTTCCCAACCTCAGGCTTAATTCCCGCAATAAAAGCTCAGCACATATCAGCAATGGCGTATATTTTTATTTCGGAGGAGGTCCAGGTTGTACAAAAAACTTATACTGCAGATATACTGGGTGAACACTAGAAACCGAGACAGGCGTTTAACAAGAGAAAACAGTTTTTCTAAAATACTATCTGTCCAGTAAAACATACTTTATTCATAAAGATTTGGAGAATAAAAACTGGAATTATTATATGTTAATAGCTATAACATATCTAAGAATGTTATGCACATCATAACTGCCGCATATGTCACTTTCAAATCCGAGCTCGTAGAGCGAGGATTTTAAGACATGTAAGGCTTGTTATGATTAATAACATCCGTGGTTTGTTCAATAGTTTATCGGTTTCAGAAAATTAAGACATTGATAAATATATTTTTTTGAAATTTTCTCATTAATGCTACTGGCAGATTGCTATGGTTAACAGAACAATTATTTTGACATGTCAATATGACAAATGTTCAAATTATGTGCTTTATTCCTCATGTTTATTACTTCAGAATAAAGTAGACCGTATTTAGAACGACAGGCTAACGCTGTCTGTATATATTAATGAAGAGCATTATATTTTAATTTTATTTTCATTTTGTAGACCGTTGTTGACAAGTCAGTACGGTAATAATATTACCATACAGATACAGTTATTACTTAGTTACCAGCCTACTTTTGTACATGTAAACAATGGAATAATATCCTGAAACCGGTAAACTTCTTAAATTAAATTTTTGATACCCGAGTAAACTTAATTTAAAGACGTATTAGAAATAGATTTAGAATGCTTTATTTTAAGAAATGAGTGCCCGTAACCTGGCCTTCGAGCCTCTCCTTTATATTCGCGACTGTATATCACTAATGGCTATTTACATATAAACAAAAATTCTTTACATTTTATAAATAAAGAAACGAATAGAAATGTATATAATATAAATAAGTATAAATAAATGTAAAGAAACCAAAATTTAAGACCAGAAATCTAACAGAAAGTTCATGTGGCATGTAATCAAGGCCAAAGCATTTATTTATCCATGCGAGGTTATATCATTATTATTATTTTTATATTAATTACGTACTATTAATTTCTTATTGTGAATAAAATAGTATACAAACCTCATTGAAAAGATTCATTACGCCTCGGGCTTCAGCTATAACTTCAGCACTTCGTGTTGTACCAAGTTGAAAACGTGTGGGTGACACTAACACACGGCCAGGGTGGACATTAGAAATCAGTGAGTGTACATAACTTGGATTAATTAAAGATCAATCTAGGTCTAATTGGCAATATTTTTTTGAAAAATTACTTCTAATATTCATAAATTTTGCCTGGAAAAATGACAAATTTCAGCATGTTTACTAATTAATTTCTAATTAATAAAAACAAAAAGTAAAAAAAATAGTACCAACTATACGTAGATTGATTCTTGTTCTATAAACTAAAATTTATTTTTTTGTCAAATGTTCAGTGATTGCAAAGATATGACCGGATTTCTAAACCACTTTTTTGCTTATTTTCAAGGGGGTGCATCATACTCTTAAGGATGTTATCTTTCCATAAAATCCAATTAAAACTGTCAATATGGATTGACAGTTTTAATTGTGCGTAAAAGCCTAGCTAAGCTACTACATCGTCTTGGTAACCTGTATTTGCCATCGACAGAAATGAAACACTTTTGGCTAATTTACTATTCCATATTGTTACGTGGATGGGCATATTCGAGAAGGTACCACTATGAGATGTTGCTAGAATATATCAAGGACGTCAGCCCGAGTGCGACCGAAGAGAGACGAAGATTGCCGAATGAATACAATATGACAGGTATGGTAATGGACGGTAATAATGTGTGTACAATAAGAAAAGTCGAGAACAAAATGAGCTCGCAGCGAGAATATTGGAGAAGATTCCAGAAATTCGGTGAACAATATTGTACCTATATGAGCAGTGAGAAAAATTCTCTAGAATCTGTGAAGATTGAGTGCAATTATAAATATTATTTTTGTGTTTATTGTTAAAAATAGAATTTGCTAAGTGTTTTAATGTTATATACATATATATATATATATATATATATATATATATATATATATATATATATATATATATATATATATATATATATATATATATATAGTACACAGTGTGAATGTTAGTATGTTTAAAAGAAATTAATTCAGTAAACGCTTGGTGTAAGTTTAAAACCCGCATTTCAATAGCAGTGTAGGCACTAGTAGGCAGTTTCAAATACGAGATAAGCCCTGCATTAAAAGACTTGCATCCTTTTTCTTAACTTTCAAGGCAACTATTAATTTATTAATGATAATATCGCGTTTTAAACAATAAATTAATTCTAATAACATGAAACTAAGTTTTGGAAATTGAATAAGTGTAAACAATAAATTATAAAATAAAAAAGTCTGATGTGGCCAGCACATTACCTTCCGTCAGTACACGGATCACCTCAACTACAGATAGGACAGCTAATGTATTTTTCGAAATACAAAATAGTGACATCTACAGATTGCTTCCATGAACTAACGCACACTGTGATGGCTTGGTCGGCTTGGTAGTTTGTGACATAGGAAACATGTCATGTATATATAAATTGAAATTATGAATTTTTAAAATAAAAGACATAATAAGAAAATTGAATATAAGTACATACAAATATTTTAAATAATCACAATACAATAACTATAAATTCATTTCTAAATAAATTTAAAATTACTTGTCAGATAGACATACACTTCTATTTTAATTTTTGTTTATATGTAAGATAAAAGGATATTGGAAATGGTACCACATTTCATCATTAAATATAAAAGTAAACGTCTATTTGCTTCTTTGCACTGCACTTTATATCAAACAGCACAACCAATGTTCATCAGCTTATTGAATTTCAATTCCGTATTACATAAAAAATAAACACAGTTAACACACATTAAAACTGGAGAAATCACGAAATAAATCACTAAACTAAATCTATAAACTATTTCAAATTGGATTACCAAAGAATTGCAAAATGTTTTGAACTCAAAGGTGACAATCCATTTTCTTAAAATTTAAACACTGTCGCGCCTCTACAGTTTGCTTCCTGGAACTATGACAGTGTCCGGTGCCTGCGTCAGTAATATGTATTTTGTATAAATATCAAACAGAAAGTTCCTTGCAAAAGATTCCATTTCCTGCACATTACCTTCAGGCAGTTGTATATATTTTATACAAATTCCATACAGAAAGTTTATAGCAAAAGATCCTATATTTCCAGTAAAATTATAACACAAAAATACTGTCAACTGCACTTGACACTTACACCTTTCAATCAGCATTTTCTTAATATAGCAGCTGTTTCCAGAGTTATAGCTTAGCAGGCTAATGTATGATAATTAATTTGAAGTATAAAATGCATTCAAATCGTATAGAGAATACAATATTCTTTAATATAAGAAAAACTATTAAAAATCTTCAAATGATGGTACACACCCACACGCACACGCACATACGCACACGCACGCCTGCACACGCACGCACACACACGCACACACACAATCACACAAACATCATCGTAAAAATAGTAAAATTGTATTCTAGGGACCCTGAAACGTGCTTATTCATCAAAGACTCACCACCGAATTTTTGACCAAAGACAATACCTTCCTTACCTAAAGGTGACGGAAGGTAAAAATTATATCATTTCGACATATTACCCATTGTTGGGTGTGGCAATTGGCTTTGTACGCAGATATCATTATCAGGCGTCCCCTCACGGCGTGGATAGTACATCACAGAGGTAACTTTTGTGCCCATTAAAATTCGAAATAAGTTTTGGCGTCGCTCGGGATCGAACCCAGATCCCTAGATTCGCGACCAGACATTTAGGCACAGGAACATGAGATCCCATTAAATAACTGAGAGAGAGAAAAAAACAGGCATTAAACTTATTAATTTTATATGAAAAATTGTAATAAATAGATGTAGGCCAATTCTTTGGGCGCATGGCTTTTAAGGATATAGACGTCCTACCTAAACGCTAAATATAGAGTATATTTTAAAAATTATACAAGGTGTTAAAAATCGGTTCCAAAAATTTAGGAGCATAAAGTACAGATTAGGATTTGTTTTACTTAAGACAGCTTGATCAGCGAACAGTGTTTTGTTCAGTGAGACTTGTGTCGCGTAGGTACTATACTGTCGCGCGTAACTAGGTATCTGTATCTTTTACTCCGAATGCGTTCTCTCTCTGCGCACTACTCACGCTCACGGGCTCGCTGGCCGATCTGTAGTATGTATTCTAACACAGAAATGACCGACTTGCATATTACGTTCGATATCAAAAAAACTGTAGAGGGTTTCCCATTCTCAATGTATTTTTTTCTCCATAAGTAGTACGATAAATAAATATTTTAATAATGGAAAATAGCTCATATCTCCGAAATGGTTAATTTGCGGACCCATATTGATTTTTCACATTTTCACTTATTTTTGTTTGAATTTTATGCTCATAATTTTTTGGATCGGTATGTCGCTCAAATAACATTAAAAAAGGACCAACATTTCAATTATAATTCAGAAAAATAAGAATAGGGTACTATACCTACTATAGTCAAATTTTAACTATCTTAATAAGAAGACGCAAATATACATAAATAATTAGTATTAGTGAAAAAAAATTGTTTCAATATTGATTATGTCGCAAACTACAAGCGATTAAAGTTGATTACTAATTAGGTATGACGCGTTAGGTCCTACGAATTTGATTGGTCGCCTGATTTTAAAAACGAGATTCGCGGGTCTGCTGCGTTCACCTTTGAAAGATTATGAACTGTCACGTTGTTGAATAACCTAACAAAAAAAAATACAATTTTATGTTTCATGAATTTGTTTAATTATAATATCTAGTAATATTAACAATAATATTATATTATATATTTATAATTAAATCAATTTGTAATGTGTTAATTAAATTAATAATAATATTAACTAATCAAAACAAACAAACACTACCGCCATCCGCCGTCATACTTTGTGTCATAATATTGTCAAACTGTTTCAATCTTCTATAATTTATTGAGAAAAAATGCTTATTATTTATGTTATGTATGCTTAATAATAATTTCTTCGTGAATATAACGTATAAGTTTTTATTTAAAAATATTTCAGCTATGCAAACATGAAAAAATCTGTTCTCTTTAGAACTAACAGTTTGTTAACCACTGGAAGTACCAGCTACATCACGCAAGAAATTCTTAACTTTAAAAATTCATATCTCGTTTATTACGTAAAATTTTTAAGTCGCGTTTGCACTAAAATTCTTATTTCATCCTGTTCTTACAGATTTTTTTTTAAATGGTATAGGGCCCTATTATAGAAAATATAATAATAAAAATATAGAATAATGCCCCTTTAGAATTAGTGCACGTCTCATTTTATCAATTTTTGATTTATTGTTATTTCATACGACATAAAGTTACTTAGAATAATGTATGAATGTAAATATCTACAATTCATCGACGTTGACCTTACATCAGTAAAAATCTCTGTAGGTACGTGGTAATGGCACTACTATCATTACATTTAGAAGAGAAGCGAGGAAGTGCATGACGATTATTGCGTTGCGTGAATAGAATTGATTCCTTATCATCTGCGCTTTACTGTCCAAGAGAAAAACAAAGCTTGTTAACTCTGTTCTTGACAGCTAGGTAATATAAAATTGTTTCTATCATATTTCATTCACTTATAATGAATGTTGACCTTGAATTATATTCTTATTTGTAATATGCGAATGGTAATTTCATATTTATTAAGTATATTCATTTTTAAATATTATGTATATCTGAAAGTAATAATATAATTATAGCACCAGTGTGTATAATAAATAATCGCGAAAAAATCATTTTTACATAGGTACCTAATAGAAATAAGTGAACAATAATTATATAAGTATTAGCGGCAGTAAATAAGTGTTCGAACGTATTCGAGATCGAAAGGAAGTCGAGATCTCCAAAATCAGCCTCAACTGAGAGTAGGAAGCACTTACTGGCCGCAAGGCTTTTTACGTTTGTTGCAAGATCGACGAAATAACAAAATTAGAATTATAATTATTAATATTGGCATTTAAAAAAATTTAGTTGTCTTTTTTTATTTTTGATCGTTGTCAGCGTTTACTTTTATTTACTTACCGTCTCCGGATCCGTAGTAATCACTTACCGATCAGTAATTTTTAAGGATAACATACTGCTTTGGAAACCTAATCGGTAAACAAACACAAACCCAATGAAAAAGATGTTTAACTTGTCTTGAAAAGGTAAAGAAAAATAGAATAAACTATATAGAGTGTTCATTTTAAATGGGACACCATTGCTCTCTCGAGAACTATAGGAGCTACAAATACGGATAAATGTGCAAATAATTTCTATTTTTAAATGAGAACATATATTTTTTATTTGCTCATTCGTTAGAGAATATAATTCTGAATTCAGTGATATAATATTTTTATTCCTTTATATAACAATTTTTTTTTAGAAAAATGCATGTAAAGTTTTGCATTAATTTGTTTAAATTATGGCTACAATAAGAGTATCATGAATGGAAAAAACGAATACGTGTTAATTTTTGTTACATAGAATTAGAATGCCATGAAACAAATACGTGAATATTTAGTTTGCGTTGATATTTATGATCAATTACAAGAACAAAACATTTACTTCTTTCGGTCAGGGCATTCTAATTCTATGTAATAAAAATAAGATGTATTCATTTTTTCCATTCGTGGCACTCTTATTATAGCCATATTTTAATCAAATTAGTATAAAACATACATGCATTGTTCTCAAAAAAAATCGTTATGCATCAGTATAAAAATATTATATCACTGAATTCAGAATTAATTCTCTAATGAATGAACAAATAAAAAATATATGTTCTCATTTAAAATAAAAAAAGTTAGGTCTAGTAATTTGAGAACCACTGGTCGAAAAAAATTATATTTCTTTCCTTTAAATATGTCTTGTGAAATAGAAATTGTTTGCCCATTAAACCGTCTTTGTAGCTCTTATAAATCTCGAGATAGCAATGGTGGCCCATTTAATATGAGCACCCTGTATATGTAATTATAGTATACATGTACATATTTTTTTGTGTCCACAATAACATTAATATTAGTAGTAGCTATTTTGGAAATTTGTTTCATCAAAATAATTTGTTGTTTATGTACTGCGTCGAGGGTATTAAAATTACATGTCAGTGCAAATACTCTAAAATTAATGAATATTTTTGTAATTAGTACATTAAATTAAAGAGTAAATTCAGTCAGTAAGTTGAATACTTACATTTTTACCTTCCGTCACCTATAGGTAAGAAAGGTATTGTCTTTGGTAAAAGAATTCACCGGTGAGTTTAAAATTAATAAGCACGTTTTATGGTCTCTAGAATACGATTTTACTATTTATACGATGATGTTTGTATTTACGTACATGTAATGTGTGTGTGACGGTTTTTCGTCTCCGATATCTCCAAAACTACGAAAATTACAATTTTTTCTTATTCATCTACGATAAGACTAGCGTAAGAGCAATAACAAATAAATAACTTTTTATAAACTTTTCTGAATTATAGTTCAGGAATAATATTTCAACTTATCTTTGTTAGTCAAAATTCTGTTTAGAAGTAATTATCATTTTTCCCACCGCGGGTTTTGTTTTCAGAAGTCTTTGACAGTCATGCGTTGACAATTAAGTATTTTAGTTATTACAAGCTTACGTGCAGGGTTGATAGTTTGTTATGGATGCCTTAGCCTGTACTCTGTACCCTTTCGAGATATCTGCTTATGAAAGATAACGCTTTGTTTTTGAGATAATCTGCATTAGTTTCCCACGTCGAGAAGACGTCTGGTCTCAAATAGTAAACATTGTCTTAATGATGCATTGGCATCTTTAGCAATTTGTTTAGGTTGTGTTTAATAATGTTAGTTTAATCAATAGTTAATAATAAGTTGTAATAGTCATGTAAATAAAAACTAGTAGTTTAAATCTCAATGAAGTCCATGCCATAAATCTAAGTGTTCGTCAGCATTCCTCATCAGTCAACATGTGAGTAGATGTGTGAAGTGACAGCGTAAGAGTGCATATGTGTTCTTTCCTTTTCACCAAGTCGTGGACGCCAATCATCCAAGGGTCTACCAGTCAGTTAAAGTTGTCATCGTTGGAAAACAAGGAAGCAATTAACATTATCAGCTTCTTCTGCACCCCCTCGTGTTACACCTCTTCTTTGCTCTAATATAAAGAGTTGATAATAAAAATGTATTTAAAAATAGTCAACCGAAAGTAACAGAAGACAATAAAATAAATGATAATGAAGCTTGATTTCAGTGAGCAAGATTCATTTGCAAATTCCGGTAATGAATCGATCTCATCAAGTTCAAGGAATAAAATAGAACTTCGAACCTTTATGTATATTTTTACCAGAAAAAAATTGTTAATATTAAATGAATACCCGACGATTAAAAAGGTTTTCATGTATTCGTATACACCACTAACAACTTCAGCTCTAGTAGAAAATTTATTTTCTTTTGCTATAATCATTAATTCATCTAAGGAATAAACTATTAAATTATTACACTAGTCCTGAAATAAAAAAAATTCTAATATGACCGAAAAATTTGTTATTTTGTTATCTCGAGAATGATGTATGATCGAATATTAATTAGACAATCAGAGTATTTTTTTTAAATAAAATCAAAAAATTTAAACCTTAAGAATAAAAAAGTTTCCATTGTTTTTACCCCCATTCCCACCACCCTTCAATATCCAATCAAGGGCTGTTGTGAAAAATCTGAATAATTTGAAAAATAATGTGCTTTTATGATAAAGCAAATATAAAAAGTTTCATAATTTTATATATAACCATTTTCAAATTGGAAAGCACAATACCGGGTGACTTTTAAAAACGAATCCTGTTTGAAACTATATAATTTTTATCTCTTGCAGACAAGAAGTTGAAAAGTATCCGTAACAAATTTCAAACATTATTATTATGGAAAAACAAGTGAATAGCGATTTTCTAAATTTGCTATTCAAATTTACTATTACACGTTAATAATTTTATAATCACCTTAAAACAAAGCAGGCTATTGTTGAAAAACTGTAACTGTCAGTGACATTTCGAGTTAGTTCTAATTAGGTCGAGATTTCTTCTAATAATGGCACCTCACTTAAATAAATCTAACTTAGAGATCATTGCAACTTATTTCAAGAAAAAATTGGCGAGGCAATAAAATTGCGGAAGAATTTCTTGGGAAGATATAGCCACTTTCTAGCCTAAATCATACTATTAGGCGACTGTTAGAAACTGGAACGATTTTCAGAAGAAGTCGGACAGTTTATATATACCAATTCTGAATTTTCGTCATTTGTAACAGTTATTGTTCTTCCTATCTTAGGAGATAAAATCGGGAATAAGTTTATTACAACTTTTTGTTTAAAATGCCCCTTAGAATCTGTAATTAAGCTATGTCCCTCTGTCCACGTATTTTAGAGATCCTATAGGGATAGAGAGTTTCAAGGCTGGACCATGGCATGAGGCAGAGAGGCGACTGCCTCATCACTTCACAGAATTTATGGGCGCATTTTTGGGTTCATTCTCTCAAGTGCCGTTATTTTGTAAACGTTCTACCTGATGAAATTTGAAAATCGTCTTAAACTGATAACTGGTGAAAAACAATTATTTTGCTATGTTTTACATGTATGAAATAAAATCTAAAAATGCAGGCTATATAGAAAAATGTTTGCAGCGATTTACAGGAACACTCCGATATAAGCGTGTAGTTGATTTAAAAGTTGGAGTAATTGATGTTATGTTAGTCGGCATCTTCATCGACAATGACGTCCCTTGAGGTATATATAATTCAAAAGCTGGAATCAGTTTACTGTCTTACATTGAGGTCTAAACAACAAACATTTATTTTGTGCATAAAGTTTTGTTGTAAATTGTGGGCGAAAATGTCAGCTTATTTTAAATCATTAACTAGTGACGTCAAACACATATGGCAAATTTAAAAGACAGAACTCGTTTGTGCTTTTGTTCACCTTGCCTGTTTTGTGTTCCTTGGAATCTTATCTTCTATTACTGATAAAATTAGTATTTTTTTGCAATTGTTCTATTATTTCATTCTTATGTTACATCATGTTGTATTATTAATATTTCTAAATGATGTTTCTGTATTTTTGTACTCCTTTATTTATTATTTTACAAAAGATTGTCTATTCTTGTAATTCAAGGGGAATTAACATGTTTAATGCTTTAAAATTACTAATAAAAAATAGTTTCATAACTGTCATTCTTTTACGTTTGAATTTCGGCTGAAAGATCAAAGGAGCCGACGCAAAGTGTTCCTACTACATAGGCCAACCGACACATGGGGGTTTAACATGGAAAATCAGTTAAATAGTGCAAGATATTAAGTTAAAATTTTATATGCTTATCCGGGGATACTAATTCTATGGATTATTTTTCAAATATGCAAGTGTAATATTTTAAAAAATTGTAGAATTCCCAGGATTGTTTTTCATATCTCGAAAAATAAAAAAGTTTTCAAGCAACGGTTCTGATAGTATGGTGACAGCGAGTGCGCTTGGTAATAAACAAAATTCGGAGAGGCGGATTCGAAACCAGCCGACAGCAAAACTTATTTTTAAATTTTTACTTTCCAAATAATTTTTATTATTAATGTTTTTAATCTTTCATTAATATTTAATAAAATGGATACGTTATACGCAACACAACTTATTTATTTTATAAAATATAAATCGCACTAAACACAACATTAAGAATTAAAAAAATTACAATAAATATTCGAAATGACCACCATTTTGTACTAAGCAAAATGCGAGACGATCATAACATTGTTGTCTCCAATTTGCTCAGCTGTCGATTTGAAATAAGGCTGCAATCATTTTTCATTGCCGTTTTAAGATCTTCTGAAATGGTCAATTTATAATGGCCGTAAATTTTTGATTTTACATGACCCGCCCGAAGTAAAAATCTAAGAGGCAGAAGATCTTGCATGTCATATAATTGATCCATTTAAACAAATCCAAAAATATTTATTGTAATCAGTGTGATTCAGATTTTACAAAATATAATTTATGATTGAAATAATGTTTATATTTTATTAAATATGAATAAAAGATTAAATACATATTAATGATAAACATTATTTTGAAAAATAAAAATTAAAAAAGTATAGTTGCTCTCGATTGGTTCCGAACCCGACTTTACGAATTTTGTTTATTGCCAAGCGGACACGCTACCATTATGCTATTTGAATCGTTGCTTAAGGAATAAATTTTCTTAATTTCTTCTACTTTTACACATGTAAATTAGTATCCTCGGATAAGCATACAAAATTTCAACTTATCTTGCACTGGAGAGGTACTATTCACAATTAACTGATTTTCCATGTGAATCCCCCATGTGTCGGTTGGCCTAAGACACCCGTATATATAGAAGAAGCGTGAAGCATAGTTCGTTGGCAATGACCTTGATGCCTAGTGACGGAAGGGGAATGAAGCGTCGGCCATATTGCACTGGTCCATTTTTCAGTCTAATACATAGTAAACTGTTGTATTTATTATTAAAATTTACTAAATATGGTCAAAAAAGGTATTTAAACACAAAAGAATAAAAAACACATTCGAAATAGTACACGTAGACGCAAGCAAAAAGCAAAAAAACTAATCAAAAACGGACCAAGATGCAAGATTCCCCGCACAGCTTCAAGATTGCGGACTTGTGCTCCCTCTATTATATATTCTTAACT
This sequence comes from Harpalus rubripes, assembly GCA_963082715.1. Taxonomy (NCBI): domain Eukaryota; kingdom Metazoa; phylum Arthropoda; class Insecta; order Coleoptera; family Carabidae; genus Harpalus; species Harpalus rubripes. The sequence continues at coordinate 19,741,168 of OY720457.1, forward strand.
CTATGCCCTACTATTTGTTGCTTATACTGTGCCTAGACCCATAGGCCATAGCAGGGGATATAATTTGGTGTAGCTCTGGCTTGTTACTGCAGTTCTAAATTAGAAAAATGCAGATCTAAATTCAAATTTTGCAGTTGCTTTCACTTCTCTCTATATTACTTGTATTTATTATTCAAATGTGTAGATGAAACAAGAATTATTATTCGAACGCGCCACACATCTAGGTATTGTACTTTTCTTGTATTCATAGTTTTTAATTTTCTGACTTTGTTGCGGCTTAAATGTACCTATTCTTTTGTATGTAAATAATGTAGGGAAATAATTTTAACCAAAATAATTTCTGGACACAAAGGCGTTAAACCTGCAACTGCTTATTCTATGAAAAAATGTGTATATCCCCTTGAACTCAACCTCCCCCTGCCCCTCCTAGAACTAAAAAGTGCAGCTCCAAATTTTTCAAATTATATCCCCTGGGCTATAGTTTATTGTTATTAACGATATTCTGTACTGTCAATTTGACAAGTGGGGCTCCAGCACATTTGTTTTTAAGGGCACTCAAAACAGCTGTAGGCCCGCGCTCTATAAGGCATTTGCCCTCTTTTCTGGGTACCTTTCCATGAAAAAATTAAGGCTAATAATTTTAAGTTTGCCTCAGTTGTTTCGAAACCACTGTCCGGTCGTGGGGTGTTATAAGGGTAATACATAATACATTTTTCGATGTGCTGATTCTTTTGTTTGCTATTCATCATCAGTTACATACACGTAAACTATTTTTAATAAAAATTTCGTATCGGCCAGTGGCACTAAAAATGTATACTTACTTCAAAAATGAAATAAATAATAAGAAATAATTTTCCGAATTTTTGAAAAATTATTTTTGATTGAAAATCAGCACATCACAATGTATATAAATATAATACCCTCAGAAATGTTTACCCTTTTTTTAAAACTCTGTATTATTGTGTTCAGCAAATAGAAAGTTGTAAATAAGATACAATATTTAAAAAAATAGCATAAGTTATTTGAACAACTAAGCGATTAATAAATACAAATTACTGACTATTACAACAAATTGTTCTAGGAATAATAATGGGTACATTTCATGATAATATTACTCATCATGTACACAAATCACTGTTACGGATGCATCCTATAGTTTATTATGCACTGCACTTTATTAACATGTCATTTCTAGCAACAATATGGCGCCGACCAAGTGATTCAGTAAGTTGTGTTTTGATAAATTATATATTCTTACGGCATGTAATAATACTGTTTATAGAGAATGAAGGGTTCAGGTTTATTATAATAAGTAATTTATTTTAAATACTGGCTTACACTTAATAATAAGTCTATGGATGATAACATTTTAAAACTATTTACATTAGTTTACGACGTGATCCATGCATCATATGGAATTTGCGAAAACATTCGTTCTAAGAAATGAGCCATGATGGACATAAGTTTTTTCTTCAGATCTGGTTTCATTTCTTTCAGTAAGTCTTGGGCGTTTGTGTTGATGAACATGTTTAGGGCTGCCTCTGAAAGTTTTCATAAATTTTATTATTATTTTCTTTTCTTATCATAATGGCACAAAAAGTTGACGTTTTTATTTATTTTGCGCATGTAATTAATCTTTATCTACAATAAAATTAAAGATTGGAAATTATTCCATTCGCCAATAAAGTTTATCCAAAAAAACCTGCCTGTCTATTAATATGTGCAACTCGTTATAAAAACTAAAATTCATCAAATTGGCGCTTCGAACTTATGTATGAAAAAAATGTAATTTTATTAACGTAAAGATTAAAATAGGAATTCTAGTTTTCTGAGTTAAATTTTGAGTTTGTATTTTAATGGCACAGTTTATTTTTTTTTACAAATATTACTCTTATAAGAGTGCCATGAATTAAATAAACGAACTAAACTTGTTTTTTTTTATTTATTAAATGTAATTGGGTCGAATTCAGCATTCTTCTTTAACTTAAGAAGCTTGTCTAACAATAATAAAATAGAGACATACGCATTATTTATTTGTTTATAATGGCACTCTGATTCTTTGTAAAAAATAACATGTGTTCATTTATTTCATTCATGACACTCTTCCGACTGATATATTTATATAAAATTAATGTAAACTTTAGATACGTTCTATCGATATTCCTACTAGAATAAGAATATTCTTAAAGCAATAGAACGCTCAGTAGCAAATAACTGTCAAGTGCTGTCAAGTAAAAAATAAATACGATAGAAGAGTGGCAGTGGTCATGTGTTATTGTTAGTTAACAACTAAAGATAACTTTGTATGTTTATTTTGGATCTCCAAATGTTGTTATGCAAATATTACAGAGATTATAATTATATAAAAATATATTAAACAATAAAAACGTAAAGGAGATATTTTTGTTGAACACAGTCTACTCTAAACATTCACAAATGTGACAGAAAGGTACACGTGACAGTCGGTTAGTAAAATTTTGAATTTATCTCCACTCTATATATCTTCCTACCAACGCTTCCAGCTCTGAAGTTGAAATGATTCGTAGGAATATTCAGATTTTTTTGACGCAAAAGAACGACCATTGATGTTCTACTAAAAGAATTAGGGAGATTTCGGACACCAATAGAACGTACCTTTTGTGTACATTTTAGAATATTCAGAATTAAATTTCTACCGGTATTTGGGCATACGAAAATAATATGTTTCAATTTATAAAAAAAATATTTTTAAGGGTGTATTACACGATGAAGTTTTTCTTTACAAGTGACTTGAAAAGTTTTTTCTCTCGCAGAATCATGTGGGTGCAAGATGAAGACAGATGAATAGAATTTTAAAGAAAATTTTTTCACGAAAAACTGGTACATGCGCTACTTTTTCTTAAAAGTCCCTACAAGTTTGACTGTCAAGTAACTGCCAAAATATCATTTGTGTTTATATTTCTGATGTGTACAAGTATGGTGTTGAAAGTGATTGATATTAAATTGAAATATGGCAAAATCGAGTAGAGATGTAATTGAAACCTTGATGGATATATATGAAAAATTCAATTGATTAAATTAAGTTAGTAAATTAAAGAACAATTTATGAAGGTACAACTTGACTTTCGACACTTGGATATTTTAATTCACGTAAAATTCGATCCGCTTGATCGTGTAAATATACTTGTACTGTACCTACTTCATCGTGTAATCTCCGTTTTGCACTATAATAATATAGAGCACATGTAATACTGAATAACTTGATTTTTTGTATTATCGGTATCGGATGCTGAGGGATGTCAAGCGGTGGGGTGAAGAGTACGCTGGAAAGCAAGTGAAGCACCTATTGGGGGAGGGGAAGAGAAATAGTGGACGGCCCAAGCAAGCCTCATCTACACGTTGGGCTAATTAACGCCAATACCGGCGAGGCAAAGCAAGGCGAATCGGCGCAAGTATTTTGCGTCTACACGTTGGCAAGTATTTGGCCCAGACCTTCAGGCCTTAGACGTTTCTCGTTTCTTTGACTAGTGCTCCAAAAACCGACATTGACGCGAGCGTCGGCAAAATGCGAGCGGCCAATGCCAGTGTTGCCAGGTGGGAAAAAAATATTTCCCTAGAAATTACATTGAAATTTCCCTAAAAATTCCCTATTAAGAAAAAAATTTAATATAAGACTGGTTAATAATAAACACGTTTCTTTTAAGGAAAAATTTATAATTTATAACAATAAATTTATACCAAAAATATATATTTTGTAATAATAAAACAAAATTTGTCCTAAAATGAACACGAGAATCGAACTTGATATGGGTAGGTCTTTAACACAAGAAAGATTTTCTTAAATATCTGTCCCGTGAAACTTTAATACCTCTTCTATACATAGAATTTTAGAGCATAAAATTATGAATTTTTTGTTACCAATATTTTTGACTTTACGCTTTGGTCGCCGAGTATAAGTTTACTCGGCGATTTAAAGTTATGGTAAAAGTAGATCCAGTACCTATGCCATTTAAAAAATTAGCATCGGTTTGAGTGCTAAACACACCAGTTTTTTAATAATCGCATACATCATATTTTACTGACTTTCAATGAAGTATACTCAAACACCAAAGGCATAAATTCCACAAATTTGGAATTAATAAACTAAGAATTTTATGTTTTGAGTTTACGGAACAGATAACATTTGAAAAAATACTGTTTGCCCAATAAAATATCTACGTTCAAAGGAAGATATAAACGATAACATACCAGAAACGCATAAGCACAGTTCACATGATACCCAATTTACACCGATAAATTTCAACGACTAGTTTTCAACCAATCATGATGCAAAACACTTGAAAATTCAACCAATGGTAACAGTATTATACTGATAAAACCCCGTTACCCCGATAATTCTCCGTTACCAAGTAAATAAACAGTTGTTATTGTTTATAACTGTCAGTGTGACAGTTAATTAATATTTCAAGTTTAAAAATAAAATATTAATAATTAAATTGTTTCATTTTGCTTTGTCTTTGGAATTTATCTCACCAAATAACACACGACCTCTCAGATTTTCTCAGATAAATTTTTATTTTGCACTCATTTTTTATGCTTTTAAGCAAAATCACTCAAGCAAACTGACATTAGGTAAAACCCCTCCTCCTTCGGAGTCGGGATTTACCACGCAGTTTGCTTTCGTGTTTGTTGCTAAGCAAAAAAAAATCGTGCAAAATAAAAATTTATCGATAAAATCAGGAGGTCTTGTGATATTACTTCTGATAATATGTAAAACTTATTTCCACATTTAAATTATTCTGGCGGAATATAAATTAGCTGTAAAAATTATTTCACAGGATAAGATTTTAAATATTAATTGAATAAAAACAGTAATTATTGAATATTTCCCTAAATATAAGAAAAATTCCCTTTTTCCCTCTACATATGAAATTTCCCTAAATTTAGGGAAATTTCCCTACCACTGGCAACACTGGCCAATGCGAGTCGCTGCGGAGTTAGACAAATAGCCTTTCCTCTCGTTGGTGTAAACTCGGCGTTGGTCTTCATTGCCTAACCTGGGCCAACGTGTAGATGAGGCATAGATGGAGGGACAAGGTGGCGGAGGACTTGCGGGAGAGAGGATGGAGCCCAGAGTACGTTTTGGATCGGAATGAATGGAGGAGGAAGCTGAGAGATGGGAATGCCGATCCTGCATAAGACGGGAGAAGGCTCTGAGAAAGAAGAAGAAGAAGAAGAAGAAATAACTCTGTATTGGGTGTTCCTCAACTTGAGGTACCTACATATTAGATTGTCACTGACCACGAAACAAAATATTTTTTTTAATTCGAAAATATAAATAGGACATTTTTTAATCTTTGGATAAACAAGTAATTATAATTTGGAAAAAAATAAACCCAAGTGTGAAAATGAATTAAGGGTGGATGGAGTTGTTGAAAAAACCGTCTTAATTCACACTGTTTCTGTGTAATTTATTTAAAAGTTCAATGTAAAACTTTTTAATAAATTACACAGAAACAGTGTGAATTAAGACGGTTTTTTCAACAACTCCATCCACCCTTACGTAATTATAATATTTTCTATTATTTTTAACGGTGTATGTACAGGTTCCAAACCGGTGAGTCCGTGACTTCTTTGGTGGTAGCGTAGTGTTTAAGTGGGGATGCGTAAATGAGTTAATTTTTATATATAATAAAGATCTTTAATTCAACTCATGTAATTGTATTGATTATATTTTATTGAATAAATTTATCTCTAATAAACTGTAAGAAGATTTTAACAAATATTGCTGTTAAAATTTTTAGTGCAGCAAAATTCAATTCGCATTGTTTTATGTAAATCGTCAAAACAGCAATTTTGTGAATTTAAAAAAATCTTTTGTTTTGTGATCATGAATACAACGAGTATAAACTACTATAAAACCTCATTTAAATAATAGGTTTGTTTGTTTCGCTACTTTGCGTCTACCGTTTACTGCCACATCTGCACAAAGTATAAGGGAACGATCGTAAACCGTAGACGCAGAGTAGCGAAACGAACAGACCTAAAAATTGTTTCATTCAAATACGTAATTCAAAACAACAAATTTAATATTATTGCTGTATAAAGCAATTGTTAAATTTGATTATGTTGTAAAAATGATAAACTACGGATGTTTTTCAATTCCTGTGGTATAATAAATTTTAACCAAATTTTTATTTTTTTTAGGTTGTTTTCAGTGATAAACAAAAAATTTGATGTAGATTTTACATAACATTAAAGAAAATCATAACATTTATTGGACGAGCCTATTTCGCATAAATTTCATTTATAATTTATTCCTGATTATACTTACGCAATACTGTATTTCCATTATGAACATTTTCAACCCCCATCCTTATATCCTTCACACTAAAATCCATCTTCAGCTGCTGGAGGTTCAAGTACGTCCTGCCATGTACGTAGTTCGGGTTGCCCTTGATGTAGATTTTAGCTCTCACGCCCTCTGTAACAGTTTGCTGGTCATTGGTATGCTCAGTGGCGTAGTGTAGTTATTTTACCGTATTCTCCCCAATAATCGCCCCCTCCGGATGCTCGGACAAGAATTAGGATGCCACTGGAGATGTACTTCGCACGGGCGGTGATGTGGGGAATGTAGAGCGAGAGTTGGAATTGAAGTGTGTCTAAGTCCGATCTAAAAATTGAGGACGTGAATTTGTGAATTGGTGTTATGAGGGTAATTTTCGCGGCCTATTATAGTATTTAAGGGTAGCATTAGATTTACAATAATTTTTTTGTGAGCTTAATGTGAATTATCATTCCACCATTCTTCCGTGCTGGTCTGCTAGCCACGCTTCCGCTATTTGAATTTCTTTATTTCCATTGGTAGTAAGAACCACAACCTAACTCGGTATTTGTTATACTTGTATATGCGAACTTTCAGTCGCCAATCAAAAAAATATATGTTAAATACACATTCGTAACGAGACGCTATGTGCCGGCGCGGGTAACACGGTTTCAAACATTTATCATCGTGTTACCGTGCCATCACAGAGTACACTTCTATTTTATATTTATATTTTGTAAACATGTAGTAGCCTATGTTTGTATTTTGTAAATGTTTATATATTTATACAGTGGCCCTGGAGTATCCAGGGGCATTTTGTCGTTGCTATTTATTTTTATACATGTTGTTACTTGTACGTTGACTCAAGAAGTCGCAAATAAATTCTGTTCCCAATAATTAATCTTTAATCCTTCTTCGATGATTACCTTTGACTATCTTCAGAGAACAAGAGTTTTGTAAAGTGTGGTAGAAGTTCAAGTATATGTTATCATTTTACCTTCGTTACAATTGGTGACCCCGACTAGAACCGCGCCTCTGTCACCATTCGTTACAACTGGTGTCTTCGACTAGAACCGCGCCGCAGCCATTCGTTACAACTGGTGACGTAATTTAAACACGCAACCTTCTGACAAAAAACCCTTATTTCTGAGGTATTTCAATTATATCATTTTATTTATATATTAAAATTCATTGTTATTAAACATATACTTTCACTTTGATTTACTAATTATTTCTCTTAATTAATCTCCCATTAAGGTGCACATTGACTTTCATAAAAAGCACTGAAGAATTAGGATGATCCTCGCAGAGGAATGCCTGTACCTGAAACTGTTACCATTATCAAAGAAGAAAACATCAATTTGATTCACATTTATAATCATAGCAGATCGACGAATGAAAGTTTGAGCAATGACACGGACTAAGCATCACCTGCGAACGGGTTTAAAACAATCTGACCAATGAGATAGAAACGAGCAAAATTCTGCGAAGTGGGGCCCCGGCTTCTGACGGTTGTATTCGTTTTCAGATTCCAGACGTCGTCAGACTTGCTGCTCTGTTATGAAATTTATTATTATATGCTTATGGAAAGATTTGTTACTACACTGACAAAGGGCCTAATTCTCAATTTTCAACATGCACTGAAATTTTTTTACCTTATCATTCGGAGCTATTCTTATATATATATATATATATATATATATATATATATATATATATATATATATATATATATATATATATATAAAAGAGAGAAAGAATAACCGCTAGGCAGTTCTACACAGTTTTACATACCGACGTCAAATTTTGAAGCGATGTTCTTTCAGCTTCAAGACGTGTCGCAGAAATTGTTAGAATTCAAAATTTGCATTGTTTTTTTTTTATAATTAGTTTTCAAAGTTTACATAAGAATAGCATGGGCTTTAGTTTCGAGAACGCCCTTACCGACAGTCAAAACTACAATTTCTGCTTTTCTTATGTCAGTCAAATATTTTCATTAAAATATTAATATTTTCAACAAATTTTAAGTATAAATAAATGATTTTCCGATAATGTTATGTTTCCTGTAAATTTCAGGCGAATTCATAATCAAAGTTTTGATGTTTTGAAAGAATTGCAGCGGGCCTCATTTTAGAAATATTTAAACAAAACTTTGTCCAGACGGTTTTGAGATTTGGAATTGAGTTAATTTATATTTTAAACCCCGTAGAACACGAATTTAGTATTAATTTGAAAACAATTTATACCGTTGAGAAGTTGAAAGCAAAATAAAATGCATTTTTTGAGGCAAATTTTTCTCAATTTTTTTCCAAAATTTCGGTTCTATTTTCCGCAATTCGTAAGGCCTTTCTGACACTTTAAAATTCGTTAATTAACACTATATTTAACCGAAATCAAGATATTTACCGGTTTTTAACCCCACATTTTTAGCCAAAAATGTACAATTTTTGAACCCGGGGGTTTGATGAGTTTTTACTGGAAATTGAACCACTTTTATACAGGAAATATACACATTAACCCTTTAAAGTTCATAAACACTATTTTTAACCGAAATCGTGATGTTGAATCGTTTTTAACTTCATATTTTGGCCGAGACTAAATATGTATTTTTGGGGGCTCATAACTTCTGAATTGTTAGAAATATTTTCAAATTAACAAATTAAATCGTGTTGTACGGGATATTTTGACAATATTGGTTGCCCATAACAAGAATTTGGTGCGTGTATTTGTTCACATTTGACAAATATTATCATGACATTGACAAGTGATCATATAAATTTATATCATTTCATATCTTATCACAATGGTGAAAATTATTTTGAAGCTAAGGGAATGTTGATGCGGTGCGTTACCTACCTAAAGGTCAAACCATTACAGGACAATGTACTATTCAAACTTGTTACATCAACTTCGTGAAGATATGTATAAAAAGAAAGCGACCTAGAATCTAGAGTGCTAATGAAAAATGTGTTCTACCAAAATAACGCTACCAGTGCCCACATCAACAATTGCGATGACTGAAGTTCATTGATGCTGGTTTGCGTAATTGGTATGACATCTGGCCTATGCTTGCTCCATCAGATTTACATCTATTTCCAAAACTCAAAATGCATCTAGGAGGGAAACTATTTTTTTTACTAAGAAGTTGTGGCAGCCTTAACATAGTATTTTGCAGACCAGAACAAACATTTTAAAAGACCGGGTTCATGGCATTGCAGCATCTATGCACCAAGTGTAGAGACTTAAAAATGGACTACGTTTAAAAATAATGGAAAAGAAATATATTTATAAACTCTTTGTGTGTTAGACAACAAATTTTTAAGTCCGCCCTCCTACCTTCGTGTTAATAAATAGCATTTCTCTTGCAGGTTAGTAGTAGTGCTTAAAAACAACGGTCAAAATCCATGCAACGTATTTTATCTTTTACCGCAGTTTAATTAATAGAAATGTAGGGCAATTTGTCACATTAATCTCAATTAGGAAACACTATAAAAGCAAAAAGTGCTATCATTTTGTTCGCAAGGTCAATGCTATCGTATATGGAATGTATATGTGGCTAATAATTAATAACGTATACTTACATTCAAAAAGGAATACAATTAATAATTTAAATAATTTATGCTCGGGTGCATCTCACACAATTAAATTTTTAAACCAAGCTTAGTAGTACGCGTCCACCTCCTAATAAAGTTTCTAATAAATTTATTTAGCTAATAAGTAAATAGTATTAATAAAGTTTCATCCCCTAATTGTTCTTAGGTAACTTACAAATGAATCGGTTAATTCAGAAAGTGAATATGTCCCAACTACCTTATTTTGAGAGAAAAAAAAAACGAGATTACACGACGTCAATTTTATATGCAAGGGTGATACTTTAGTATATGGAAGGAAAATATGTTGCAACTAAGATAATAGTTATTTATTATATGAGTGTGGAATGTATGATATTAGTCACGAAAGAAAAAGTTTAGCCACGTAGTCCGCACGGCGAGTGGCTAATTTTCTTTAGTGACTACATTCCACACGAGTGTAATACAACGTTTTATCCAACACTTTTTTTAAAAGTTCTTAAATCATTTTTATGTTTTCATTCATGTTTTGACACTGACAAGTCAATCCTTTCATGTTCTAGAAGGTGGTAGTCATGACAGATAAATTACATATAACCTCAAAATGGTAAGTTGTTAATGTTGAAATATTACTTCTAATTATTGATTTTTATCTTATCTCCAGGTGATAGGACTAGAAAGAAGAGAAATTTATAGCTATAGCTGTGTTAGTTCAGAAAGAAGAATCTGTGAAGTTAAAATCTTTCAACTAAAAAATTATGAAACAAGAAACAATGCGCTCAGATTTGCTTTGTCAAAATAATTTAAACGGTAAGTTTTATTTATTACAATTTAATTTTATGGTAATATTGCAATTTTCAGCTGATTGTATTGTTATATCAGGCAGGTTTTGAAATGTATGGTGCACCTTACTTGAAATGTTGACATTGTCAACTCAATTTGTGGCTACTTACAAGTAAATATGAAAATTTTACGATCCATGATTTCCATTTCCACGTCGAAGCGAACTGTCGAATATTTAAGTTTTAAATATGATTTAGACATAAGGGCCATATACAACATATGTTTTGTATTGAAGAATGTAAGAACAGCTGTTGCTGTTATGTCTGCAATTGAGCTGTCAATGTGTTGGCAAAATGGTGAAATGTAAAAATGTAAATCAATAAATTGTTCATTAATGTATTTCATTATTTAAAGAGTTTTATTTATGATAATAACTAACATGAACCAGCGATCCCGATCCGTTATTTGATAAATTTACATTTATTACAAGATATGTCAAATCAGGTGGTTCATTAATAAACCGGTGGAGTACATTGTAAGTATTGGTTTCCTCTTCCATAATTATATAATGCTTGATACAATGTTTTAATGTAAACAATCAGTCAGAATCACACAATACCCAAACTGTCAAAATGTGAAATTTCAAATGTTGGCGCGGAAGCGCTACCAACATAACTGACAAAAAAATCACCAAGACATATTTTTGACAAGTCCTTTTTAACAAAATTTAATTGTAAAATTACCTCAATAGAAAAAATAGTATAAAAAACATGTATCATAAGGCCTGTTAACGCACTCGTCCTTTGTAAAACTCGCCTAGCGGCTCGTTTTCCAAACTTGGACTCGTACGTTAACAGATTGCCTTATGATACTTGTGTTTTAATGTACTATTGTAAAATTGCTTTTTATTTATATTTAAAAAAACACAAAAATCAGTAATAATTCTTTCGTGACTTCTAAAATATTCTCTGACGGAGTGACTAATATTGTACATTAGTTATTTCAAATAACCATAGTAGTAACAAGTATATTATAAGTCGGTGTTGGATAAAACAATTTAAAAAAAGTATAAATGTAAACTTATGACAAAAAAATCTGATGTGGCCAACACAACACCTCTCGCCGTTTAATTTTTATTAATTCAAATATACATACTCACATATTTAGTTATGGTGGAAACTATTATTCATTTGAAATAATTAGTTTTTTGACAGTGACATTTATCTGTCAGTTACATACATTTGAGATATGAACTGTCTAATCAAGTAGTTGTGTTTGTTTAAAGCGCAGGCTCTGTGATTTAAATTATAGATAATTTTATAAATTTATCAATAAAATTAATAGAACAAGTATTAATGCAAACCAATAGAAAATTTAATAATCTTTAATTTTTATAAGAACATAAATCCCGAAAAAATAGCATTTAAAGGTATTTTACGGAGAAAAACTATTTTGAGCTTCAAGTAAAGTACCATTTCCGGTTATCTGATTTACACCAAAATCTAATGGCTTCTTTCTATATTAGAATAAGGTATTTGAGTTAGAGCGTAAACAGGAACTACACACACACATAGATCATCGTGAGAATATTAAAATTCGATTCTAGGGACCTTAAAACGTGGTCATTTACCAAAATCTCGATATGCGATTTTTAGCACGATCCCTATACCACCCTTACCAAGGGTAGCGGTAGGTAAAAAGGAGTCATGGACATGTTCAGTTTCTCTTCTTCATTAGGTATCGTTATTTTTTTCTTTTGTAGGACATTTTAATATGTTTTGGTAAAATTCTTTGGAATATTCAAGTATGTAGGTATTTCATACCGCTCTTTTTATTTATAGGAACTGAGCGTGTGTAAGCATTTTTAGTTGGTAAAGGAATAATATTTTTATTCAGTCTTAATCGAAATGTGTGCTGCAGTAGCCCATCGATGAAACTCTGACTATTATAGTGTCTTGCTATGCAGCATCAAATTGGAACTGCATAAATTTTGCATGGTGAAACTTTGCTTGCCGGAGCCTTTTTTCTTTGTTTTATCAAGTAATGGGTCGAATCTGTTCACATCTGTAAACTTTACAGTTCTGTAAATTTGTAAATAATTAACAAAATCGCAACGAAAGCTGCCACTCTTATGTATAATTTTATATTTATCAACAAAAAAAATGGTTTTTTGAAATGATATTTCCATTTCACAGTGGTTTTTACAAATTTACAGATCTGTAAGACTTACAGATGTGATCAGAATCAACCCATAAGTTTGCATTATTTTTCAATTTTACGGTCGTCATGTTTTATAATCTTTGATATCCTCCGTTTGTATCATTTTAATGTCGAACTTCTCTTGTCGTTTACTCGATTATCTCACCATCTAAACAAGTTCTTCTGGACAGTAAACGCGATTAGCCCAATGTATACGTTTTGTTCCATTATAGATTATTAATAACAATAATATTTGTTTAGATATTTATTATAATAAAAAATTTCATTCAGTTTTGATATAAAAACTTTACAACATTATTGTTAAATATGATAATAATAAGCGATAATTAAAATTTGAAAGGTACAACGAAATTGAAAATAATTGTATAAGCTCGATACTACTAGCCATACTAAGCCCAATAAATAGAATGTCTTAGAACCTTGATTTAATAGCTATGTGGCTAATAAATTCCCGAACTCGTGAACGTTTAAAAAATTAAATCCCGGTGAAATTAAAAACGTTCGGGACTTGTGCAAAATAAAAATCAAGAACGTGGAACCTCTGTTGAACAGTTTGTTTAGTTTACATATTAATCCAACAACAATAACATAATCTAATTTACAAAATTTGGCTCGAGTTTTCCAAGCGTGAGTTTTGTGCGGTAGTTTAGGTCAGCGGTTCTTAAACTATGAGTCACGACTCAAAACTGGGTCGCGTGGTTTTATTTTGAGTCGAGACAAACAGCCGAAAATTAATATTTTACTTAATTTAGAGGTACTTTTTGTATTATGAGACTGTTTTAATTTATGTGAATTTTGGCTATCGATTGATAACCAATACCTAAATTTATCAGAAATGGCGCTTGATGTACTTTTACCTTTTGCTACCACTTATTTGTGCGAGTTTAGATTTTCTGTTTTAGTTTACGTTAAATCGAAATGTCGAAATAGAACGATAAATGCTGAAAGTGCAATGAGACTAGCTATTATAAATAATGAACCGAGAATAAATATTTTATGTGCAATGAAAGAACCTCATCCTCACACTGAAATGTGTAAATTATTTTGTGTGTACATAGAAGTTAAAATAACATTTTTGTTTTTGTTACATTTGAGTTATTTATGAAAGTATATAATCTTTGCATCCGTAAGTGTAATAATTATAAAATTAATACATGTTGTAATATAAAAATTTTGAAGTAACAAATTTTTTTGGGTCTTTACAATTTATTGGATTGCGAAGTGGGTCGCCAAAGAAAAAGTTTAAGAATATTGAGGTATATATATATATATATATATATATATATATATATATATATATATATATATATATATATATATATATATATATATATATATATATATATATACAGAGAATTTATTTTAATATGCAACATATGGTTTATCACTTCCATGGTTACACACTACTGTCAAAAAATGACAGCAATGTAATATTTGTCCATTTTAAAATGCAACATTATAAATAGTATTGCAGCACAGGAGATACCTCCAGAACACATCACAAATGGTGTCAATTCTTTCTATGACCGACTAGGATATTGCCCCAGTGTAAATGGAAGTATTTTTGAACAATTATTACATTAGAATTATGAATTTGGGAAGTTAAAGTTTGTTAAGATGTGCTACATTAAAGATTTGATTTTTTGTTAATCATATATACGTTAATTTATTGGAAATTAATATTGTTAATACATAACTACAAATTTTGCATGTTGCATTTTAAAATGGACAAAAATTACATTGCTGTCATTTTTTGACAGGGATAGTGTGTAACCATGGAAGTGATAGACCATATGTTGCATTTTAAAATAAATTCCCTGTATACATATATACAGGGGTGGTGACTTGGACGACGCAGCATAGGAGTTTCAATGGTAAAATCTTTATGTGCAGTTATTTGCTCCCCTAATTATTTTAGAGCAAAATTGTATTTAAGTTTTTGTTACAGAAAAAAAAACTGCATCCGAAAATGCTATTGTTAACAATTTTTCAATTTCTGAAACCGTAAAAATTGTCTAAAACAATCCATGGCATCAATGATTTTTGCTAAAATGTTATTATTGTTTTCAACTAATTTTACGGTTCCGGAAATTGAAAAATTATAAACATTAGCATATTCGGATGCAGTATTTTTTCCTGTAGAAAAAATCTAAGTACAATTTTGCTCTAAAATAATTAGGGGAACAAATAACTGCACATTAAGATTTTACCATTGAAACCCCTATGCTGCGTCGTTCAAGTCATCAGCCTGTATATATATACAGATATTGTCTAAATCACGCTTCATCGTCATTTTGTTTTTTTTAATGATTACGCAATTGAGGCCTTTACTATTGTAATTACTAAATTACCTTTTATTCCCCTGGTAATACGCAACTAGTACTACATTCAAGCAATTAAAGCATAAAACTATAATTCCAACAATATTTTTTTTTCTTTGCGCAAACGTTACCTAATTATTTTATGCAAAAATACTTTAAATAAAAGCTATACAGATTTAAAGGCTGCATCTAAATCATGTGAAACGATTATTTTATCTCTTCATATAACCGAAAAAATTTGTTTCTTACTTCCTTGTACAAAGTAAAGGAAGTATTGTATTCGCGAAAAATTTCGGTTTCCAGATTTCAACGGAAATATCCATTTTGGCCATCCCTGAATCCATTCTGACTAATTTCGTCGTGACGACTGTATGTACGTACGTACGTATGTAGACTTATATAAATTGGAATAACAGCAGAATTTGGTTAAAACAGGCTAACCGGAAGTGATATATTACCTGAATTTGTTAACAGTTTTTCTTGAATAAAATGGTTTCATTTTGATTTTAGATATAAATACTTCAAATAAAAGTTTTAGAGAATTAAATTCTGCGTCTAGCACATCAAGTATTATTAGATTAGCTCTTTGTATAAGCGAGATATGTAAATTTAAAACTTATATACTTTTTGGTTTTTGTAATGAAGCTTGCTATGGATTAAGACAAAAAATAACAAAAAAATAAAAAATAGATGTTAATGTCAAATTACGTCAAATACGTGCAATTTTATAATTGAGTCTATACTTCATGTTAGTTTTGTGTACAAGGAAGTCGTGTGGTGTCCACATCATATTTTTTTATCATAAATCCATGGCTGCTTAGAGAAAAAGCTCATAAAAACTGTAACTTTGTAATTAATTTTTACGTTTATATGAAGAGATAAAATAATCGTTTCACATGATTTAAATGCTGCATTTGAATCTCGATAAGTTTTATTTGAAGTATTTTTGCATAAAATAATTAGGTAATGTTTGCGCAAAGAAATATTGATTTCCCATGTTAAACTCCTATGTTCCACTTTTCGATTTACACCCTGTACGTGTACCTGTACATACGTAATAATATCAGAATTAGAATTTTTAAATTTACCTGAATCCAGTAACAGTCATGTTACTAACACCATAAGCTTGTATGTCC